>CM076579.1:1089673222-1090147316 GCA_034641835.2 Pinus albicaulis | reverse complement strand
GAGTGCTATGTTCAAGTTCTTTCATCTTTAATGGAGCAGACAGTGTTGTTTTGAAAGCGTGATTTAATTTGGAGTTGAATTCCGTCAGGTGGTAGAGGGCCCCTGCCTCTTGCACGGATTTATTTTGTGTAAATTAGATAAGTCTTCTAGCTGCCTTTACGTTTTTGAATTTGAATTAATAGTTGTTTTAATTAGCTACTGTAGTTGTACTCATTCTAACTCTTCCACAAGAAGAAGCTCTTCCACAAGAAGAAGCTCTTCCAAAAGACTAAAATGATGAATGGGAAATGACTATAGTATTGTAGGATTAGAAGTTGAATTCATAGTTGTTTTTAATTAGCTACTGTAGTTGTACTCATTCTAACTCTTCCACAAGAAGAAAGCTCTTCCAAAAGATCATAATGATGAATGGGAAATGGCTATAGTACTATAGGATTTAGTTGTAATTTTTGTTGTTCACTATCACAGTTACACTTGTTCTAATCACTCTTCCACAAGAAGAAACTCTTCCAATAAATTCTTAAGGAGTCCAAGACATGACCGTGATAATGAATGATTTAGTTGTGTGTTTGCATTAAGCACCATCTCTGTTCTTGCTCTTAAACGCTTGTCCAAAATATCATAATGATGAGTGGGATATGGATATGATGTCTTAGTTTTTCATTGCTTTCAGCCTTTACATTTGCATTTGCACTCAATTACACAGTCAGAATTGTTCTAACTCTTCCAAAAGAAGGAACTATTCCAAAATATCAACAATGATGGACAAACAGACTGTATAATTTCATAGAATAATGCATGATATTATAGTTAGGATACTCCGGAGTTTCATTGCACTTAATTCATGATTCAGTTATTTTATTTCGGGTTTGATAATGACTTGTAGTTTAACATTGTTTTAGGCTAGTGACATTTTAGGTTTGGTTGTAGTTCAACTCATTGCATTTGCACTCCACATTCAATTGTTATTCACTGCACATTAGATTACTTCAGTTGTTAGGATTAACAAAACAACCTTCATTATTCACAAACCTCTTCTTGTTCTAAAATCCATAATTGATCTATAACCATATGAACAGAAGACAACATCATTTTAAGGCCTGAAGTACCTCTGCAATTTCCTCATCATTTAAAAAACAGAGCTCTCCCTCAAAAGACTACTTTGAAAAAGAAATCAATAACTCTTGAGTAAAGGCTTTGTGACATTCAATTAAATTGCAGAATAGAGTTAGGAATTAGCTTTAAAGTAGAAAATCTAATGATGATATCAATGTTTTACTCCAAACATACTTCAACAAATCTCTAATCAAGGACAAAATGTTGCATCATTATAAGTTAGTTGTTTAAACTGTTTAGTTAGGAAGATTTGCATGCTTAGTTGACCATGTTTCAAGCTCTCTCTCAAATGCCTTTGATGAAAGAATTTGACAAGTTTAGTTTGTGTTTTGAATCATTTGCTCAAAAGTCATTATCAAGCTTTGTTTCTGATTGGTCATAGTTTAGATTTGATTCTGTTTTTAGTATTCCAATTGCATTTGTCATTTATCATCCATCAATTAGGATCCACTCTGTTTTTAATCATCAGCTCATTTCCATCAGCTTTCTAGGCATTTTCTTTGTGAACATAAAACCATCAAAAGACCAAAAACATCATAAATCATCACAAAAGACCCAAAACATCACAAAACACTACACACAACGCATTAGGAAACAAGTACCTAGGTACATACAGTACACTTCACTTCAGCAGTTTACAAATCCTGGTTGACAATTAAATGAGCTCAGTTTAGGAGACTAGATTGAGACCAAACATTTTGGCGCCGTTGCCGGGGAAGTGAAAACTAGGCAACCTTTGTTTCTTAGCATCCAAAAACAATTTTATGCGTAGGGAGAGAGATTCAAGGGGAAGATTTATAAGCAGCAGAGGCAGAAGTTTGATTTCTAGAACACCACTTGTTTCATCTAGATCCAGAGCTAGTACACCTTCAACTCAAACCCATATTTCATCCTCCCTTGATCCTGGACTTCTAGAAGATCTAAGGTCAACTATTCCATTAGAGAAACCTTCCACTTCAACCACTGAACCTGCCATAGAAGAAAATCTAAAAACTCTTGTTGGGGACACAAACCTTTCCACTTCCACAGGAGAGTCAACCATGGCAGAAGAAGGAGGAGGAGGAGTTTTTAATGGAGAAAACACACTATTTGGAGGTAGAGGTAGAGGTAGAGGAGAAGGAGGTAGAGGTGCAAATGGAGGAAGAGGTAGAATAGGAAGCTCTTTTGGGTTCCCTATAATTGATGAAGAAACCAATACAACCATGAAAACATTTCACCCTCTGTCCTTCCAAACTTCTATGGACTTAAAACTGAAGATCCTGAAACCTTCTTATTCGAATTTGAAGTGTTGTGTAGAACTTATGACTACTTACAAGATGCTCAAAAACTGAAATTATTTCCTTCAACTTTGAAAGGAGCAGCATTGAAGTGGTTTATGAGTCTGATCAGCAGTTCTATTAGAACATGGGAAGACATGAAACAAGAATTTCTAGAGAGATATTTGGATTATTGTATGTTGGTTAATCATAAGGAAGAAGTGTTCAAGATGTTACAAAAAGAAGATGAAAACTTAGAAGATTTGTTGGAAAGATTTAATTACAACATCAAAAGGGAAAAAATGGAAAATCTAGATCAAGACACCTTAAAAGCTCTTTTGTTGAAAACAATTAGGGATGAATGGTTGGATATTCTTAACATGATAGGAAAAGGGGATATATCACAACTTACATTACCTGAAATATCTAGGTTATGTATCAACCTTTCCAGAGGGAAATCTAAAACTGTCAAAGGTCCAAGAGATCCCGCTCTTGCAAGGGCAAGTAAATCTACTTCTGGGACAATAAGTAGATCAGAAATAGGACACATGCTTGATGAATTTAAATCTGATATATTAGGGAGTCTTAGTGAACAAATAGACACCCTTAAGATACAAAAAAAGAAAAAGGCTGAATCTGATGCTTTGGCAATCTTTTGTCCCAAATGTAGAAAGAAACATGCCCTAAGAGAGTGTCCTTTGGATGTAAAAATTATAGAAACCTGTGTCATTTTTTCTGAGAAACATGAGACCAAGAATTTTCCTTCTCTTCCTAGTCTCAAGGCTTTTTTTCAGGAAGAAACTCTTACAGATTCCACAGAGTCTCTCAATTTTGTATCTAGAAGACCTTAGCAGGGACCTCAGACACAAGGATTCCATGATCAAATGTATAATCAACCTCCACCTTGGAATTCTTGGCAGCAACCTTGGCCCCAATTTCAAAATCAATCTCAATCTTGGGCACAAGGAACACAAAGTCCCCATGGAAGATACTCTCCATACTATCAGTATCCACCATCCTATCCACCATACCCACATTTTTATCCTCAAAATCCTCAACAAAATTTTCCTCAAAATCTTCAACAAAATTTTCAACAAAATCCTCAACAACATCATCAGAACCAACCACATCAAAATCAACCACTTCCGTTACCATTCCCTCAAAAATCCAATCAATTTCCAGCTCAACCCATACCAAACCCCAATAATAAAAACCCTCAGAATACATACATGATAGAAGGCCAATAGTTTCCAACTTATTTAATTACTCCTCTAGACCTTAGTGATGTTCAACTTAGGTCTGGAAAGATACTTGAAAGGAGGAAACCTTCTGTGATCATACAAGAACAAGATAATTCTGAGGAAGACTCTCTACGGGTGAATAAAAGTCTTGAGGAGGACACATCCTTTCAAGACCCACACATTCAAAAACTAAAACAAAAAGATCCAATAAATCCAACTCCTGTATTAGAGCAACCATCCACATCTACTTCTATACCTCCTTTTCCGGAAAGATTACAAATTGATAGAGGTGTAGAAAAACAGATCATGGTGCCTAATTATGATTTCTTAGATGAATTGAGAAATGTTTGCATTAAAATTCCATTATTGCAAGCCATCAAGGAAATCCCAATTTTAGCCCAAACAATAAAGGAGTTGAGTATGAAGACAACAAGAAAAAGAATAAGAGAAACCAAGAAAATTCAACTGGTAGGACAAATAGCAGACATTATGATGGGCAAGATTGTTATTCCAAAGTATCTTGACCCAGGAAATCCAGTTGTCAAAATTCACATCAATGGAATTGAAATTCAAAACACACTCATTGATTTAGGAGCAGCAATAAATATCATGAGTAGACAAATCATGGACAAACTGAAACTTCCTAATCTTTTCTTTACACCCACACTATTACAATTAGCAGATAGATCTGTGATCAGACCAGATGGGGTAATAGAAGACATTCCAGTGTCCCTAGACTCTTGGGAGTACCCTGTGGATTTCATGATCCTGACACCCAAGACTAATCTAGGAGGCCATCCTGTTATACTAGGAAGACCTTGGTTGGCTACAGCTGATGCTTTTATTAGTTGTAGGTCCGGTGATATGTATATTTCTGATGGTAGTTCAACTAAGAGATTCACTTTATATCCTCCAGCTAGGAAAATTACAGATCTAGATGAAACTCAATGGATAGAGGATGAAGAAGATTTACAACCACTCTTCACAATTTCAGAAATTAGTGAAGATAATCAAATTCTGAATACTCTAGAAAACTTTGAATCCTCTCCAGAACACAAACATGAATCATTTCAAAGGGATCCAATATTTAGTTTTTGTCATCTAGGCAGATGTCTCTTCATTCTATGGACAAATTTGGCAGCTCTACAAGTGAAATTTTTCCAGGCAAAACTTTGAACATAAACAAGAACCTAGAAAAATCTCAACAAGAAGAGTTAGTCAAAGTATTACAGAGACATTCTTCTGCATATGCATGGGAATACACTGACATGAAAGGGGTAAGTCCCAAGACTTGTACTCATCACATCTATATAGAGGCAAATTGCAAACCAATCAGACAGCCTCAAAGACGGATGAATCCAAATCTTAGGGAAATTGTCAAGGAAGAACTGCAAAAATTGTTAAATGTTAACTTCATCTATCCTATTTCAGTATAGTCAGTTTCCTTTGTAATTGTGCCACAAAGAAAAATGCAGGGGAGGTGTTGACTACCGAGAACTCGAATAACAAGCTACTCTTAGGGACCATTTTCCCGCCTTTCAACGATCAATTATTAGGATACATTACACAATTACACAAGTATACTTTTCATGATTAGATGCAGGTTTAGTATTACAATCAAATCCAAGTAGCACTTGAAGACCAAGATAAAACCACATTTACTTGTCCTTGGGGTACTTATGCCTACCGAGTATTGCCATTTGGATTGTGCAATGCACCTGCAACATTCCAAAGGGCAGTATTAGGAATTTTTTCTCATCTAATACATGACTGTGTAGAGGTGTACATGGATGATTTCACAGTTTATGGGGATACATTTGAAGAGGCTTTAGAAAACTTGGAAAAAGTCTTAAAAAGATGTCAAGAAGCAAACCTTTCTCTTAGTCATGAAAAATGTTTTATGATGTTTACTGAAGGTATTGTTTTAGGGCACCACATTTCATGGGATGGGATTAGAGTTGATGAGGCAAAAGTTGAAGTCATTTCTAACCTATCCATTCCAAGTTGTCAAAGAGATGTTAGAAGTTTTCTAGGATTTACAGGGTATTATCGAAGATTTATAGAAAACCTTACCAAGATAGCATCTCCACTCTTACTCACCAAAGATGAATTAAACAATTTGAATAAGTTAGCTAGCTTTGAAATCTCAAACCAGCGCCTCTAAAGCTGTCCATATTATAATCAATCTGGTTACCTTTTCATATCTCACAGATGCTTCCTAAGGCTGTACCTCTAGGAGCAAACAGATACAAAGATTTGATTCCTATGCCATTTCATTATACCAGAAAATTTAATTCTCACAGTTTGTTCATACTCAGAACCAAAGTATTTTTCAATATTTGTTCATGCCATAAACAAATTTAGACACTATATAACAGGCTATGAAACTTTTGTTCACACTGATCATTCTGCAATTAGATACCTAATGAACAAATCAATCACTAATGGCAGAGTTATAAGATGGTTGTTGCTCTTACAAGAATTCAACATTACTATTCTAGATAGGCCTGGAAAACAAAACACAGTAGCTGATTTCCTATCTAGACTCCAAAATATCAAAGATGACACTCCAGTTGAAGATCAATTTCCTGATGAATATCTTTTTGCAATTTCTACTCAAACTCCATGGTTTGCTGATATTGCTAATTATTTAGTTTCAGGAAAATTTCCTTCGATTATGAATGCAAGGGATAAAAGAAAAATCATTAATGATAGTGCAAAATATTCATGGGTCGCTAATGAGTTGTACAAGACAGGTCCAGATTTGATTATTAGAAGGTGTGTTCGTGAAGATGAGATGCCTTAGATTCTCAAGGCATGTCATGATGAACCTTGTGGCGGACACTTTGCAGATAAGAGGATAGCCTATAAGATCCTTAATTTAGGATATTACTGGCCATCCTTGTTCAAAGATGCTAAGGAGTATGTCAAAAGGTGTGACAGTTGCCAAAGGGTAGGGAAACCTTCTCCTTCAGGTGAGATGCCATTACAACATCAGGTACACATTGAAACTTTTGAAAAATGGGCTTTGGATTTTGTAGGACCTATTAGTCCTCCATCAAGACAAAAGAAATATATATTAGTTTGCACTGATTATGTTACTAAATGGGTAGAAGCTAAACCATTACTTGTTGCTAATGAATCATCTGTAGTTAATTTTCTTTTTGAGGATATTTTTACTCGTTTTGGTGTACCAAGGGAAATTGTTACAGATCAAGGAGCTCAATTTACATCAAGGCTAGTGGAGCAAATGATGGAGAAGTACAAAATCAGACATAGAAAAACTACTCCTTATCATCCACAAGAATTCAACATTACTATTCTAGATAGGCCTGGAAAGCAAAACACAGTAGCTGATTTCCTATCTAGACTCCAAAATATCAAAGATGACACTCCGGTTGAAGATCAATTTCCTGATGAATATCTTTTTGCAATCTCTACTCTAACTCCATGGTTTGCTGATATTGCTAATTATTTAGTTTCAGGAAAATTTCCTTCAATTATGAATGCAAGGGATAAAAGAAAAATCATTTGTGATAGTGAAAAATATTCATGGGTTGCTAATGAGTTGTACAAGACAGGTCCAGATTTGATCATTAGAAGGTGTGTTCGTGAAGATGAGATGCTTGAGATTCTCAAGGCATGTCATGATGAACCTTGTGGCGGACACTTTGCAGATAAGAGGACAACTTATAAGATCCTTAATTTAGGATATTATTGGCCATCCTTGTTTAAAGATGCTAAAGAGTATGTCAAAAGGTGTGACAGTTGCCAAAGGGTAGGGAAACCTTCTCCTTTAGGTGAGATGCCATTGCAGCCTCAGGTACATATTGAACCTTTTGAAAAATGGGCTTTAGATTTTGTAGGACCTATTAGTCCTCCATCGAGACAAAAGAAATATATATTAGTTTGCACTGATTATGTTACCAAATGGGTAGAGGCCAAGCCATTACTTTCTGCTACTGAAGCATCTGTAGTTAATTTTATTTTTGAGGATATTTTTACTCGTTTTGGTGTCCCAAGGAAAATTGTTACAGATCAAGGAGCTCAATTTACATCAAGGCTAGTGGAGAAAATGATGGAGAAGTACAAAATCAGACATAGAAAAACTACTCCTTATCATCCACAAGCAAATGGTCAAGTGGAATCTACTAATAAGATCATTGAAGGAATCCTAACAAAGACTGTTCATTTACATAGAAGAGATTGGGTAGATAGGCTTCCTGAAGCCTTGTGGGCCTATAGAACTACATGGAGAAACACAACAGGCCATACTCCTTATGAGCTTGTTTATGGAAAGCAAGTTTTGTTTCCCATAGAGTTCCAAATTTAAACCTTCAAAATGGCAGTTTAGCTAGGACTTGATTTAACGGAGGCACAAAAGCATAGACTGGAGAAAATTAATGAATTGGATGAGATCAGAACAGTTCAGAAAACAAGTTTAGTCCAACAGCAAAGGGCTAGATGGCATGACAAGTACATCGAAGAGAAGAAATTCAAAGAGGGCGACTGGGCTCTCTTGTTTGATTCAAAATTCAAGGATTTTCAAGGTAAATTTCAGACACATTGGCTTGGGCCATATGAAGTTGTTGAAATTTTTGATAATGGGGCAGTAAAAATCAGAACTATAGATGAAGAAGAGGTCACTTTTCTTGTGAATGGTAATATATTGAAGCTGTATCACAAACCACTCTCAAGAGAAGAATTTGTCAAGAAGTTCCAAGAAAGCAGTGATGTGAAGTTAATGAAGAAGAATTCTTCTTCTTCATCAACTTGATTAAAATTTTCTGAAGCATTTCTCTTTGAAAAAAAAAAAAACTAAAAAATAAAATAAAGGTATAAACATGAAAACCAATCATTGATTGGCATGTTTATACAAAAAAGATAGGGTGAAAATCATAGTCTCTCTAACACTCTAACTTTTCCCATTTCGTTTTTACAAGCAGCTGTTACAAAATCATAAGTTCAGATCCATAGTGCTTATGATCCATCTCATTCCATTTCACTTCATTCACTTATCCATCCATATTCCATTTTATTCATTCATTCACACTCTACTTCATTCCATATTTCATTCATTTCATTCCATATTCCATCCATCTCATTTTCATGTCAAGATTTAAAGTTTGATGTCTTGTTGTAAATGAATAAAACATGTCATGGATTGCAGGGCAGTTCTTATGTTCTTTCACTCCATTTCATAAACTGAATCCATTCCATTTCATCATCCACTTCATACATATCATGTCTCATCATCCATCTCCATTCATACCATATAACATTTCACCTATATCTCCAAAAACCACTCCATTCCATGATCAAAATTCTCTACAAGTACATTCTGCAGCTTAACAGACATTTTGCAGCTATTCAGCCTTTCCGCAGCTAGCCAGAAATTCTGCAGCTACAAATCCTGAAGGCATTAGTCAGCAGACATTAGAATTGCAACAAAATGATCCAGTGTATCCATGAATAAAAAGCATCAAGAAGGATTATGAAGACTCTTCCAAAGGTGAACAAAGAAGACAAAGACTACAAAAATCAAATGAAAATCAGAGGTAACAAGTTTAGATTATAATGGCATTTCATAAAGTTTAGCATATTTTTAGTTATGAATTGTTCGAAAAGGTTGTTTTAATTATTTTTATTGATCAAGACCAATAAACCCTCCACAAACTTTGGATTAAAATCTCTCATTTCAAATTCCATGCCCGACATCATTTAAGCGGTTAAAATGGCCGAAGTATTTGAATTCTTCATGTCTCTTAACCAAATCATTCAATGATGATTCTCTTTGCCGTTGTAAAATCTCCGCCGTCTTTTCAATCATTAATCCGTTTCCTCCACCTCACTCCATTACCTCATTCCGTGACCACTGCCATCACTCCATTCTGTAGCCGGCATTTCATTCTGCAAACAGAGATATTCTTATCATTGTGAGCAGAGCAAAAAGGGTATATCAGTTTGAATCACTGTGGGCAGAGTTTGAGCATTATCATTGGAAACGCAGAGGTATAGCAGCGTGAGAATTTGAAGCCATTTGTTACCATGGGCAGACAAAGTATCACCGTGGGCAGAGATTGAGCATTATCACTGTAAACGCAGAGGTATAGCAGTGAAGAATTTGAAGTCATTTGTCACCGGGAGACAGAGAGGCATATCAGTCCAAAGTTCCATTGTCAACTAGAGGCATATCAGCTCAAAGTTTGAAGCTGTTGTCACTGTCAACAGAGGCATATCATTCCGAAGTTTGAAGTTGTTGTCACTATTAATCAGAGGTATATCATTCCGAAGTTTGAAGCCATTTTCATTAAGAACTTGAAGCCATTTCAATTTGAAGGTGAAAGTTATTGTTTCTGTGGGTAGAAGAGTGTTAATCTGAACATTGAAGAAGCAATTATGGGTTTCATTGTAAGAACTGAACCAGTGGGTTCAAAATACTTAGAAGGCTACCCTCAATGCAAAGAAATGTTGCAACAGATAGGATGGCTTCAATTTTTGGAGAAATTTAATGGCTTCCACAAAGAAGTCACTAAAACATTTGCAAGATCATTTCAAGGAACTGAAGTGGAAGTGGGAGATGTCAAATTCACTGTCACTGAAGTTTTCATTGCAGAAGCTACAGGGTTGCTTAGAAATGGAGAGAGATGGTTCAAAAATAGAGAATTCCACAATGAATCCTGGAAGCAAATTCTAAAATCACCAGGTATGGATGTCACTGTATTTAAGAAAGGAATTCCAAGTTCTGCATTGAAAAATAAATGGAGAACCATACTACTTCTTCTGCAAAAATTTATTACATGTGAGGGTAGATATGGCACATTTTATGTCTACCACATTAGACTAATAATGCATTTTCTAGGGGAAGACTTAAACCTACCCTATTTCTTGCTTCAAAGCTTGAAAAAGATAGCTTCCTGTGTTCAAAGAAGGGTTCAATTTTTAGAGACAACCCTATATCATCATGGTTTGGTTAAAATTTTGATTGAACATCATTTAGCCAAAAAAAATGATACATGGGACAATTTCTTGACAAGAAATCATTTGGAAGAGCCAAAAGAGCCCTCACCTGAACCATAGCCTACAAAGAGAAGCAGGAAATGGAGGGCTTCAAAAGTTGAAATTGATAAAACAGTCCAAGAAAGTAGTGAGGAAATCATTTCAGAGAAGTTGACTCAAATCAAGAGTCAGCTTAAGGAAGAAAAGGTAATCAAGAAATCTGCCATGGAGAAAGGAGAGGGATCTTCTCAGCCTAGAAGAAGCCATAGATTAAAGGGAAAACTAAGGAAAACTCAAATCAAACAAACAGGGGTGATTAATATAGAAGATGAAGAAACATCCATTGAAGAAGATGTTGAAGAGGATTTTAATGAAGGAACCCCTGAAATTGACCCTGCTCAGCAAGAAATTTATGACTATGTGGAAACTTTGGAAAAGAGAGCTTCAGAAAGTAAGGAGAGAACCCCTAGTCCTCCACTGTCTGAAATAGATGTATTAAGAAGGGATAGATATGAGTTGGAAATACTTAATAGACACATCAAAAATGAGAATGAAATTCTCAAGGATCAAGTCAAGCTCAAAACTAATATGAACTCAACCTTATCCCTACATATAGACAAAGTGGAAAAGACCAATGACAAGTTGAAGAAGAGGAACAAAAAGTTAATCAGGGCACTTACCAACCTAAGGTTCAAACTTGTTATCAGAAAACCCAGAAGACCTTTAGCTTCCAGACAAAGGAGAAGGAGAGGATTAGATGTTCTTGCAGAAGCCTCTGAGTTCATAGGATAATTTGCATGAGGACATGCAAAGAGATAGCAGTGGGGGTATGTTGAGCCTCAAAATTGTGCTTTCTTTCATTCCACTTTACCTCATTTTCCTTTGTCCATTGCTATTCCAGACCCAATTGATCAATGAATTTAGTTAAAATTACTTTTAGAATGATTTACATGACTGACTTGCTAAGTTTTGTGATTTTTTCCATTGTAAAGCATTTTGACCGGAACTAGCTGCAGAATGCAGACATTCCGTAGCTAACCGGCGATTCTACAGCTGTCTTCACGTTTGAGTATGTTCCAGGTGGCCTCTCAAGAAAAACCGCATATGGGCATATTCCACGTCATGTCTACATGGTTCGTTGCTCACCATGAAGGAAGAAACAAATTCTGGGTATGGTTTTGGAACGTGGGAACACATTTAAGAAGACAGACTTCCAATAGGACTGTCTTAGTCCAGATGTCCATTTCCTTGTTACGCAGCCACTTCAAGAGTCCTAATGTGATTCCGATAAGGAAAGAAAATGTTCCTGAAATTGTTGCAAATCTTGTTATTTACATTTGTTATATAAACACTTGGGAAACCGAGAGCTAGGCTAGATTTTGTTCTAGATTTTGCTTAGATTCTGTGCTACATTTCTGAAGACGTAGAGTGCTCTGTTCAAGTTATTTTCAATTTTAATGAAGCAGACAGCGTTGTTTTGAAAGCGTTGATTTGATTTGGAGTTAGATTCCGTCAGGTGGTAGAGGGCCCCTGCCTCTTGCACGGATTTATTTGCGTAATTTAGATAAGTATTCTAGCTTCCTTTACGTTTTTGAAGTTGAATTCGTAGTTGTTTTCATTAGTTACTGTAGTTATACTCATTCTAAAAACTCTTCCAAAAGAAGAAGCTCTTCCAAAAGATTATAATGATGAATGGGGAATGGCTATAGTATTGTAGGATTTAATTGTAGTCTCTTTTATTCACCATCACAGTTATACTTATGATAAGCACTCTTCCACAAGAAGAAACTCTTCCAAGAAATCTTTATACTGTCTTAAGCATGATTGTGATCTTCAACGTTTTAGTTGTGTGTTTTCACTAAGTACCATAGTTGTTCTTGCTCTTAAACGCTTGTCCAAAATATCATAATGATGAGTGGGAGATGGCTATGATATCTTAGTTTTTTTCATTGCTTTCAGTCTTTACATTTGCATTTGCACTCAATTACACAGTCAGGATTGTTCTAAAAACTCTTCCACAAGAAGGAACTCTTCCAAAATACCAATCATGATGGACAAACAGACTGTATAATTCCATAGAATAATGCATGATAGCATAGTTAGGATACTCCGGAGTTTAATTGCACTTAACTCATGCTCAGTTGTTCTATTTTGAGTTTGATAATGACTTGTAGTTCAGCATTGTTTTAGATTAGTGACATTTTAAGTTCAGTTTTAGTTCAACTCATTGCATTTGCATTTCACATTCAGACTGTCATTCACTGCACATTAGATTACTTCAGTTGTTAAACTTAACAAAACAACCTTCATTATTCACAAACCTCTTCTTTTTCTAAAATCTATAATTGCTTCATAACCACATGAACAGAAGACAATATCATTTTAAGGCCTGAAGTATCTCTGCAATTTCCTTATCATTTCATAAACAGAGCCCTCCCTCAAAAGACTACTTTGAAAAGAAATCAATAACTCTTGAGTAAGGTTTTGTGACATTCAATTAAATTGCAAAATAGAGTTAAGAACTAGTCCTAGAATAGAAGATCTTATGATGGTATAAATGTTTTATTCCAAATTTTCTTCAACAAATCTCTAATCAAGGATGAAATGTTGCATCATTATAAGTTAGTTGTTTAAACTGTTTAGTTAGGAGAATTTTCATATTTAGTTGATCATTTCTCAAGTTGAGTTTATGTTTTGAATCATTTGTTTAAAAGTCATTATCAAGCTTTGTTTTTGCTTAATCATAGTTTAGATTTGATTCTGTTTCAGTGTTTGTACTTGCATTTGTCATTTGTCATCAACCAATTAGGCTTCACTCCGTTTTTAATCACCAGCTCCTTTCCATTAGCTTCTAGTCATCTTTCTTGTGAACATAAAACCACCAAAAGACCAAAAACATCACAAAACACTACACACAACGCATTAAGAAACAAACACCTAGGTACATACAGTACACTTCACTTCAGCAGTTTACCAACCCTGGTTGACAATTAAATGAGCTCAATTTAGGAGACTAGATTGAGACCAAACAGCTGGGAAGAGTGGGCATCCCACAAATGGAGGGTGATGGTGGAAGAGGCTAACTTAGGGGATCCTAGTTGCTTCCAAACAGAAGTGGAAATCACATAGTTGGATGCCCACTCATAATTGATACAATGAGAGATGTTGGCATTCTGGATATTGACAGGGATTTGGAAGGCGATGAATGTAGAAAGGGGAGGATGTTCTGACTTATCAATTTTGAAGACAATCAAATTATCATCTGTAGAATCCACAACACCCATGGCAGTTAGTCTATATTTTCCTTGTGAAGGGCATGACTGGAGGACTTACAACATTGACATGGCGGTAGGGGATTGCGCCAAGTCATCTACTATAATGTAGGAGTGGGAAGCTTTACCAGAAGCAATGTTTTTGTGTAATGTTCCCTTGGGGATCTTGGTATGAACCTCTGCCTTAGGTTGAGGGATTAGTAAAGGACCATTGGGTGTCAAAAGAGGCTATGTGGGACCGGAAGATGGGGGCTCGATAGAAAATGTAGAGGGGGGTTGGGTGTACAGATGGGACCGAGTCTGAAGGTTGAGGTTAGCGATATTGGGTTAGTCAGAGTTCATCATAAGGATCTAGTAATCAGAGGTACCAAATGGAGGAGGTTGAGAGGCCACTTGACTATCAGGGGGTTGGTTAGCAACATATCCTTGCTGGGGGAAAGGACTGGTAAACACAACCAGTTGAGTAGGGGTAGCATTGGGAGGAACCGAAGGGGAGGCTTGCTATCCTTGGGATGCTTCTTGAGCTTCCCACATCTGACGCATCTGAGGAAAAAAGAGGAAAATCATGGGTATAGTGATCATAGACACCGCAACAAGAACAAGGTTTATTCGTGCAAATAGGCCTGTCTTTCTTGGGCTGAGTGCCTTGTTGCTGGGTTTCTTTGTTAGATGTATTCCCTTGGGGATTGTTTCTTGGATTACCTGGGGTATATTGGTTTTGATTTCCTTTCCTCTTCTTTTTTGGAAGGAGGAGGATTAGTCGCACTCTGCTGTGCATACACCTGCCCCTGAGGTGGGGGTGGATGCTGTTGCGGAGTTTGAGAAGGCAAGGGAGGCCAAGGTGCTAGTGCTAAAGGAGCTGGAGTACCAGGCTATGGATATGGATAATAAGGAGGTTGGGACACATTGGGGTAAATAGGTTGGGCAAAAGAAGGAGGCATGCGGTATCCTGGATACATGCTTTCGAGAGGGGAAAAAGTACTGGAGGAGCTGGCCCCTCCCTGAGGGAAACCATAACCCATGGGAGGATGAGTGTACGGATGTGAAAGGGATCCAACGATACTATCGATGGCATGGGATGCCCCCGGTGCATTGGCACCACTAGGTCTAGAGAGATCAGGTAAGACGGTATAAACATAACCAGATTGTGCGTAGATGATGTCATATTTCAACGCAATTTGGAGGGCAGCTTCCTTGGTCTAAGGAAAGTGAGATGTGACATCTTTGCCAATAGAAGGAAATAGGGATCTGAGAAACTAGTCCATGTAGACACGGTCTTCGAAAGCAGGGGCTCGACATAGGCTCTTCCTTCTGCGCCATTCTTGAATATGGTCAGATAGGCAGGTAGCAAAATTTTGACGGACACAGGTCAAGAGTTTGGTACCAGCGTCATAGAGAAGGGGAAGTTGGAAGTAAGATAGAAAAGCCTTGGCAAGGGTCACAAAAGTAGTATGAGAGGAGGAGGCCTAGTTGACATACCACTTGCAAGCTTCTCTAGTAAGTGTACGCTGGAATAATTGAAGACGAATAGAGTCATCGGTGACGGAGTTATATGTACACCACATGTGGAAAGAACGAACATGGTTGGTAGGATCCTCTCCAACGTTTCCTTCAAACTTGGGGATGTATGAAGGGAGCTTGGTTGCATAGCAGGCCAACCAGGATCATGGTGTATGGGGTCATTAATCAACTAGCTAAAATCCGGAATGTTTTTGGCCTGTCATATAAGGAAGCAAGGGAACAACCAGAATAGTCCCTGTTGTAGCACCACTAGTAGAATTTCCATCATTAGGGCTGGGGTTTGCACTAGCGGTAGTTCTTGAACTAGACATGATGAAGGTGAAAGGTGGGGGAGAGCCGAGGGTAGAACTAGAAGGGGAAACCGATGAACTAGAAGAAGAGTCATAATGGGGACTCGGTGGAGGAAGAACACGAACCCTACACGGTGGGGTAAGTCTTCCTAAGGAAAACTGATGATGTAGGACTTGGAGTCTCCGAGATAAACGCCTTGGGGGTAGAATGATGGTAAAGAGACATGGAACACAATAAGGAAGAGAGGTAAACAAGGGCATGGAGGTGCAGGAACAATTGATTACAATGTTAAGTCTTGGCCTAACAGTGTAAACCAGGCGCTCTTCGCTTAGGGTGTGTGTGTATGTGATAAGTGTGTTAATTTTAATTAAGCCCAAACATGTGTAGAGAAAAAAGAAAAAATATTATGTATAACTGTAAATAAAACTGAAAATGACAGTAAAGGAAACCGAATGTGATAGTAAAATAAACAGCTAAATATGCATCAATTTAAACCCAAGGAGGAGGGCTTCCCAACAACTAGTCTATGGGTGGGCGAAATATAGTCAAAACACACAAAATGGCCAATGGATCTAAGGCCAGGAGGAAAAAGGATCTAAAGGTCAAATCTGCTGGAAAGAGGGGCAAAAAACGACAAAAAACCAGAGGGAAAAATGTTGAAAAATAGGTGGCGAAGGTTAAAACCTGAAGGGGAACAGAGGGGACCATAAAGGAGGACGAAACAAAACTGAGAAAAAAGGTGTTTTGGATGGAAAAATAACCGATCTGAAAGTACAAGTTCAGATATGAAAAATGGCTGAAAACACTTAAATCTCAGAGGACCTACTTCAGATAAACTCCTAAAAAGGTGGAAGCATATTGAAGCCCTAAGGGGCTTGGTTCCTACTTCGACAAGTAAAACTAAGAAAGAACAGGTCTAATATGGGTGAAGAGGGAGGTAAAATATGTTATAAATATTATCATTGATGGAAAATGAGCACAAAGGAGTAACACCTAAGCTATCATTAAGACAAAGGAACAGAGAAGCAACAGCAATAAGGCAAAGAAGTAGATCAGGAAATAATGCAATAAGAAAACATAAGAGAGAGGCAAGAGCTGAGAGGAAGAGGCCAATTAAACAAAGAATATTAGGCCAAGGGATAGAGGCAAGAGTTGAGAGAGAGAGAGGGATATGTAGGAAGAGAAGGCCATGTAAAGAGAGCATTACCCACAGCTAAGTTGTAAGCAGATAAAATTATGTGCAGGTTGAAAGGAATAAATTTTGAATTATGGCTTTAATCAGTATGAAAAGGTGTATGTCAAGTGTGATAAATTGAGATGAGATTCAATAACAAAGACAATCTCAAGAGAGATTCGCGTTGAAGAATATAGAACAAGATTAGGAGGAGTAGCGTGGAAGAATCGGTGTTGCAGAGTGATGACAGTATAAAAAAATAGAAATTGACTAAGGTAGAGAACACTTAGAAGATTTCCAAAGAAGGTGAATGGATGGTCAGGATTAGATCATAGAAGTGAAGGCGAGAGATGAACGGTTAAGATGACTTCGCAAGTTAAGTTTGTTGTGATGCGATGCGATGAGGAGTGACCATGTGTCAACATTGCGCATTAGCGCACATCATAGATTTTAGAGGTTTCTGTTAAGAGTTCGCATGGTATGGTAAGTTGTTTGTGATGCAATGCGGGAAGGATGGAAGGATGAAATGCGATGAGGGAGGAGCCACGTGTCAGCACTGCACACTAGCGCAAATCGCAGACTATATGTCTTAGCATTATCGATAAGAGTTAAACTTGTGAATATCTATGGACCGTTAGATCTGGCGAATATCTACGGAGGAGATTACAGCGCAACTTCGCATCGGCGAAATGACAAGTTTGCTGTTAAGGTTTTTTGGTAAGTTTTCCAAAATGCGATGTGTTGTGATTGGTTCAAGGTATTGTGGGACCCTCCAGCAGGAAGTTCCACGTGTATGAAAGAGATTTGGGTTTATGTGTAGTCTGGTTTAAAGTAGCGTTGTTTGATCGAAAATTTATGTATGTTTTATTTAACTCCGAATTTGTATTCCATTGTGTGTAAAAGGAGAGTTATGTGGGCCATAACCCACGGATCCGTGGGTTTCATTAAAGAAGCCAGCCAAGATGAAAAGTGTGATGTAGATGCGGCTGTGTGTTAAAAGAAAAGGCTGAACACACAAGAAAAGGCTCGGGTAAGAAAAAAGACCCAGATCTCATGCATAACAGTGCAACATCATGGGTCAAGTCGGGCAAAAAGGCAGTCATGCATCACAGTTGGAATATAACTGCAGAAACATAAAAGACAAAGGGACAACAAGCAGAAGAGGACAAACACACAGCAAATCCAAGAAGCTGAAAGGGATGAATTGAAATATTATTATAACTATAAATGTAAATTCATTGATTATTTTATATTGTTTGTGATGCAAATTCAATTCTCTGTAGGCATATGCAAAACTCCATGAGTGCTGTAATGATTATTTCTAATGTAATAACCTGAACTGAAGTGTAAGGAACTAAATGTGTGGAAGGCAAAGAGTCATGCCTATTCACTTCATATTCCCATAGAGAATGAAAAAAATCATGAAGTTATCTATATAAAATAGGTAATATCCATGTGTATAATGTGACAAAACACACACAGGAGAGAGAGAAAGAGAGAGAGAGAGAGAGAGAGAGAGAGAGTGAAGAAAAAATGAAGAGAGTTGAAGATTTTTAGAAAGCTGTAGAATGGAAGAGAGCAGAAGAATATAAGAAAGTTGCATAAGGTTGGAAAGTAAAAGAATAAGAGAGGACTAATAGAGATGTTGTGCATATTAGGAGTTGATATGAAGCAGATATGAAGGTTGAAAAGGCAGTAGTGAAGGAGTAAAACAAAGCTGATATCAAAGTAAATCAACATATGATTTTATTGTAGTGTGATGGAGTTGGTGCTTCCGTTTCAATTTGTAGCTTGATAGATGTCCACTTGGAGCTGGTTGAGGTAGGAGCCTCCTATGGGTTGTAGCCTGAAAAAAATAGATGGAATTTGGAGCTTTCTCGCAAGTTGTAGCTTGCAGAATATGGGGTAGTAGCCTCATGTAGGTTGGAGCCTACAGAAAATCAGTTGTGAGAGGGAGATGGAGCTTTCCTTTGCATCACAACAATAATAATATGTGGTTTTCTCCCTTTATGGGTTTCCACTTATATCTGCTATCTATGTGCTTGATGATTAAGTGTTGATATGATTTTTTAATCTATTTAATTACTTGTTGTCCACACATTATGTTTGTTGATCCATTATCTATTAAGCTTTTTATGAAATGAAGGTGTAAATGAGTTGAATGAAAAGTTTTAATGTCCATTAATGTATTAAAATTATTCACCCCCCCTCCTCAGTTTAACTAAGGGTTCATCAATTGGTATCAGAGCAAGTTCCTTATGTATCAGTTAAACAACCGGAAGGAGATCTTAGGTCCCCAAATGGCTAGCCTAGAAGGATGCTCAACAAATAAAGCCCCATTATTTATTGGCACAAACTATACCTTCTGGAAAATAAGAATGAAAGCCTATCTCATGTCTCTTAGATTATATGTCTGGATTGCAATAGAAGTAAAATATGCACCAAAGGATACTGACACAGAGAAAGAAGCCAAACAAGATTTCATAGCTAATGAAAAAACAATGAATGCACTCTTGAGTGGTCTGTGTGAGTCAGAAATTATCAAAGTAATGCACAAAAAGACTGCCAAAGATATATGGGATACCTTAGAAAATATCCATGAGGGAGATAAAAAGGTGAAGATGGCCAAAGTGCAAGCCTATAAAACTCAGTTTGAAAATTTAAAAATGAATTAATATGAAGATGTAGCCTGTTTCTTCTTAAAGGTTGCGGAAGTTGTGAATAACATGATATCTCTAGGAGAAACCATTAAGGAATGTGCGATAGTGAAAAATATATTGAGATCTTTATCATCTAGGTTTAACCCTAAGGTTCCTGCCATAGAAGAAACAACAAACTGGGAAACCTTTACCATGAACCAATTACTTGGAAACTTGATAGCTTATGAGATGAGACTTCCAAAGGGGAAGTCAAATGTGAGGGAGGAAAACTTTAAGGCAGATAAGTGCATAAAAGAGAAGGAAGATACATGCTCATTCTCAGATGAAGAAGAGGCCAAATTCGTTAGAATATTGGATAGAGGCACAGGTAAGTACAAAGGTAAACTTCCATTTAAGTGCTTTAATTTTGGAAGAGTGGGGCAGTATGCTTCAAAATTTCCCCATAAGAGAGCAGAGAACCAACCACAAGAGACAGAGAAAAACAAAATAAATAAATGGCAGAAAGGGAAGAGATTTAATAGAAAATCATTTTATGCTCAGCAAGATAGCAGTGCATCTGAAAGCTCAAATGAATCCTCAAATGAAGAAGGAACCTCTGAATTTGTGTTGATGGCCAAGGAAGAGGCTAAAGGATACCTTCTAGAAGATGAGGTAGAAGGTTAGGTAGATCTTGAGGGGGAGCTAATAAGTGCCCTGGAGGAAATAGACAGACTTAAACTCAAGTGTAGAAAATAGAAAGACATTCTTCTGAAATATGTAAAGGAAGAGCCAAGTTTGGAAAACCTCATTCAATTGAAAGTAGAACTTGAAGAAGCTAATAAGGTGGAAGACATTCTGATAAAGAAAAAAAATATAAAAATCAGGAGCAAGAGAATTTGGAAGAAGAAGTAGTATGCCTAAGAAAGAAATTAGAAAAGGCCCAAATGGAATTATCTATGAATACTCCATGGATGAAAATCTCTGAACAGTTGGAAAAAATAATAAATGCTCAAAGATATCCTCTTATAAAGACCGGGATAGGCTATGAAGTAGAAAACAACAAGTCCAAGGTTGAAGGTAACAAGAATATCACTTTCGTGAAAGTTGTAATAAAATAAAATGTTAACTCTCAGGAATCTGAGAGTATTGTAGCTAGAAGACCGATAGAAGAAAGGAGAAGGTTGTGTAAGCAGCATCTGGGATGAGATTACCGCCATGGAAAACTCAGATAAGGCAGAAATTGAGGAAGATGATGAAGCAACCCAAAAGAGATCCAAAGAATTATAAGCCAGCAAGACCTTGATGGGTAATGAAGCAACAAGAAACAAGAAACAACCTCAAATGACAAAGAACGAAATGAAGAAACATTCAACTGCAAAAGGCTCATACACTCATGAATATGAATTGAATAAATTCCGAAGCTCTCAAAGGAGGCTCTTTCCTCCTATGAGAAGTATCACTTGTTTTTCCTGCCACAAACCTGTACATATTACGTCATACTGTAAGTTAAAGAAAATCTAGTCCAACCAGCAAAAGATGCAGAAAATGGAGGCTCTACCTCAAGCAAACAAGTGGAGAGGACAACCTTTCACCAGGTACACTAATCGTTTCCATGGTTACTGTTTTTCATGCAATGAATTTGGACATAAATCTATTGAATGTAAATTGTGTTAAAAAAGGGGAACAAAATGCCATACATAATCTCAACCTTAGGTAAAATAATATGTTATTCATGCCACAAGCTTGGTCACAAAGCAAAAGACTATAATATACCATATACATTAAATAACTCTAGACAGATGATGGAATCCAATCAAATAAAACAAAACTGCGAATCAAAAATAAGTGGAGACATTATGGAGAACAACTAAAATTTCAGGAAGGGAAAGGACAATTCCTATGTCAGAGAACTATAGAGAAATAAGGATACCTAAAGCATTCAACAGCCAACAGATTGATGGAAGGAGAGAAAGCATCAAGTAGCTATGTTGGTAGAGGGAACATCAGCCATGAACATGTAAGCTAAGAAAACAACACACTAAGTGATGAATGGTTAAAATCACAAAAAATATGTTTGCAGCTATAGAACTCGAAAGATCCATAGAGGATGATCACACCGTGCATCGCACTGCAAGAGTTAACAACGAAAAAAATTAAGAAGGATGCGTAAGAGAAATGTTTATCATCATTATATCATTACATCATTCATCAATAGAAGGTCCCCTTGGAGGAAAGAAGTTAAATGAGTGATAAAACTATGAGTTGTCTACCCTTTTAGATTCCAAGTAAATAAATTGAAGATGTCTTTCTGAAGATGATTATGTTAGAATAGTTGAATAGCAGTAATGATTCTGGAGCAGTCCTAGAAAGGAATATGCAGTGACATTCTTTTAAAACAAAATGACATAATAAGAAAAAGGTTAATGAAGCCATGATCAAATTCAGTATATTGATGATTGCTGTTGAGAACAGTGGAGAACTCAATAGTAGAAACTATGAAAGTTGTCTTAACTATGGGTGTATGTGCGAGCTGAAGTGAAATGACTACATGGATTATCAAATTAGTATCAATTGGTATTTGGAACAAGCAGCCTGCCTATCAGTAGAATATCAAGTGTTTTAAGTGGAGCAGTGGTATGGTACAGGTCCTCAAGATCAAAGTACTATGGCAGAAGTACATCAAGGTAGTATTCCCAGCGTTATCAACATTATATTATTTGTGGATTAAGCTCTGGTTGCTCTGATTATTACAAAGTATTTTCTGATTGTAAATAATGTAGAATTTCGAGCTGCATTATTAAAGCATGAAAATGTCAATAAAAGTGCTAAAGGATCATTATCTTATTTACATTCGAAGTATTATATTGAGAATTGAAGCAGTATCTATTTCTAGATATAACTACATGCCTTCCTCAAGTCAGTACAGATATATCTTTAAAGCCTCTTTCTTAAGATCATTCATAAAACTGTGTGAAGTCTGTTTGTTGAGATTTCAATTAAACAACCTGAAGATGCTTCACTGAAGATCATTATGATAGAACAGTTAAAGTATCTGAAATATGAAGGACTAGTTGTGTTAATATTACTATTTGAATCTCAAGAGTCTTTTATTTTTTCATCTAAAGCCTACTTCAACAGAAAGGAATTGCTGGTATTTCACCATTGCAGAGAGGTTGATCATTGAAATACATACCCCCCTTATGTCATAAATAAAATTGTATAGTTGATAAGTGAGACTGATCAATGAATTGAATGTATCTAGCCTCAAGGGTTTGTTTTGAAAATACTATGTATAGTATTAAAGTCATTGGGTCTTTTAGATTGAAAGACGGTCTAGTTTTAGAACAAGTTGTAAGGATTCTTGATATTCATTGTTCACATTAGTATCAAGGGCCTTTCGGCTGTTAGTGTAATATTCCTGTTAGCAGTCTAACACATATCACCAACAACATGCAATATAGGTGAACCATGACTACAAAATATATATTGGCATCATCATATTTGAACAGATGTGTACTGCAGATGTGTATTGCAGAAGAAGACATATTCCATCTACAACCTTCCTCAACAGATATGTATCTTAGATGAAGATCATAATATAGACTGAAGTATATTTGGAGCAGACTTTATATTTCGTTTGGAGCATTTTCAGTATTTTAGTATTATTCCATGATGCATATTTGATTATATAAGTCTAGTACAGTTTGTTCTATGAAGTGTCCTTATCACCACTTCCAGCCTTATACAAGTGCAAGGAGTCTGTGCTTAGGGATGGTATCAGCTTATTGTGTATATACATACAAGTTCAATGATTCTCAAAGTGTTATCCCAACAACTTTTGTACACTAGTCTGGAGCAGCAAGGTATAAAGTCAGAAGAAGAAGGCCTATACACAACTCAGAGAGAAATAATGAAAATATGGAAACTACATTGGGAAATGTGCAACCCTTTTCCATTGATGTCAAGGAGGGGGGGGGGGGGGAGAAAGCAGAAGAATAAAGGCTCTGCAAAACAAGCAGAGGAAGATAGACACTTCTCAGAATGAAAGGGGGGGGGAATTCTTGGAGGAAGCATTAGAGTATTGGTGGATGTGTTGCCATTAATTCCAAAGGGGGAGAATATTGGAAATATGGTCATTAATGGAAAAGGAGCACAAAGGAGAAACACCTGAAATATCATTAAGACAAAGGAGAAGAGAAGTAGTAGCAATAAGGCAAAGAAGAAGATCAGGAAATAATGTAGTAAGAAAACATAAGAGAGAGGCGAGAGCCGAGAGGAAGAGGCCAATTAAACAAATAATATTAGGTCAAGAGAGAGAGGTGAGAGGCGAGAGACAGAGAGGGATCTGTAGGAAGAGAAGGCCATGCAAAGAGAGAATTAGCCAAAGCTAAGTTGTAAGCAGATAAAATTATGTGCAGGTTGAAAGGAATAAATTCTGAATTTTGGCTTTAATCATTATGAAAAAGTGTATGTCGAGTGTGATAACTCAGGATGAGATTCAATAACAAAGACAAGATCAGGAGAGATTCGCGTTGAAGAATACTGAATAAGATCAGGAGGAGTAGCATGGAGGAACCAGTGTTGTAGAGTGGCGACAGTATAAAGAAATATAAATCGACTAAGGCAGAGAACACTTAGAATGTTTCCAAAGAAGGTGAACATACAATCATGATTAGATCGCAGAAGTGAAGGCGAGATATGAATGGTTAAGATGAATTCGCAAGTTAAGTTAGTTGTGATGCGATGCGATGAGGGGTGACCATGTGTCAGCATTGCGCATTAGAGCAAATCGCAGATTTTAGAGGTTTTCGTTAAGAGTTCACACAGTATGGTAAGTTTTTTGCGATGTGATGTGGGAAGGATGGAAGGATGCGATACGATGAGGGAGGAGGCACATGTCAGAACTGTGCACTAGCGCACATCGCAGATTATATGGTTTAGCATTATCGATAAGAGTTAAACTTGCGGGTGAGTGATTGTGATAAGACAAAGAGGTATAGCAAGACCATTACATCTGGTGAAGATCTACGATGGAGATTACATCACAACTTCGCATCGGTAGAATGATAAGCTCGCTGTTAAGGTTGTTTGGTAAGTTTTCCGAAATGCGATCTGTTGTTTCAAGGTATTGTGGGACCCTCCAGCAAGAAATTCTGTATGTATGCAAGAGATTTGGGTTTATGTGTAGTCTGGTTTAAAGTAGCAATGTTTGATCACTAATGTATGTATGTTGTATTTAACTTCGAAGTTGTATTCTGCCGTGTGTAAAAGGAGAGTTATGTGGGCCATAAACCACAGATCCACGGGTTTGGTTAAAGAAGCCGGCCAAGATGAAAAGTGTCATGTAGATGTGGCTGTTTTTTAAAAGAAAAGGATGAATGCGCAAGAAAAGGCTCAGGTAAGAAAAAGGACTCGGAGCTCGTGCAGAACAATGCAACAACATGGCTCGAGTCGGGTAAAAGGCTGTCATGCAGCACAGTTGGAATATAAATGAAGAAACATAAAAGACAAAGGGACAATAAGCAGAAGAGGACAAACACATAGCAAATCCAAGAAGTTGAAAGGGTTGAATTAAAATATTATTGTAATTGTAAATGTAAATTCATTGATTATTTTATATTGTTTGTGATGCAAAGGCAAGTATCCGTAGGCACAGGAAAAACTCCATGAGTGCTGTAATGATTATTTCTAATGTAATAACCTGAACTGAAGTGTAAGGAATCGAATGGGTGGAAGGCAAATATTCATGCCTATTCACATCATATTCCCATAGAGAATGCAAATAGTCATGAAGCTATCTGTATAAAACAGGTAATATCCATGTGCACAATGTGACGAAAAACAAAGAGAGAGAGAGAGAGAGAGCAGAATTGAAGGGAGTTGAAGATTGTTAGAAAGCTACAGAATGGAAGAGAGCAGAAGAATATAAGAAAGCTGTAGAAGGTTGGAGAGTGAAATAATAAGAGAGGACTGGTAGAGATGTCGTGCATATTAGGAGCTGCTATGAAGTAGATATGAAGACTGAAAAGGCATCAGTGAAGAAGGAGTAAAACAGAGCTGATATCCAGGTAAATCAACATATGATTTTATTGTGGTATGAGGGAGTTGGCGCTTCCGTTTGAAGTTGTAGCTTGATAGATGTGTAGTTGGAGCTGGTTGATGTAGGAGCCTCCTGTGGGTTGTAGCTTGTAGAAAATAGATGGGAGTTAGAGCTTCCTTGCAAGTTGTAGCTTGCAAAATTTGGGGTAGTAGCCTGCTGTAGGTTGGAGCCTACAGAAAAACAGTTGTGAGAGAGATTTGGAGCTTGCCTTTGCATCAAAACAATAATAAGTGTAGAAATTTGAATAATTTTCTAAATTATTCACCGAGATTATCCTGATTATACACTATTTAAGCTTCATGCATAATACATAACCTCTTCTACAATTGATCATCAATATGCGGAAATAGAAACAGTCGCATGCGCTCATAAAACAATAATCAAGAACACATATCAACACAGTATGTAATGGGGAAAGCAATAGCTGAAAACGCCCAACTATCTGTATACTATAATGATAGAGAACATGTAACAATACATAGCACAATACTCCTCACAAGTACTCAGTACTATCTCCAAAGTTACACACAAAACTAACTGAGATTTGAACAAGTCATGGGTTCAAATCTTCTCCACAAGTCTGCCTGCCTCTACTGCGCAATCCAAGTGAGTAATGAATGAGATCCAAGTTTGAATCCTACTAGCTCCAACTGTGTAATCCTCATTGGCAATCTCCATCAATGTGTGTGAAAATCTCATGCACAGCCAATAGTCACAACTGATAGAAAACTCACCCTTTCACCCACCTCTAACACTGGTCTCCACTGAACTGTCCATGCATTGCAGTTAACTGATGTGTTCTTTAGTTGAATTATGAGTTAATAATTAGTTAATTAATTAATAATTAATTCACACCACTCATCACTAGTGTATTTGTCAGTTAGACTAAATACAACTAGTTCAACTAAGTTAAACCGAACACAACTCCACCAACTGTCTCATCAACTCCACCAAACTCTTCCACATGAGTTCTAACTGAAGTCAACCATGCAATAGCTCAACTAACCCCTAGGAAAAGCGTATTTCCTTCTGTCAGCTGCATGTGCCACATCCAAGCATCAAACTGAAGTGCTCCAAGAGGATAAGATAATGTTTATAGTCTAAATATTATTAAGGGTTAATAATATTTGACTGTTCTATTTTTAGCTCGAAAGTCTAAAAATAGAAACCGCCCAATGTCTAAAAATAGAGGTCCATCTATTTTTACCAACTCGACCAATCATCCATAAATAACATCCTGCAACTCATATACCATGATCCATATGTCTAAAAATAGACATAGTCTAAAAATAGACTTTGCGCCAAAAATAGCCTGTGGGCCCACTTAGTGAAGGCGACTTCATTTCACTAAGCTCCATCATCTTGTTGCATTTTCAACACTTCCTCTCAACAAGATATGGATTATCTGCAACCCCTATCCTGCCTCTGTGGTATTCGAATTTGCTCCTGGTGAGCGCCTTCGTCAAGATGTCAGCATCCTGATCCTTCGTGGGAATATATGAAAGTAACATGATTCTCCGCTGCACACAATCTCTGATATGATGGTACCTGACGTCGATGTGTTTGGATCTATCATGAAATACTGGATTATCCGAGAGTTTAATGCAACTCTGGTTATCACAATAAATCACAGTAGGCTCCAAATGCGACCCGAACAATCCGACCAGAATCTTCCTCATCCAAATAGCCTCGCATGTAGCCAAGCTTGCTGCCATGTACTCGGCCTCTGCGGAACTGAGTGCCATGGATCTCTGCTTCGTGCTGTACCAGGAAACTGTTGTCGACCCGATACTGAAGATCCCTCCAGATGTGCTCTTTCGGTCCGTTGGGCTCCCTGCCCAATCTGCATCCATGAAGCCACATAGCTTCACCTCATCCTCCTGTCTGTACCACAAAACATATCCCGATGTGCCTCTAAGATAACGCAATACATGCTTTCCTGCCTTCCATAAGAGCTTGGTAGGCTTAACCATAGCTTGCAAAAGCTGGTTAACAACATAGCATATATCGGGTCGTGTATTGACCAGATACATAAGCGACCCCACCAACCGCCGATAAACAGTGGCATCCACTACCTCCACTGAAGTAGCATCCTCCTTCCTCCAACCTCCAGGAAGAAGAGTATCAACAGGCTTGCAGTCATGCATGTTGAACTTCTCCAGTATCTCCCGGGCATACTTACCCTGAGAAACAAACAGTCCACCACTGCGCTGCCAGATTTCCAATCCCAGGAAATAATGAAGGAGGCCCAAGTCCTTCATATCAAACTCTCTAGCAAGATCCTCCTTGCATGAAAGTATCAACAACTCATCTCCTGTCAAAATCAGATCATCTACATACAGTACAATGATCAGCAACTTCCCCTCCACCACAATCTAGTACAGGTTAGGATCCGCCTCACTCTTGGAGAATCCAAGTCCGGTGAAGTAACTGTCTATCCGTGTGTACCAAGCACGAGGTGCTTCCTTCAACCCGTACAGTGCTCTCTTGAGTCTGCACACATGCGACTCACTGCTGAAGATCTCAAAACCTTCGGGCTGCTCTATGTACACCTCCTCCTCAATGACTCTGTTGAGGAACATAGTCTTCACATCCATCTGATGGATGTGCCACCCCATCTACGCTGAGAGAGCAAGGATCGTCCGTATGGAAGAGTACCTTGCGACAGGTGCAAAGGTCTCCTCATAATCGATCCCCTCGATCTGTGAGAAGCCACGGGAAAAAAATCTTGCCTTGTACTTCTCCACACTCCCGTCAGCCGCCTGCTTCACTTTGTAGATCCATCGAGAACCCACCACTGATTTCCCTTCCGGTCGCGGGACAATCTCCCATGCACTGTTTCTGACAATCGAATCATACTCTTCCACCATGGCATCTACCCATGTGGGATCCTCCACAGCTTCCTCGAAAGAGGATGGCTCTGTCACGACTCATTTGCTCATAAGAGCCATGTATCCAGTGTACCGATCTGGTGACTGTCTCTGTCTGTGCTGTGTTGTAGGTGGTCCTACAACCTTCTCTGCATCTCGAGCCAGTCTCTCAGCTTATGTAGTGCGCTTGCGCCCTCTGATGGTTGGCACTGCATGAGTGGTCTCTTCCACTCCATGAACTTACCCTTGTGGCTGATCCACATCCGAAAGCTCATCCTTAGGAACTAATAGCTCCTCATCTGCATGTAAGTGTGGCTCCCTCTCAAGCGAACACTTCATGGCTTTCTCCTCCTGAAATTTGATATCCCGTCGCACAACAGTCTTGCGACTGTCTGACAAATACAAACGATAGTTGTGGGGTGTATCAGTGTACCCCACAAATATTCCAACCTCTGCGGTCGGATCCAGCTTCTTTCTGGCATCCTTCGTCACATGCATGTAGACAGGTGAACCAAAAATCCTCAAATGGAAAATATCAGGTCTCTTACCAGAAAACGCCTCCTCCGGTGTACTCATGCCAAGTATCTTGTGAGGACAACGGTTCTGCACATACACTGCAGTATTGCATGCTTCAGCCCACAAGTGAAGGGGTAGGCCCTGATCATGCAACATCGCCCGTGCAGCACCCACGATCATTCTGTTCTTCCACTCAGCAACCCCGTTCTGCTGTGGGTTATGGGGTGCGATGAGCTCTCTCTGAATCCCTTCTGTGCTGCAAAATTCCTTGAATTTAGTAGAGATGAATTCACCACCATTTTCGCTCCTAAGAGCCTTCACATGCTTCCTCGATTCCTTCCCAACCAGCGCCTTGAACTCACAGAACTTTGAGTATGTCTCGCTCTTCTTCTGCATGAAGAAGATCCAGCACTTTTGAGAGAAATCATCAACAAAGATCACATATTACTTGTGCTTTGCTGTCGAAGCTATTGAGAAAGGTCCACACACATCTATGTGGATTCTCTCAAGGATCGTCGTGGCGTGACTATCCTTCTCGTGAAAGGTGGCTTTCACAAATTTTCCTAAGGTACACCCCTTGCACTAATTTGATTGTGCAAGAGTGCCCTTAGGAAGCCCAGTAGAAATCTGCTGCAGTATCTTCAAAGCTCCATGGTGAAGGTGGCCCAATCTCCGGTGCCACAGCTCGCCATCATCCTGGCTCACCACTCCTTCCGCCTTGCATGCCATTGCTGCGCAGCCATCTACTTGCAAGCTGATAAAGGTTCTTGACTCGAACTATCTTAAAGGTTTCTCCGGTTGTCTTACTACGCAAGAAGGCTTTTCCTTGACTCGAATACCACATCATACCCCTTGTTTGCCAACATCGCCACAGAGATCAGATTCTTCATCAATCCTGGAACATGCAATACTTCCTTCAGTATGAAGGGTTTAGCAGACTCCCTCTCAAAGGAAATGGTACCGATACCGGTCGCACTGTATCTACCATCATCGCCCATCTCGATTTGCACTCCAAGATCTTTCTCCTCCAGATCTAAAAACAAATCCCGATCTCCAGTCATGTGAAATGACGCACCACTGTCCAAGAACCATACTGATCCCATCACACTTGAAACCAAGCATGCGATCAGCGAAAAATCCAGCTCGAACTAGGAGGCCAATGCCTCTCCCGCTGTAGATCCAGCAGCATGCTTATTTTTCTTCTTTTGCGGACAATTTGACGGCACATATTAATAAGGTGTTGGGTGCCGGTGAAAGCACTTCACCTTGGACATGTCTTGCTTCTTGCCTTATGACCCGAGAAGATTTCTTGCTCTTCCCCTTCTTTGCTTTGGCAACCAAGCGCAATTTTCTTCATCGAATGCAGCACGGTGGTCAGGTCTGGTAGTCACGGCACCGCCTTCTTTTGAGATCCGACCAAAGTCGCTCCCATCCCGGCAACTTCTCCCGACCATTGATAGAGTCCTGATAGGAATGCCAACTCTTCGGAAGACCAAGGAGAGCCAAGTCCACCAAGTCCTCATCATCGACAGTCACCCCCACACTTCCCAGCTCATCTCTGCATTGAGTGAACTTCGTGAGGTACTTGGCGATACTGTCGCCTTTCTCCATATTAATGTTTCTGAGTTTATCCTTGAGCGCCAACTTCCTCTGGTCGCTCTTGCTCTGGAATAGATCTTTCAGCGCTTTCCACATCAAGTATGGAGAAGCTTTTCCATGCAGGTTGGATACAATGTGATCCTTCACGCCCTCCAACAAAATCCTTCGACATTTCGCCATCTTCTTTTGCCAAGCCTTAACTTGAGCAGCATCAATAGGCTTTGGGATCTCAGCATCTATGAACTCCTTCAGCCCGTTATCATCTAATACCGCCTCCATTCTGTCCTTCCATGCAACATAATTCGAACTGCCCTCAAGGGAATATTCTAGTCGCAAACCGTTGAAAGACATTTCAACTTCGGCACCAAGAAAAACAAACTGCTGCAAAATTCGAATTCCAAGCTCAAAACTCAACTACTTCTGGATCTGTGAGAACAAATTATTTCTAGCACAGAGATTTCCTGTAAGGGAATTTACTGGATATATCACCTTTCAAGGAAAGGATGGATCCAGAGGCTACCTGGCCCGTTACAGACTCTGTCTATTGAAATAATTGTAATCACTGTAATAGATCCCGATGATCAATTTAGCTCTGATACCATGTAGAAATTTGAATAATTTGCTGAATTATTCACCGAGATTATCCTGATTATACACTATTTAAGCTTCATGCATAATACATAACCTCTTCTACAATTGATCATCAATATGTGGAAATAGAAACAGTCGCATGCGCTCATAAAACAATAATCAAGCACACATATCAACACAGTATGTAATGGGGAAAGCAATAGCTGAAAACCCCCAACTATCTATATAGTATAATGATAGAGAACATGTAACAATACATAGCACAATACTCCTCACAAGTACTCAGTACTATCTCCAAAGTTACACACAAAACTAACTGAGATTTGAACAAGTCATGGGTTCAAATCTTCTCCACAAGTCTGCCTGCCTCTACTGCGCAATCCAAGTGAGTAATGAATGAGATCCAAGTTCGAATCCCACTAGCTCCAACTGCGCAATCCTCATTGGCAATCTCCATCAATGTGTGTGCAAATATCATGCACAGCCAATAGTCACAACTGATAGCAAACTCACCCTTTCACCCACCTCTAACACTGGTCTCCACTGAACTGTCCATGCATTGCAGTTAACTGATGTGTTCTTTATTTTAATTATGAGTTAATAATTAGTTAATTAATTAATAATTAATTCACACCACTCATCACTAGTGTATTTGTCAGTTAGACTAAATACAACTAGTTCAACTAAGTTAAATAGAACACAACTCCACCAACTGTCTCATCAACTCCACCAAACTCTGCCACTTGAGTTCTAACTGAAGCCAACCATGCAATAGCTCAACTAAACCCTAGGAAAAGCGTATTTCCTTCTGTCAGCTGCATGTTCCACATCCAAGCATCAAACTGAAGTGCTCCAAGAGGATAAGATAATGTTTATAGTCTAAATATTATTAAGGGTTAATAATATTTGACTGTTCTATTTTTAGCTCGACAGTCTAAAAATAGAAACTGCCCAATGTCTAAAAATAGAGGTCCATATATTTTTACCAACTCGACCAATCATCCATAAATAGCATCCTACAACTCATAGACCATGATCCATATGTCTAAAAATAGACAGTCTAAAAATAGACTTTGCGCCAAAAATAGCCTGCGGGCCCACTTAGTGAAGGCGACTTCATTTCACTAAGCTCCATCATCTTGTTGCATTTTCAACAATAATATGTGGTTTTCTCCCTTTATGGGTTTACACTTATATCTGTTGTCTATGTTCTTGATGATTAAGTGTTGATGTGATGTTTTAATTTGTTTAATTACTTGTTGTCCACACTTTATGTTTGTTGATCCATTATGTATTAAGTTTCTTATGAAATGAAGGTTTAAATGAGTTGAATGAAAAGTTTTAAATGTCCATGAATGTATTAAACTGATTCACCCCCCCTCTCAGTCTAACTAAGGGTTCATCAACCCTGAACAGTGGCCCAAACAAACCCAGAAAAATCACAGAAAAAATCCCGCAAAAAGTACAGGTCACAGTTTCTGACCTGTTTTCCAGTCATATCAAAGTTTTCATATTGTTTTCCACTACCTAAGAGCCGAGGTCGCAGTTTTTGGCCCAAAAAGTGTGACCTGTACTTCTAGCTATTTCAGGAGAAGATTTCAGAAAAAGTGTCGTCTCTGCTACGACTGATACCTGTTAGGCCCAAAAATACACAGAAGTTAGAATTTTTATTGTTTCAGGGGTTTAAAGGTTAAAAACAACATCAAGAAATGCCAAAATAAGCATCTGAAGAAAAAAGCTTAGGGGTTGAAGCTATTGGTCATACAAGGATCTGAAAAATGATAGCGGTCGTAATTATAAACCCTTGTGGAGTCGCCAATTGTTAGTGTGAATTATAATCGCAAGCATATGAAAAAATCTCACTTTAGCTGCGCATAACAAACAACCCTAAGAAACAATATGGCTGTCAAATTTCCTTAGATATGTAGTTAGTGATCAGAATAAATGCTACATAAATCCAGATCTATGTAGTTAAAGATATTAAGCAACAAATAATAAGCAAGACTTGCTCCATGCATCCAATGAACAAGACAAGAATTTTTAAAGATTTTTTTGTATTATGACACCTAGGAAGGGAACATAGAAAGATGTTACCAGTCCCCCTCAATGGGATGGGTTCTTGTATTTCCTCAGCGCTTCAGATCTAAGATCTCTCTCTCTTGATGGTGCAGAAAACCTTGACAAAAATGGAACCAAAGGGAGTTCACAAGAAAAAAGTAGAAAAATATGACAATGATGGAGGATCAAAGTCAGACCAAAAGTATAGATCCAGAGTGATTTTTAGGAAACAAAAGGTAGTGAATGAATGGAAAAACCCTTCTATTTATAACGAAATATTGAGTTAGTCTAGATATTGGTGCATAGTTAAAATATTATTAACCAAATCTAGATCCAACTTTTATGGAATATTTTATCATTTTTGTTGGAGGGAAAATTAATTTGAATTTGGTCAAATCCCTTTATTTAGAAATAATAAATAATAAATGATTTATTTATTGTTTTAAGAATGTGGTTGAGTAATAATTAAATAAATAGTGATTTATTCAATTATTTATAAATGATTTAGTCAAATTTAACAAGGAATATTATTTAAATAATGTTTTAAATAATTATTCCTAGAAAATAATAAGACAAATAATGATTTGTCTAATTAATTTTACTTTTTTGGGTTAAATATGACCAGGAATATTAATTAAACAATAGTTTAATTAATTATCCCTTGAGGAAAATCAAACAAATAAGGATTTATTCAATTATTCCTTATGGGGTTTCCTGTTTAGACCAGTAACAACTTAATAAATTATGGGTTATTAAGCTATTCTTCATAGTGAAAGCAATTTTACTATGGTAAAATTGGTCTTACATGGTGTACTTTAGTCCATCTAATAGAACAGGATAGATGACCAAAAATTTGTGTAAGACACTCTCTCCCTCTCTCTCTCTCTCTCTCTCTCTAAAGAAAATACAACCTTAATTTTATTCATCATGAAAGACCAAAATTAAAATTTTCATATGTTGCCTTTCTTTTTTTGATCTTTTTGCCATCACTCTCTCTCTCTCTCTCTCTCTCTCTCTCTCTCTTTGAAGAAAATACAACCTTAACTTTATTCATCATGAAAGAACAAAAGTAAAATTTTCATATGTTACCTTTATTTTTTTTATCTTTCTGCCATCTCTCTCTCTCTCTCTCTCTCACAAGAAAATACAACCTTAATTTTATTCATCATAAAAGAAAAAAAATTAAAATTTACCCCTCATTCCAAAGATACGCCTCATGGCATTGACCTATCTCTCTCTCTCTCTCTCTCTCTCGCTCGCTCTTTGTTGATCTCTCGCTCTCTCTCTCTCTCTCTCTCTCTCACCTTTCTACCATCTCTCTCTCTCTCTCTGAAGAAAATAAAACCTTAATTTTATTCATCATGAAAGAACAAAATTAAAATTTTCATATGTTGCCTTTATTTTTTGATCTTTCTGCCATCCCTCTCTCTCTCTCTCTCAAGAAAATACAACCTTAATTTTATTCATCATGAAAGAAAAAAATTAAAATTTTCTTATGTTAAACACATTCCAAAGATATGCCTCATGGCATTGACCTATAGAGAAAAAAAATGATAAATTAAGATACAATGAAAACATTTGAAATTAAGTGTGGAAGTAATCACTTAACTTCTCTTTTTTTCCTTTCTTTTTTTGATCCTTCTGCCATTCCTCCAAGTTTGGTTCAACAAGAACCAATGCCAATTCTATTCATGTTGTATTTGGAAAGGTTTCATTGTTCAATTATAAAATATCAAATACATGTGCCCTTTTTGTGCCCCTGTCCCATCTGATTCCTGTATCTCAACTGAGTGAGTACACTTATGTGTGTGGGTTTCATTTTTAGACTGAGCCTCAACACCCCCTTATGCTTGGTTACCTTGTTGTGCTTGTACATCCACTTCTGCATGGATTGGTTGGTTCTCTATTATTTATTCTTATTCATATTATGAGAGGTGAAATATGATACCAGCCATCCTTTTGGATTATGAGCTTGGTTCTTTTTACTTTTTGGATTCTTTTTTCCTGAGGGCATGTGTTCTACAAGTGTCATGTTTGGAAGCATGTTTGACATGTGAAAGTTGTCTTCTTGTAATCTAAAAATTGGGTCCAATGAAATATTTTTTGATTAGTAAAATGTGGTCAGGAAGAACTTTGTTGAGGTGTATCTCTACACATATTCTAGAAAAATAAAGTAGGCATTTCTCTGTTATTTTTAGGTCCAATTTTTTGAAAATTTCCAAAGTATTTCCAATATCCTCTAGGACCTTATGGTGCCAAAAAGGAAGAGGGATATTTGGGAGTCTCACCCATACTGACATAGTTGTGACGACCATATTAGTAGCATCGAATTTTTGGAACCATGAAGTAATGAAGAGCTCGAATCTACCCTAAAACCATAGCCCTTCATTCAAAACATACTCCAGATCTTTTCGTGTATCAAATTTATCTATGAAAAGGCATTTTGAGCATAAATAAATGTCATCATGGGGTGTCCAAGAAGGAAAAACCCACTAGTGCAATTCTTCAAATATAGGCCAGAAACCATTAAATCTACAAATAACATCCTTGGATTGTAGAGCCAAAAGGAGAGAATTTACCTCTAGAAGATTTACTTCCATGACTAGTGCTTGCTCAATTTATTCTACTATATAGAGACCTGACATGTTTTGGATTTTTATGCTAAGATGAAGACCTTCTCTTTCACAATGTCCTTGAAAGAGACATATCCGCTAGGGTTTTTAGATCTCTAAGATCTACCACACAACCTTAGATTCCAAATTAATGGTTGCATTCCTCATGATGTAATAGTATTTCATCTGGTAGGAGTATTGTAGCAGTTTCCCTTCAAATAACAAGCATTGAGAAGTTGTAGGGATGCCCATATTAATATGAATATTTTGTTTTTAGTATTCCACCTGGTCCAGGTATTTGATCCAAAAGATAAAGGTTTTTCCACTTAGATTTTTTAAGAAAATATAAAAGGTTTCTTTATTGTCTTTGCCTATTTTTCAACCATGGCGAACATGGGAAAAATTTTTCTTCCCACCCTCATAGGTCAGGGATCCCTTTGAGGCATATTTCCATATAGAGTGTGGGATATGTCCACAATTCCACTATGTACAGACCCCACAAACATTGTTTTCCACAATAATGCATTGCACTGCAACTTTACCCAAAAAAATCTCAAGGCCTCGTCCGTATGACTCGACCTTTGCAAACTCTACATTCATTGCATTCCATGAGGTCATGTCTCATTGGGAAATTTTGCTCAAACATAGTTTGGGCCTAGATAGCATGACCATTAAAAAAAGTTCATCTTATTTTTGCATTTTGTCAAACAATTTGCATGCAGAATATACCATACCATTTTTTCAAAACATATCCAGGAGGGATTCACCAAAAAAACCTAACACACAAATACAATTATAACCAGTCTTCGATCTCCATACCCAAGTGCCAAGGTGGCAAGGTGATACATTCCAAATGAATGTTGGCGAAAATGACATGAAACAACTAGATGCATATACCCAACATTTAGAGGTAGGGATATTGATTTTCTTGAGAAGGGCTATTATTTGCAGAAGAATAGGTTGACCTTCTTGGCTTCCAAAAATCTTCGAGGATAACTTTCTTTGGATTTTTTTTCTTTCCCAATGATTCCTTCGGGTCATAAACAATGGTGAGAAAAATGGTGTAGACCTAAGACCACCAAGCAGATTGATGGCCTTTGTGTAGTATGCCTCTTAAATAAACTAAATATTTAAGTTATATGGGGAAACATCCATCTTACATTGAATATTATGTGGCAGTTATCCTGGCCATGTCTACTCCCATCACTTGCTCCTCACCCGTCAATTATAGAGACTAAAACCTTGCAGTAATTAACTTTACAGGGTTAAAAACTACAATTCAACATCCAATTAGTTTTGGCTTCAAGTGATGCGTTTATGGCTAAGGGTTTTTACTCTGGCCTATGGTAGACCCTATTATAGTGGAATCTATGCAGAATCAATTCTTGTGGAGAAGATAAATGAAAAATAGTTTAAATATAGAGATCAAGAAATTCAATGAGAAACATTTTGAGCTAGGAAACCTCAAAATGGAAGATATATTGGTGGAAAAAATCAAAGAATCATTATGGATATAGGTACTACACCAATAGGGACGTGGGAAAAATAATAGACCAAGTTTGGTAGAAAGGAAATGAGCACAATACTATTGTGTCTCTCAAATTTAGTATTATGGAAAGCTTCAAGAGAAGCTACAATGAGGACATTGTGAACAAGTTAGGGAATTTGTATCAATATCAGTCCCTAGTGAACAAATTGTTCCTACGAAAAAAGTTATATAAACTAAGGATGAAAGATGGAGACTTAGTGATAAGGCATCTAAATTCATTCAATACTGTGGGAAGCCAACTATTATGTACTGATATTAAAATTTTAAATGAAGATAAGTGTATCAATTTATTGTGTTATTTACCAAACTCATGGGATAGTTTGGTTGTTTCCATTGGGAGTAACACAACTACTTTAAGTTTTGAAGATATAGTATCACCCTTGTTATTAGAGGAGATGCGAGAGAAAAATATGGAAAGTAAGAACATATATGCCTTGTCTATAAGTGGACACTCACAAATAGAAAAAATTAAGTCCTCAAGTGGGAGATCTAAATCTAGAGGAAGATATGAATCTCTAGGAAAATTCGTAAAGGTATGTTGGAGATGTGGAAAAGAAGGGCATTACAAGAAATATTGTAAATCTAGAATTGTTGAGAAAGGGAAGCATCTTATGATGCTCCTTATATAGAATCAAAAACATCCTTGGGTGAAGAGGGAGATGTGTATTTGGGTTCTTCAAGTACAATTGTAGATCACAAGGCATGGTTGATTGACTCAGGTGCATTCTTTCACATGATTTTTCACAAGGAGTGGTTTTACGAGTATAAAATATAAATGTGGTGATGTTTTCTTAGGAGATGAATCAGAAACCAGGATCATAGGATGAGGAAAAGTTTAATTGAAGAAAATGGGTGAAAGTATTACAAAACTGACTAGTGTTCTGCACATCCTAGGAATCACCAAAAATTTATTTTTTGTAAGAAAGAGGAGTGATGCAAGTTTAAAAACAACGTTTGAAAATGATACTTATATGATGGTTTGATGAGCAATGGTATTGCTAAGGGGAGTTCAAGTTGGAAATCCGTATAAACTATTGGGGAGCAATGCTAATAGTGGGTGCAACAATTTCATTGTTCTTAAGGGTGAAGCGAAGGAAAAATCTTATAGCATATAGAGAAAAGACAATGTTATGGCATAAGAGACTACGTCATATTGGGTAGAAGGGCCTTTGAGTATGACATGGTAATGATATGGTAGAAATATGTTTACTTGCTCTATGGATTTTGATTTTTGTGAACATTGTTTATATGGGGAGCATAAGCAAGTAAGATTATGGTGCTATGTGGTCAAAGAGAATTTTATGGTTGGTGCACAATGATGTGTTGAGACTTGTGTCAATTCCATCAATAGGTACATCTGTGTACTATGTCTCATTTACAAATGACTTCTCTATAAATACATGGATTTATTTCTTAAGAAAGAAATCTAAAGGCTTTGACAAATTCAAAGAGTTCAAGGCTATTGTAGAAAATCGATAAAATATAAAATTAAGGTGAGTACATATAATGGTGGAAAATTCTATGGGATTGAATTCAAAGAATTCTATAAGAAGTGCACCATAGCAAGGTAGAAGAATACTCTATACACACCTCAGCAAAATAGAGTTATAGAAAAGATAAACATGATGCTATTGGAGAAAAAGCAAAAATCAAAATCAATGATGATAGGTAAAGATAGGAATTCTGAGTAGAAGTAGTAGATAATGTGTGTTACCTAGTAAATAAATGACCCTCCAGAAAAAATTAAATACATTCATTCTATTTTATTTATAACCAATATTAAATATTTTAATTACTATTTCTCTCATTTAGTATTACATATATCATTTTATTATTTTTCAAAACTATTTCTTTAATTTATATTACAAATATAATTTTATTATTTTTAAATATGATGTTATTAAGGTGTAGAGAATTTTAAAACCTAACCATTATTTTGTTAATAAAAATGACTATCAAATTTAAATCAAAATCCTCCAACACACGTCAAATTTAAATCAAAATCCTCCGTGACATTTCAAATAATTTAGGGCAGAAGAGCCACAATCTAACAAAACACAAAGATTAAATGATCACATAGGAACGATGCATTTAATTGGAACATGCCATCGATTCGGCACTATAGATGTCCCGTGAATCCGAAACACGTGATATTTATATTTATTGGAGTAGTTTTGGAGTGAGATACAAACAAAACAACAAACGACATAACAGCCAAATTTATCCCGATCGAGATGCCAGGCTGAACTATCCGGTTGAGTGAATGGAAGAGCAACTAATTTATGGCCTCCTTGCCATACAAATATATACAAATATATATTTTGTTTGTTGTTTACGTGCTTTTATTTAAAATAATCATTAATGCAACTGACGTGCCATTTATGTCCAACTTTATTAGAAAGTAGAACCATAGAAAATGCAATTATCTTAATGTTAGTTATGTTTGAAGATTGAACATTATTAGGTCTGTCAAAAAAAATTTCAGGAAGTTATGCTTGTGAAAGAGTGAAGTAGGAGAGAGAGGGGCTTGTACAAAATAAGTATTGATTTTTCTATAGGACTTTTTCATGATATTAATGTTGTTTAATTAAGTGGTTTAATAATATTAGTGATAGTTATAAGATTAGATTTGTGTACTTATTTAGATGACTCCAATTTGTTACTAATTTATTATGATTAATAAATAAATAATGTTAGTGAATATGTTTTTCATTTTGATTCACTAAAGAAATTAAAGTAAGATGAGGAAACTAGTCAAAACTTCTCCAATCATGTCATGTTGAGCTTTCTTCATGATTGATAGCATTCATAAGGTTTGCAAGTATGAGGATATGAAGATACCTAGTCTAAATAGGTTTCAAATGAGGCACGATTGATAGGACATTAGCCTCAACATAATAATCCTCTAGCTTATATGATAAGCCAAAAAGATAGAAGTATATTAATTCATAATGCAAAATAGTTTAGTGGTTGAATTGTCCATTTATTTTCTTGGGTGTCTGAGAGTAAAGGGAAAGAGCTTATATCTCAAAGCCTCATAGTAGTTTAGGACCATAAGTAGGTCTAGTCATGGATAGGAAGAGTTGGATGTTTCTGGTGGCTCACGGTTCGAATTCTACCTTGAGGCTTGGATAGTAGGAAATTTCTTTATAAGACCTTGATGTCCAGGGGACCAGTTTGAATTAATTGTGCAACGTGTGCACTTGAAGGAAGATAAAAATGTTTCCATGGTTGGACAAGCTCAACTCTCTCATCATTCCATTTCCACCCATGTGAAGCTAGGCTTCCTCATCATTCCATTCCCACTCCTTGTGCTTTAAGAAGATTTGGTCTCGAAGCAGATATAATGGTTGATGGAAAATGTGGTGCATGAAGTAGCAAAGAGGTTCCTTCAACTTGAGTAGCAAGAGAAGCCTAAGAAAAAGAGAAGTGTTACAAAGATTTATTCTCCAAGTAGGTAAAATGGTTGATAGCAAATGTGGTGTAAGAAATAGCAAAGAAGAGCAAATGATTAATAGAGGCAAATTTTACACTAGGTAAAATAATGAATATCATATCCAATCCACTCACACAACTAAAATACTCAATATCTAAAATACCTAATATTATTTGACAAAAAAATATGATTTTAGCCATAACTATAATGAAACATGGACCAACAATACCATATCTAAAATAACTAATATTATCCAATAAAAATGATTTTATTAACAAAATGATTTTGGCTACAACTATAATGAATAATAAAACATGAACAACAATACCATACCTAAAATACTTAATATTATCTAATTAAAAAATACGTTTATCCACAACCACAATGAAGCATGCACCAGCAATACCATTTTAGTAAGCTCAATAGCTTGATAGGGACATATTATATGTTTTTGTATTGTGTTTGTGGTCAATATTATAGGCAATAAATGATAGCAAAAAGCATAGACATAGATTTAGTAGCATGTTATTAAAAAAAAAAGTTTACCTGATCCAAATTGCTTGAAACAACCCAACACAATAATACGGTGTTAGATCCAAAACTTTTGTATCAGAAAAACATTTATCAACAATAATATAAATTATTAAAACTCCATTTTACATTATTAAAACTCAAAATATAGTAATATAAATTATTAATACTCCATTTTACATTATTAAAACTCAAAATATAGTAATATAGACGGTAGACTAGCTCAACCTTAAACCAAATAATGAAATACAGACGGTAGATAATCACGTGATATTTATTACATGGATTGGAACATGGCAATCCAACGTCACGTGCCGGCGAATCACATGTTGTTTATTGCAAATAGTGGACAAGGCAACACACTGAACTGAAAGCCTCCCTCGGCCGATGGTTTCGAGACAAAAAGCTTCTTCACTGGTTAACTTTTCACTGAACTTTCTTATAATAAATACATAGAGCTGTATATTTGTTTAAAATATTTGCTCTGCGTTACAACCAACCATTCATTTAATCAACGCCGATCCATTAATTTATTTACAGGATTTCTTGAAAAGTCCCTATCCATTAATTTATTTACATGGCTTCTTGAAAACTCCACCCACATTGTCTCCCTTCTTCTATTGGATCATGTGCTCCAACCACTTTGATTCATTTTTTCCATGGAATCATCTCGTTGGCGGCCAACAACCTTGCTTTATTTTCTCGAATGAAGAAGCTCGTGGTCTACCTTTGTCACTTTACGTTGAAGCCCAACAACGTGTCGAACAGACTATGATTTTCACATGAAAAACAGCGATAACCGAGCTGGCACCCATTTATTAATTCAATTAATAGGTTGAATAAGATTAATAAGTAAATTTGACGAGCAAATCCACCTAATAAGTTAAAGACACGTGGGAATGGTGGCACTCATTTATTAATTCAATTAATAGGTTGAATAAGATTAATAAGTAAATTTGACGAGCAAATCTACCTAACATTTGAACCAGTCTCCGACACAGGTGGGAAAGGTCGCAGGAAATGCCAGTCTATCCACCGCTTCATTTTACGGTGGCTTTTTCTGGTGTAATTTCTCTAAAATCTGGTAGGAATTCATTGAAAATAGAAGTTTGATTGATAACTTTGCACAATCGAACTGCCCTAGGGGTTTTTGAGGGTGCTGAATCCATATATAGAGTCAAAAAACTAGTTTAAATAACAAAAACCAAGATTTTACTTCAATTTTTTCACCGGATTCCAGCATCTAAAACTCCAAAAAGTCCCACTAAAGACAACTCCTTAAAATAACATGTACAATATATATTTCAATTGCTTTAAGTTTTGGAGTTTTTTTTCATATTTTATTAACAAATTTGGTTACATTTGGATTGGTTGGAATCATAAATGTGTGATATTCAAACTATATACAATCTTATTATCAACAAAATGAGTAGGGATATTTATATTAATAGAAAAATGGAGAGAGCCTAAAACTTTTACATCTTGTATTTGTTAAAAAAAATACATATTTCATCTTAGTAAAGTGATAGTTTAAAAGCTCTTGGGGTTGCAAGCCAAATAAGATATAAGAGGAAAGTACTATATATTTTGCAAAATGTCCCAAGAGGAAATCAATATTTACAAAATAGCATAGCTTATAAGCAAAAAGTGAGTGGAACCGACCACATATCCAAAAAGACACCAGAGTAATAGGCATGAACCACCTGGTGCTAAGATTACCCTCAATTGGCCCTTGGGGGCGACGAAGCCTTTTACAATATTCAGGAGCCCTGGGACCATTGGTACCATGTGACACTCTTATTGCGGTTGTCTTGTAGACTTCCAACAAAATGACCCGATTAGTAAGAAGATAGATTTGTTTCCTTTATATCATTCAAAGAGTCTTCCATTTCAGCGTGGTGGGAGATCAATTTGGCCTCTAGAAAGAGTTGAAATTAACACCTTTTTCACTCTAACATGTCTTCAAGCCTATGAATGGAAAAGAGCAGAGCCTGAGAGGCATCCAACAACCTGTCAATCAAAACTACCACCTCGATGTTTCTCTGAGGATCTGAATTACCTGCCATTCTAAATTGGAAGCTCGTATCTTTCCAAGGCAGAGCAAAAAAAAAACACACGGGAGAATGATGAACCGAGACACAAAGAACAACAACAATATCCCATTGTGAGAGTCAAAGGCCCGGAAGGATTAATATATAGAGGAGGCCCAAGCTTGAGGCCATCAGATAGGGGCCATTCCATTTAGGTGTTGCATTAGACCGTGCCATTAGGAATACATGTGAGGAGAGAGGTCAGGCCTGACTGATCCCTTCCAATGGCCTTGATTGTCCCAATTTGAGATATGTTTTAGTTTTATATACCACAATTCCTTTCTTCAATTGCCTTAAATTTTGGAGTTCTTCTAAATTCCCAAGTGGTCTTGAAGAGGAGAAATTATCACTCTAGATATTGATTCAAGCCCAATTTCCAGAGCACCAAATTAAATGATCAATAATTAGAGGTGAAAATTTCTTGCATAGAGCCCATATCTAAGAGCATATACCTGTCCATGAGGAATATTCCTCCATAAGCAAGTGATTCCTTTTGAAGTGTTTTCGGACTAGGGTCATGTTTCACCAATCCTTTGTATCAACAATTATTATCCATACTATTTTTGCACCAAGAGCCAACTTCATATATAGAGGATCTCTCATTTCCAGGCCTCCATTAGCCTTGGGGACACGAATTGTGTTCCATTGAATTAAATGAAATTTTCTTTCATTTTTTTTGTCGCCTTTCCAGAGAAATATGCATATTAGGAAACTTATTTGTGTTAGAATATATTTAGGGGCCAACAAACCTAATAAAGATAGATTGGGAGGGAGGAGAGGACATATTTAGCAAGGGTCACCCTCTCAACTATTGAGAGCCACTGCATGCCCCAACCTTGGATTTTATTTTTGAACTTGTTAAGGATTTCATCCCAACAATCCAAATTCGAAGAACCAAGTGAAATTGGAATTCCAAGATATTTGAAATAGTGCCACTCGGTCATTAAGGAGAATTCAAGGACTCTGAAAATTTCCTATAGAGTTTAAGGGGTGCGATTCCAACCATACAAATGTATTTTATTCTTGTTGATAATGCCTCTCGAGAGAGCCAAATATTTGTCCAATAACCGCTTGAAATGGATCACAATTTTTTTAGAAGCACCCCCCATTAGAAGAGTGTCATCTAAAAATTAAGAATGATTAACATCCTTGATGTTGTCCACAATGCTTAATCCTTTTAACTTTCCTTTAGTCCTATCCACTTCCAGATTCCTTCTTAGGGATTCAACCACAAAGATATAGAGGAGGGGGGAGAGATGGAATCCCTAGTGGAGGTCTTTGGTTGTAGGGAAGAACTGACATGGACTACCATTAACAAGAGGGTCTATCCACGGTCTACCATTACAAGCTTTAATCCACTTAATGAAATATATCCCAAGGGTAAGTTTTTCAAGAATTTATAAGAGGAAGGAACGGTGAACATGATCAAAATATTTTACCATGTCTAGCTTTATAACCATATCAGGCTCACCACTGAGCTTTCTCAACTGAATAACATCTTGGACAAGGATGCCATTGTCTAATATTTTACAGTGCTTTAGGAAGCCCCCTTGGTTTTTAGAGATGATTTCTGGGAGGAGATCTCTGAATCTATTTGAAATGATTTTGTTTAGGATCTTATAGGAAAAATTACATATAGAAATGGGTTTTAATCTTGAAAATGAGGTAGGATTATTTTCTTTTGGGATAAGTGTGAGAATGGAAGAGTTCATACTCCCCCTCGCTTCCCTTTGTTTCTAGTAGAATTCAAAATTCTCATAAAATATATTTTGATTAGAGTCCAACATGAATGGAAAAGGGAGATAGGGAATATGTTTGGGCTGGGGGATTTATCTCGATCAAGAGATCATATGGAAATTACTTCCTCTTCTTTAATTGGCTTCATTAACTGATGGGTTTTAGAGTCAGATACAATGGATGGAAAGTAAGAGATGAATGGATAAAATTATATACAATTTTTCTCTTTCTCTTCACAATATAAATCTTTATAAAAAGAGAAGTTTGCTTATTTAATTGATGGGAAAGAGGTGATTTTTGGCTTACCTTTCGGGATGATCTCATTCAACCTATTTTTGATCTCACGAGCCTCAGTGTGTTTATGGAAAAAATATGTATTGTGATCTCCAACTTTTAACCAAAGGCTTCATGACTTCAAGTGCCAAAATTATTCTTCATGTGTGCTGAGAGTAACAATACAACTGCCTATTTGTTTCTCCTTCTCAAAGTGCTCATCATTGATTAGGTTTGTCTCCATTTGAGCTTGATGACTCTCCAAATGTTTTAGTAGGTCTAGTTTTTCATGACCCGTAGGCTTGTAGTAATGCTCAGTCCATTTTTGGAGGAATTGTTTGATGCAAGATCTTTAGCTTCAAGATGGAATAAAGAATTACATGTAAAATTGCATCTTTACCTTGAAACTTAAAAGGCACGAAACAAGAAGAGAGAAGCACAAAAAATCATGCAAAGAAGACAAGAACTCGTCAACAGTGGGCAGGCCTTCATTCATTAATTGGCAAGAAGAAGAAAAAGTACAAGTAAAATTACATAAAGCACCCTTATACCTCCAAGTTGGAAAGTGCCCGAAAAATGCAGACCTATGTTGTAGAAACGGACAACACGATCAGATTCCCGTCGCCGAGAGGTGTAGAACCCATATAAAATTTGTCCAATTTGGACTCTGGAAAATTCTAGGCCCTCTGGAAATTGGCTCATATCATGGTTCCATTGTGCCTAAAAAAGGCTCAGGGTTCTACCACAGCCTCGAACTCTGTGCCGCTCCTGGTATGCCTAGCGCACTAGTGAAAAGCTGAGTTTTTATATAAAATTCTGGGTGGACTTCCCAAAGGAAGCCACTACCGAAACGATTAGGACCAAAATGGTAGGAGGAGGTCGGGCGGTGGGGTCATAGCCGCTGACCCCACGAATTTTAATATTTTATTGTTATGTGGTTGGGGTAGGGGCGGGGGCCATGACCTGCCCCTTTTTTATATATTTTTTGTTTTTAAACAAACCCTCTAATTTTTGAAATTCAGTTTTTAGGCCAAAGGGGAAAAATTAAACGTCCCACAATTTTTCCCAGAATCCGGTCGGAGCTGGTCGGAATCCGATCAATGGAATTTGCGAAAATGTTGCCTCCTTAACCTGCCACATCACCCAATCAACCTAAAAACTTTGACCAACTCTAACTTTCCCATATGAACTTGGTTTGAAGAACCGTTCACACCGTTGCGATCAGGATGGTGAGATCTTCAACTTGACACTGGGTTTGCCAAATTTCTGCCACTTTGAATTTTGAGTCTTTTCCTTGCCACTGGTGTATGTAGATCCACCAGGATCAATCCTCCCCACTGAGGAGCTTTTGGACCGCCAAAAGCCTTATCCGTCAATTGGCAAGTGAGGGAATTTATCCCTCACTTTCTATTTTTCCAACCATTTAGCCTTGCTTGGGTGCATCCCTTTGAAACCAACACGAATATATTCCACATATCCTCATCATGAAGTTCTGGCTCTTCTGTCAAGGACGATATCATCTGGAAATTCGTTGAGATATTCTGGTGCAAAGTCATCCAATGTAGGAAATGATCCTACCTCTTCGGTCTCCATAATCAATGGTGGCTCATAAAGCTTTAGATTTTCAACTTTCATTACCGAGTACATTTGCATGTATGCATGCAATTTGAGATGAAATGCATTGTCCCCAATCTTCTCCAATATGGTAAATGGACCATACTAGATTGGTCGCAAATTCTTTCCTTCTCCCTTCATCCTGTCCTTGCTGATATGGAACCACACATTGTCCCCAAACTGGAATTGGTTGTTGACTTGATGTTTATCATGTCAAGCCCTGTATCGAGCTTGATTCTTTTCCAATTGCTCCTGTACTTCTTGGTGAATCGACTGTATCCACTAGATGAATCGTTGTGCTTTGTCCCTATCATCACATCCACAGGAATATTCATCCCTTCCGAAGACCATGTCAAAAGGATCCTTTGGTAGGTAAGCAAAACATGTCTCAAATGGTGAAGACTGTGTAGAAGAATTCACTGCTTGGTTGTAGGCATGATGCACATAAGGTAGATGCTCATCCCACAATTTAGGATGTTTACGACAATAGCCTCACAAAAAGTGCACCACGGTATGGTTGACGACCTCTGTTTGCCCATCGGTCTGTGGATGAAATGTCGTACTTCTCTTCAACTTGGTGTCCATCATTCTCCACAAGCTGGGCCAAAACTCTCCAAGAAAGCGAGAGTCATGATCTGATACAATCGATGTGGGAAATCCAAAGTGGATCCAAACAAACTGAAAGAAAAAACTAGTAGTCTTCTCTGCAGTGACCTTGTTTTTACAAGGCATTAATATACACATTTGATTGAAACAATAAAAAACGACATAAAAATAGTCGTGACCCTTCCTAGACATGGGAAAACCACCTACAAATTCCATCGACACACTTTCCCATGGATGACTCAGAATAGGGAGTGGTGTGTAAAGACCGAGTTTTCTATTATAGGGCTTGAAAACATAACACATCACACATCCATTTACATATCGAGTGATAATTTTTTTCATATGAGGCCAAAATAAAAAACTTTGTAAATTACATAAGGGTTTTTCGACACCATAATTTATTGACACAAGAGAGGTATGGGCCTCTCTGATTACATGCATCCTTTCTACTGTGGGTATGCACAATTTGCTGAGGTGATACAACAACTTCCCCTGCAAATGATAGTTTTCCACCTGTGATCCATGATTTAGTTTTTCATATATTTCCTTAAAGTCATCATCGTTAGCATATTGTTCAGCATAAATTTCAAAATATAACGAAGCATCATACAAAATAATAGAAGCATCAATAGGAGGGCGAGAGAGCATATCTTCTACTTTGTTGCTAGTGCCCTTCTTATACTTTATTACTAGGTGAAATTGCTGTAGAAAACCCATCCACCTGAAATGACGAGCCTACTGTAACTTGGTATGTGACTGAAGGTATTGAAAGGGCTGGTGATCCGTATGGATAATGGTTTCCTTGCCGATTAAGTAGTTTTTCCACTTTTTCACACTTTGGACCAAGGCATGCAGTTCTTTGTCATAAGTGGGATAGTTGATAACAACCTAGGAGAATTTATCTAAATGGTACATATCAACTTCTTTTGCTACAACAATAAAACCCCCATGGCGTATCCACTGGCATCGGTCTCGATCTCAAAATGCTGCTGGAGATCGGGTAAAGAAAAAACTGGAGTGGTGCTAATTTGCTCTTTCAGTGCTTCGAAGGACTTCTGCTGCTTTCATCCCCACTGAAAGGCTTGTTTCACACTTGTTAGTGTGTGTAAGGGTGATGCAATAATATAGAATTTGGTAATGAATCTTCTCCAATATTGTACTGCACCTAGAAAATTGCAGACCTCTATTACATTGGTAGGCTTAGGCCATTTTAAAATCACCTCAACTTTAGAGGGGTCTATTTTTAATTGACCATTATCGACAATATGACCTTGGTAAACCAAAGAAGTTTCCCCGAACTCACACTTTGATAATTTTACATACTGGATCACAACCTTGGAAAGCATCATATATTTCTGCATTTTTTTCTCTCACAACCATGAGAAAACACCCTTTGCTGGAATTCACCTATCTCGTCATCTATCCCGCACTTACAAGACTGACATTGATATTGGTTTGATGAGCTCTTACAATATATTCTACCCCATCTTTTGTGATTTGGTATTTATTTTCATGTCGAAAGGAAACTACTTTCCTTCCATAAAGATACGGACTCCCCAACACAATACCATAGATATCCAATGGTATGACATCTAGTTCTACTTCATCCAATAGTTTAGAAGAAATTACAAATTTAACCTTACATGTCTTGGTTACATTTAATTTTTCTTTGTCATGTACCCATCCAAGCGGATAAGGTTTCAGATGAGCCTTGACTTCTAAGCCTAAATTTTTAACCAAGGATTCTGAGATTAAATTTTCTTTAGAACCTGAGTCAAATAGAGTCTCCACTTTTGTATGGTTTATGACAACTCTAATATGAAATAACTCAATTATCTTTTGTTCATTAGGAAGAGGCTCAACTATTGAAGTAGTGCTTGCATGCGATCCATAATTAACATGAAAAGAAAGAGTACCTTTTGTGCATGCTGCTGTGATCAATGCCTCATCACCAGAGCCAGATCTAAGGTCTTGCTGCATGGTTTCCACCATCTTCTATTTTCCCTTTGCACCATATCTCTTTGGATTCTTTTCCGAGTACAACTTCCAACAATCACTACAAGAAAAAAGCACATTGGTGAGGGTCATGCTTGTGACGGACCTTTAAGGTCCGTCACCAATGTCACATATGGTGATAGTCATTAAAAAACCGTCACTGTAAGTGTATATAGTGATGGTCCTTTATGGTCTGTCACCAAAGACATTTTCAATGACACTTTTGGTGAGGATCGTTAAAGGCCCATCACTAATTCTTTCTTTGGTGACACTTCTAGTGACGAACTTTTAATGACCCTCAACAATGCTCTTTTTGTTACTTTTGGTGATGGTAAAAAAATGTCCGTCATCATTGATCACTAAAAACCATCACTGTAAGTGTATATAGTGATGGTCCTTTATGGTCCGTCACCAAAGACATTTCACTTTTGGTGAGGGTCGTTAAAGGCCCATCACTAATTCTCTCTTTGGTGACACTTCTAGTGACGAACTTTTAATGACCCTCACTAATGCTCTTTTTGTTACTTTTGGTGACGATCAAAAAATGTCCATCATCATTGATCATTCCAATGAGTTTTTGATGACATTATGTGCCTGTTAATATATTTTTTGTCAAAAGATAACAATTTAACACCATTATTGTGGAGAATTTTTTATAATATGTCCAAGGCCATAGTGGTTAGGGTTAGTCAATTTTTTTAAGAAGTAATAAGCATGTATCATTTCCCTCAAGTAATGACTAGTCGAATAGAGATTTCCTATGAGTCAACACATGATTCATATCTATTAAGTTTATTATCTATAAAATTCCATTTAGATAAAGTTCCGCTATTGTGTGTAGGAAATATATTATTTAATACATAATTGAGATCTGACAATTCTATTAATGAGAAAGACCTAACAATCTTCAACAATCTGGGCACACCTTAAATTAATGCTTTGGCACACACTAACGTTTCTTAGCACCCCACATGTCTTGGAACATCTTTGTACCTAGAACATCTTGTGATGACACTGACGCCCAAGCACATGGTGGCATGTGCTAGCACAACATGGAACTCTCCTAGCATGTGTTGGCATGCTGCATATAGTCCCTAGCATGCCCTGGAACACCTTGGTTGAATGCATTGACATACATTAGCACTTGGCACACAATGCTACTTGGCATGTATTGGGACCTATTATTAGTGTGCCTAGCATGCCCCTTTTCAAAAAGATAAAGTCATGACTTGTTAACCCTCTTATTGGTTCTTCCTTTTGTTGCCTTGACACATATTGACATATCCTGGCACCCTGCGCCACATCCTTAGCACCTAGCATGTATTGGCATATCTTGGCACTATTAATTGGCACATGATATAATTAGCACACCCTGGAACTCCCAAGCACACTTTGGGAATTCTTAACATACCTATATTCCCTAGCATGCCTTACCAATGCTTAGCATACCTTGTCACTCCCTCCTTGGCATGACAACTAACACTGATCATTAACACTAGTCTGTGGCAGTACACGTTCCTCGTATTCATTAACTTCCATGAATTTTTACCTAGTTCTCCCTTAATGTTTTTTCCTAGTACTCCTTAACACTCATCAACATGCATTATCACTCTCTAGCACACCTTAGCACTCTTCAACATTCCCTTCCACTTCATAACATGCATAACACTAGTCCCTGACACATATTGGCACTTGGCACGTGTTGGCGCTTGGAAAGTCTTAGCATGTATGGAATATGTTGAGATGCCTTGGTATGATTTAGCATGGTTTAATATTAAATTTATTTGTGATGATCAATTTTTGGAAAGTAGATGAGAAGTAACAAAGGAATACTTGGCACTTAGAATGCACTAAGGCTTTTCACTTGGCACCTATTTCCACCTAGTGTTAGTGTGCCTAGCATGCCCCTCTTGGAAAAGGTAAATTGATGACTTATTAACCCTCTTATATGTTCATTTCCTTGTAATTTAACTTTTTTCTCCCTTTTTTTGTCTTGACAGCCCCTGACACGCATTGACACACCCTTGCACATCTTGGCATGCCTTATCACTTGGCACATCTTAGCATGTTTGACATGTATTCCCACTATCTGGCACATTAAGGGGGTGAAGAGAGATGTAGTCCTAAAGTAGGTCGAGTACGAGGGCCGAGTAAGGGCTGCTAAAGGGAGGTCATGATCATCCTCCAAGAGCGAGATCATCATGTGAGGGTTCAGAAGAATGTTTCATACCTTAATGATCGGTTTGCGCTAGGAAGTAGGATGGCATATTGTTGGTTCTCTTCTGGCAGATCAAGCTTAAGAGAGGTTTCTCATGAGAATCTGGGCATGTGATTTCAATGGTGTCTTTGTGTGAAGGCCGCATCAAATTCTGAAATGTTGAAATTTCCAACAAGAAACAATGAGATTGGAAACCAGAAAGGACAAAAAAAAGTGCACCCACACTGGTGAGGAATTTTGATGCATCAGGAGTGAGGAATGTGGGGCGTCTAATTTATTTTTACCTTAAATAAATTGGAAAATAAATTGTAATTTCATCTCATAACAACTTGTGTCAGTTAATTAAGTCATGATGACCAAGTTAGCTCAATAAGTTCGAGTTGAGGGTCTAATATGAGGCATCTAGAGGGATTATAATATTTTTGGGGTCCAGTTGAAGTTGATGCATTAGTGGGGTGCAAGTGTAATTAACTCAATTAAATAAGTTAAAATCAGTTTAACTAGTTCTAACTGAGTGATGAGCTAGTGAGAGGTCTAGTGAATTAAATTAGATTTAATTCACAATGAGTGATCAATCAGGTAACTGATAATTCACTATTAATAGTTGCATGCATGTCAATTTCGAGGAATACCCAGTTGAGACAGGGGTTAAAGGGAACATAACTATCAGTTGTATTCATAGAAAATTTCCCATGTGCAATTATAAATTCATTGGGATGCCATGATGGATTGCGCAATCAAGGAAGACTGATTTTCCTAATTAATAAGGATTTAATTCCCTAGGATTTTCATGAACAAGGCAGGCTGAAGTAAGGATGAGAATTGGCTAAGTACTAGACCGAGTTTGCCTAGATCAACCGGAGACAATTGACAGAGTGCTGGAGAATCTCATGAGAGATTAAGCATTGTATTGTTTCATGATTCCTTGACTTAATACACAATAGAGATAGAGGGGTTTTGATTAGTTGTTTTCCCCAAATACATCATGTTGTTGTGCGATTGATAATTTATTTCTCTTACTTATATGTGATTGTACAATCGATTTTTGTTTCCGTAAATTGTAGGAAGGATTCAATATCTTGTTTTAGAAGATTACAGGATCAGATTGAATCTTGTTGGTTAGATTTTCTACATGCTATCAGAGAAGGAATTTTTTGGGCGGCGAGTTTGTAGAGAATATCTGAAGATTTTGGTGTAAAATTTTCGAAAACAAATAGAATATTTGGATTCCTTGCAAAAATCTACCCAAACGGAATATATATATATATATAATAAAATTAAAAAAAAAAAAAAATAATAAAAAAAAAAATAAAAAAATAAAAATAAAAAAAATAAATAAAAAAAATTGGTCAAATCGAAGCTCAGATGAGGGAGATATCATCGATTTAAAATCAACTCTTTTTTAGAAACTTTTTGTAACTTCGGGACAATTACACTGTGCGCAAGTCAAAAACCTATATGCACTTGAGGTACTAGATGCATGCAAAGCTTTGAGGATAAAGGAAGAAGTTAGAGACTTGGTGGTTTGGAGGGAGCATAAATTACCTCTCAACATGCATCCTCATGAGAAGAAGTCTCAGAAGGTTGTGGAGCAGCTGCCACAATTGGAGAAGCAGAGAGGAGACTGAGTGGAAGCGTCCACTCAAGCAGAGACCTCCATGAGGGGGAAATTTCGACCCAGATGGGAAGAGGGAGTAGCCATACCTCGAGGTGTACGGTGGGGTTATGTGTAGACATAATCCCAAGATAAGAAATTTGGGCAAGGTCCATTGAGATGGCGTGTCTCATGGATCGAACCTGGCTACGAGGAGCCCACAGTACAACAGTAATAGGAAGGATCAGTTAGATTGATGTAGTCAGATGTCAGCAAGACAAAAATCAGAGTGACAAATGTCAAATATTGGAGCACAAATAGAGTTAGCAACAGTTCAAAGGGCACGGATGCAGATGTCAGCAGCAGTGCAGAGAATCCAGTACTAGATAGATGTAGTAGCTAGCAGTAGTCAGAAGACTCTGATGACAGATGCATTATACTGATTCAGTTGTTCAGAGGCTATTCAGTTTCAGGATTTGTAGGTGCAAACAACACTAGAGAAGTGTAGCATGCAGAACATTCCAAAGGTACTAGATGGGGATAGATTGAATTCCTTTCTTTTTGAGAGGGAGTGTTGAAATTTGCAACAAGAAACAGTGAAATTGGCAACTAGAAAGGACAAAAAAAAATTCACGCACATTGGTGAGGAATTTTGATGTACCAAGAGTGAGGAATGTGAGGCATCTAATTTATTTTTCCCGTAAATAAATTGGACAATAAATTGTAATTTTGTCTCATAACAACTTGTGTCAATTAATTAAGTCATGATGATTGAGTTAGCTCAAGAAATTCGATTTAAGGTGATCGAGGTGGATATTGGTGGCCACCCGCCTATTCCACTTGGGCCCTCGCCATTGTCTCTTTCAGTTTTTCAGTTTCCTTAATTATAGCACAATTTACTATTTTTGTCTTTTTTTCGGGTCCTGAACTTTCGAAGCCATTTTGAGGCACCAAACGATGATTTTTGGGCATGAAAGGTTTGGTGATTTCATAGAAATCATATTAGTATTTGTAGTTCTCGGAGAGATCTTTCTAACGGGGTATCATGTGCGTCAAACGAAGATCATATGACCAAGTTACGACCTCGAGAAGTTGGCTGCCCAACTAACCCCAACAGGGCCCATAAACTCTTGGTGTTACATCTCCTTAGGATAGGGTTTTGGTTGTTTAGGGTTTTATCTTATTTTAAATAATAAAAATACCCTTGATCCTTATTGTAACATAGTTCAGAGGAACATAACTATCAGTTTTATTTATAGAAAATTTCCCATGTGCAATTATAAAGTCATTGGGATGCCATGATGGATTGCGCAATCAAGGAAGGTTGATTTTCCTAATTCTTATGGAGATAATTCCATAGGAATTGTGTGAGCAAAGCAGGCTAAAGGAAGGCTGAGAATTGGCTAATTACTAGACCGATTTTTCCTAGATCAACAGGAGACAATTGGCAGAGTGTTGGAGAATCTCAAGAGAGATTAAGCATTGTGTTGTTTCATGATTCCTTGACTTAATACAAAATAGAGATAGAGGGTTTTGAGTAGTTGCTTCCCCAGATACATCTTGTGTTGTGTGATTGATAACTTTTTTCTCTTACTTATATGTGATTGTGCGATTGTGTCTTGTTTACACAAATTGTAGGAAGGATTCAGTATATTGTTTTAGTACATGATTACAAGATCAGATTGAATCCCGTTGGTTAGATTTTCTACATGAAATAGAAGAGAGGGTTGATACCATCTTTCCTTGTGGTGGTTAGTAGGCTGCAAGGTCTGTGATAAAGACCAACATAAATGGAGGAGGGCTTGCACTGTAATTTAGAGCCATAACAGAAGTCGACGCGGGCGTAATATTGACTGAGTTAACCCTAGTTTGAGGGTCAACATTGAGATACGAAGTTCATGTCAAGATTCAGTCAAAGAAATTCCCAGAATCTATGGATCCATATGAGCTAGGTCAAGTCTCTTATGGAGGCAAGAGTCGTGTTTCTTCTATGTGTGGATAGGGTTTGTTCTACAACAATTAGAAGTACATAAATATAATGCCCTAGTTAGGACAGTTTCCTAGCATGTTTAGTTCATAAGGTATGACCTTAAGACTGTGACAAATTTGCGTAGAAGAAGATGGGTTGTGACCCTTAGAGTGAGTTTTATTTCTGCAATAAATACCGCAGATCTGGAAGATGGTTTGAAGATTCAGTATGTGTGGAGACAACATATCCAAAGGAGGGTGGAACCTGAGCAGAAGATTGAGCATGCAAAAGAAATGTGCCATATGAAGAATGGATTGACATGCAGAGGAGTTGATTTTGGTGGAGTTTCCATAGAGTTTTAGACAAAGATCTGAAGAAACCTATAAGAAATTAGTAAATGGACTGTTAGTGGCTGATTTTTGACCCTAGTTCAGTCATCTACAGATTGTTAGAAGTATGATAAGAGGAGTAGTTCATATTTGTTCATAGATTGGACAAAAAAGATCAAATTGTCGATACACAAGAACAATGATCTTGAGAGGACTCAAACCATTGTTAGGTGGCAGATTTGAAGAGCCCTAGATGAAGACAATATTGTGGGCCCTAGATCAGTAAAAATAATTGACTATGGTTGGACAGATTGATGGTAGTCCAAGTATAGTTGGAGGGTTGTTAGGTTACTGTCAAAGAAGAGCCCTGACTCTTGATCTAGTGAAGGACAACAAAAATTCTTAGAAGGGCAGGTGTATAGGGCCTAAGGATGTGCAGAATTTGAAGGACTAAAGTAACAGTCAAGTGGGCCAACCAACTAGCCCTAGTTCACTATATTGTAGAGGATTGATTCAGTGAGAAGAAGGGCAACCTCCATAGCCCTAGACTTCTCATCTTGGAGCTATAGTATGGCAATAGTGGGCATACCAAAGAGTTGTTCACAAATGGAATTGTGAACAACTTGTTACCACTCAAACTAGTAGTGGATCTAAAAGGGGTTCCTAATAGGGCAACTGCTAGGACAAGGGAAATGATGGAGGCTTAGCCCATTGTCACCACAACTAAGGCTCCTTACTCTTCACGGACTTTCACCGATGGGTGGAGTCCCGGTAGTTTAGGAAGTCACTTGTAGAGTATAGTTCAATGAATAGGTGGGATTAAGTGACCCTCGAAACCCTTTCCCTAAGATAAAATAAAGAGTGGGACTTGCTTTCCTTTTAAGCAAGGGAATTATCTTCTAGGGAGAGAGGAGGGGGATTGAAGGGTTGAGGGAGAAGAATAAGACTTATGAAGGAAGTTCTCAATCCCTAAAATCCTTTGGGAACTTGGATTCCCAAATGGTCCTTGATGAAAGGCCTTTGACACCAAATGGCACCACACGGGGCCAAGTGGACCCAACCCAGGTTCAGGGATGGAATTTAGCAACCAATGATGTTCCTATCCTATACAAGGTGATGTGAAAGGATCAGACAAGTGTTTTTACTTCGATAGGTCAAATTGATACTACTAGGTTCTATCCTTGGGAACACCTAGGCAAAACTTGATCCTAGAGCTAGGGCTTGAGGTATCCGGAGATTCCATCGTCGGAATTGGCCCAAGTTCTGAGGAGAGTGAGGGCACCTAGCAACGCAACTACCTCTAGCAGATAGAAGTTTTCTTTTGGGAAAAATACTGAGAGGGGGGGTGAATCAGTATTTAGGGCATACTCAAATATTTTTACTTTTTCATGCTCTAAAACCCATACGCTACTTTACTTTATCAAACTCACGTATATACGCGGATACCCTTCACAAAAATCGCGTATATGCATCGATCTTAGTATGAAATTAATTCATTACTTAGATCCTTGCATTTATTCATTCATCAGATGTTTATATAGTAATAGACATGTGCAGTAATAACAGAGTAAATCATCACACATAAGCATCACACATGAACACCAGGATTTTAGGTGGAAAACCAAGTCGGAAGAAAACCACCGCTGCCGTTGTCTCAGCCTTCAATATTTTATTATAGAGAAAACATCTTACAACATATGTGCTGGCGCAACCTCCTACCAGCACGCAGGCACCCACCTGCGCTCGTTTACCAGCCTCTCCTGGAAGGAAGCTACGACCCCCTGCTCTCGTTTACCAGCCTCTCCTGGAAGGGAGCTACGACCCCCTGATCTCGCTTACCAGTCTCACCTGGAAGGGAGCTACCACCCCCTGATTGAAGGCTACAACCCTCAACACCACCATGGACCACGTTTCATCAATTTTCACACTGGATCCAACACCTTCAATAGAGCACAACTTGCAGGCCACTTTTCATCATATTTTCAGATTGGACCCACTCCACACATTTAAGCTCAATCATACATCAAACTGATACATTGACAGATAGCAGTAAACCAACAGAACATATCAGACATCTCATACCACAAAATTTAGCAAACCTTAGTCTTGCATACGCGCTTTCCTTTCACTGATCCAGCGTATATACGTGCCTTAGACCATACAAACCCGCGTATACTTCTGTACAAATTACAGAGCTAATTTTACTGCTCATACACGCTTTCTCTTCAGCAAACCCACGTATATACACGCTTACTCTGCGGCGAACTAGCGTATAGTTCTTCAGACATTTAGGTCATTGCAATTCTTCAGAATAGATACATCACTCAGATTTTACCCTTTATTTCAGATAGATGTTTGCCTCATCTCAGATCTAATCATTCCATAAATAGATCTAGCAGATACAAATACATTCCAGATCTAGATCATTTCTTCATTGGTGCATCATACATTCAGATCTTTCATTCAACTGTAACCCTTTCCATTCAGATCTACTTCAGAGAGAAGTATTTTTTCAAGCTTAGACTTCTTGCACCCCCTTGCACAATGAATTTATTCTCCTTATATAGATTTACCCTTTATCAATACCATGAGCCAAAACCACATTACTTTCGATGGTATTCCCGGACGGGGTCACATAGACGAATCATTACTCAATACAATGGGTCAATACCATGGTGGTTACCCCTGGTTTTACATATTTAGAGCACTTTTGCCCATACGCGACTTGGCACGTTATTTCCCGCGTGCATACGCTACTTTGTTTAGACAAATCCACATATGCCTTGAGACATACTCTTTTCATCATGTTCTAGCACATACTGACATTCCTTCCATCATTACCTTATGTACTCATTGTATATACATCAGATTTACATCATTTAACAAGTTCATCAAGACATATTCCATCAGGGACAACTTCATCAAGTAGGTTGCCATCATCTTCATCAAGTGGGTTGCCATCAAGGATAACACTCAGCATCATATTGCCAACAATCTCCCCCTTTGGACTTGATGGAAACCACGATGGTGTTTGATCACCACAACAGATACATTAAGAATACAATGACACCATGTCACTCTTGACACCATTCTTTCTCTTTATTCAAACACCATGTCACTCTCCCCCTTTGACATCAAGGGAAAAGGGCGGAAAAAAACCAACACAAGGTTTTTCTCCTCATGTAGACATAAGAGCTCTGCAGATCTGAAGTGTACTGAAGTTACCATGCTCCCCCTGAGTTCATGCTGAATCTTCAAACATATTTTTCAATGAAGTACATGACTCTATGACCTTCCTATCACCAAGGACTCATACTTACAACAAAGATCCAACCAAGTGGATTTACATATGAGACTAAAATACCCAACCAAGTGGGTTTACAAATTTTGACAAGTCCTTACATGACTGAAAATTACAATTTTACATCATGGGTCTCAACAAGACCTTTTTATCAAATTACAAGTATGAATTTTTATGACCAATACCAGAAAGACCTCAAGAGAGAGATCATATTTCAGAATCATCATAATGCCAGCAATGCATTATACTCAGCAAGACTAGTGCTCCCCCTAAAAATGTGCATCCAAACATCCTTTCCATATGTCCAAGGCTCCTCCTTAGCTTGTGCAATTTGAATTATTTTAACATCAAGTCATTAGAAACAATCTCTACATGATCTGTCCGGATCTCCGAATCATAAGACTTCCATCATATCCAAAATATATTCTTCATCAAATAAGCAATCCGGGCTCATCCATAATCTTCAACATAAGAAACCATGTATCATTTCATTAGCATGAGTATAACCAGAATAATGCTAACAGTACAATCATTAGCAGTCAGACTGGTGCTCCCCCTGAACCTCTGCTCCTGATCTTCAGCGGTCATACCAATTCTCTTATCATCAAATGCATATGCGACTGTGTCTGCTGGAACTCACGTGTATACATGGCTTTAGTTCACTGAACCCGCGTATGGAAAGTGAATTATAGAAAATTTCACATTCCTCCATCTCCCCCTGAATTTATCCTTCCTGTATCTGTCTTCTTCATGTCAGATGCTCTGTCAGCAATAATCATAACCAGATTTGCCAAATCAACCATGAGAATCATCATACATTGCTCCCCCTATGACGATACATTACTAAGCTCCATAATGTATCTCACATCACTTCTGCAGTCATTAAGAGAAGTAAGCTTCAGAAGCTGATGACTGCAGTAGGGTCAATATTCCCTACGTTTCTGACCGGTCTTCCTTCCTTTTCCAGCTTTGCTTGAAGTTTCTTATTGTGTGCTGGAAATTGTTCAAATTCTCAGATCTGTTCATCCTGCATTCTTTTTCCACATGCCCATACTTTTTACAAGCATAACATCTTATATGACCAGAGAAGTAAGCATAAGGATCATAGCGTGTTTCTCTGTTCTTCCTTCTATTGCAATCAGCTGCTTTATGACCATACTTGTTGCATGAAAAACAATATCCCTTGAAGCAACCAGAGTGCCTTTCTGAATAGAATCTATTTGATTGTGACTGAAATGATCTGCTTCTACAATTTGCTGCAACATGCCCATAATTATGACATTTAAAGCATTCAACATTAGTGAATGATTTCCTTTGAGTATTCGTGATTGTTGGTTAACCTTTTGTTTCTTTCAACACTTCAGGTTTTGCTTTGACATCCTTTAAATCTTTAGCACTTCCTTGTGAACTAGATTCTCCTTTAACTGTTTCATGAAAACCTAGACCAAGTTTGATAGAAGGAGGTCTTTGACTACTAAGAATATTGTCTAGAATCTTAGTACTATCTTGAAACCTTAAGAGTTTATCCTTTTCTTCTAATTTACCTTTGAGAATGTTTACCTCAACCTCCAATTTTTGGCATTGCTTCATCATGCTTTCTTCAACCCTTTTTCCTTCTTCTGCTTGATCATTCAAATTTAAGATCTCTTCTTTCAACCCATTTTCTTGCTCTTCAAAGATTTGTAAAAATTCTTCATTCTTCTTATTTGATTTTTCCAGATCTGTTTTGAGTGAGATGATTTCTGCTTCACGTCCTTCCTTTTCAAATGATTGTAGAAGTTCTTCATTCTTCTTATTTGATGCTTCAAGATCTGCTTTCAGAGAGATGATTTCTACTTCAAGTCCTTCACTGTGATTGGTTACTTTGTCCTGTAGTCTTTGATACATTTCTATCTGTCCCTTCATTGTTTCTATCTGTTCATTCAATCTAGAGATCACATCCTTGAGGATAGATTCCTTTTTTTTAAATTGATCCAAAAAATTACTTTCATCATTGATCTTGAGATTTGCTTCTAGAATTATATTGTTACTTTCACTATCTTCATCATTGCATGCACAAGTGAGTGGATTACAAGAACAACAATCAATACCTGTTTCCTCTTCTTCATTTTCTGCTGCACATGTTTTCTAAGATATCTTCTTTTCTTGAGTAGCCTTCTTCTTTTGCTTCTTTGCCATGAGCACTAGCAGATCTTGGTCAGAATCTTCTTCATCTTCACTTGACACTTCATTTGAATAATAAATCTTTCTCTTTTCAAATTGTTTCCCTTTATCATGATTATCTTCATAAGGAAATTTAGCAGCATAATGACCAACTTTTCCACAAGCAAAACACTTGAAGGGAAGCTTACCTTTGAATCTTCCAGTCCTTATTTGGAGTTTTCTCACAAAAGTTTCTTCTTCTTCTTCTGATATATAATTTGATTCCTTGACATCTTCCTTTTCTTTTCCTTTTGCACACACCTTAAAAGCAGCTTCTTTGATTTGAGAGGGACCTCCATGTCTCATTTCATAAGCAGTCAGAATACCATTTAGTTGAACAATAGTAAGAGTTTGCAGATCTTGCCTTTATTCAATAGCTGATACTTTTGACTCAAATTTTGAAGTCAGAGATCTTAAGACTTTTTCCACCAGAGTAGTATCGGTTATGGTTTCACCCAAACTTCTCATACGATTTACAATATCATCTAGACGTAACAAGAAACTTGCAATACTCTCATCACTATGCATCTTCAAATTTTCATATTTGTTTTGCTGAATTTAGCTGCATCACTTTAGCGAATTCAGATTCAGACATGCTTCCTAATAGAACATTGACTGCTTTGGCATTGACTTCATATTTTTTCCTTTTTGCTGCATCAATAGGAATACTTGCCGGATACTGATAACCTTCTTCCACGATTGCCCATACTTCTGCACCAAGACTTTGCAGATATGATTTTGTTCGTATCTTCCAGAACAACAGATTATTTCCATTGAACAGAGGTGGCCTTATAGACATTGTCCCTTCATGACTTCCCATTGCGACGGATCTCCTTCAAGCGATCAAGCTTCTACAGAAGGACCAGCTCCGATACCAATTGTTGGGAAAAATACTGAGAGGGGGGGTGAATCAGTATTTGGGGCATACTCAAATATTTTTACTTTTTCATGCTCTAAAACCCATACGCTACTTTACTTTATCAGACTCGCGTATATACGCGGATACCCTTCACAAAACTCGCGTATATGCAGAGATCTTAATATGCAATTAATTCATTACTTAGATCCTTGCATTTATTCATTCATCAGATGTTTATATAGCAATAGACATGTGCAGTAATAACAGAGTAAATCATCACACATAAGCATCACACATGAACACCAGGATTTTAGGTGGAAACCCAAGTCGGGAGAAAACCACCACTGTTGTTGTCTCAGCCTTCAATATTTTATTATAGAGAAAACATCTTACAAAATATGTGATGGCGCATCCTCCTACCAGCACGCGGGAACCCACCTGCGCTCGTTTACCAGCCTCTCCTGGAAGGGAGCTACGACCCCCTGCTCTCGTTTACCAGCCTCTCCTGGAAGGGAGCTACGACCCCCTGATCTCATTTACCAGTCTCACCTGGAAGGGAGCTACCACCCCCTGACTGAAGGCTACAATCCTCAGCACCACCATGGACCACGTTTCATCAATTTTCACACTGGATCCAACAGCTTCAATAGAGCACAACTTGCAGGCCACTTTTCATCATATTTTCAAACTGGACCCACTCCACACATTTAAGCTCAATCATACATCAAACTGATACATTGACATATAACAGTAAACCAACAGAACAGATCAGACATCTCATACCACAAACTTCAGCAAACCTTTGTTTTGCATATGCGCTTTCCTTTCACTGATCCAGCGTATATATGCGCCTTAGACCATACAAACCCGCGTATACTTCTGTACAAATTACAGAGCTAATTTTACTGCCCATACGCGCTTTCTCTTCAGCAAACCCGCGTATATACGCGCTTACTCTGCGGCGAACTAGCGTATAGTTCTTCAGACATTTAGGTCATTGCAATTCTTCAGAACAGATACATCACTCAGATTTTACCCTTTACTTCAGACAGATGTTCGCCTCATCTCAGATCTAATCATTCCATAAACATATCTAGCAGATACAAATACATTCCAGATCTGGATCATTTCTTCATTGGTGCATCATACATTCAGATCTTTCATTCAACTGTAACCCTTTCCATTCAGATCTACTTTATAGAGAAGTATTTTTTCAAGCTCAGACTTCTTGCACCCCCTTGCATAATGAATTTCTTCTCCTCATATAGGTTTACCCTTTATCAATACCATGAGCCAAAACCACATTACTTTCGATGGTATTCCCGGACGGGGTCACATAGACGAATCATTACTCAATACAATGGGTCAATACCATGGTGGTTACCCCTGGTTTTACATATTTAGAGCGCTTTTGCCCATACGCGACTTGGCACGTTATTTTCCACGTGCATACGCTACTTTGTTTAGACAAATCCGCATATGCCTTGAGACATACTCTTTTCATCATGTTCTAGCACATACTAACATTCCTTCCATCATTACCTTCTGTACTCATTGTATATACATCAGATTTACATCATTTAACAAGTTCATCAGGACATATTCCATCAGGGACAACTTCATCAAGTAGGTTTCCATCATCTTCATCAAGTGGGTTGCCATCAAGGACAACACTCAGCATCATATTGCCAACATTTTCCTCTAGCTAGATTCTTGGGAAATTGTTGCCCTAGGTGACCTAATGGGGCTAGACCTAGGGAATGTGAAAATTTCTTAATCTAAGAAACCCTATTGCAGTATCTTGATTTACTTCTCCTACTTGAATTAAGTTACAAGTTAATTTATGAAATATTCAATAACTTAGAAAAGTAAATAGTAAATACAACTAGAAACCTACACATACAAATCAAATACTGAATAACATGCTCATAGACAAAGTGACACATGAATTTTCTGGACAACTATCCTCAGAAAAAACCAAATGTGGGAAAACCGGTGTAGCTAGCTCTGGAGGGTTTCCATTATTATGCCGAATCTAAGTACAACAATCATGGGCACCAAAATTGGTTCACCCAACAGAGAAATAAAAATGTCAGTAATACGCTGCTCTGAATCCCTTTACGTCAGCCTAACTGGCCTGCTTCAGCCTCTGCGCTACTCAGTAAGGGCCTGCGTCACACCTAAAGGGATTACACTGCCCCTGCGCTGCCCTGAATAGGCCTTCGTCAGCCCTGCATGGCTCCTACTGCCTTTGCGCTGCCCCTGCTAGGCTCTGGCTGGACTGCGTGGCTCCTGTTGCCCCTGTTGCTCTAGCTGGCTAGAATGCTTAAGCAGAAAAAACACAGGTAAGGAAGAAGGCACTAGCCAAAGGAAACGCATAACAGTCAGAAAAAATTGAAGAAATGAAATGAAAATAGATCAATGTCCACAAATAATTGAAATAGCTCAATGGGACTAGAGAGTAAAAGCTTTGACAACAGCAATAAGTGCTTATAGAATCAGCTAAGAGAACAGAGGATACTAATTCATGAGTTTAAAATGTTGTATAATTGTTGGCACATGAAAACTGTAGAATTGTTAGAGTAAATCTCTGTAGGTACCATTAGTTGGTGATCATCGATAATCATTTCATTTCATCAAATACCCTGATGAATGGGCCTTGCAAGTTATTTGCGTAGACAAACCCCATAGAAGATGTGTGATGGAAAAATATTCACACTATATTGAAGAAAACACCTACTAAATAAGGATGACATTTCAAATGGGGCAAGAAACAATAGAGAGATATACATCGAAAAAGTTAAAATGCTAGGGAAACAGGAAAGAAACTAGGTAGCATGGTAGAAAGCACAACAAAGAAAATTATAAAAATGGAAAACCCTACAAATTAGCACCCATCCAAACATCACCACAATTTTTTATTTAACTCTGAATCTCCAAATTCATCAAATTATATCCTGTATTCAAACCTGATCCTCTCTGTTAGCCATTCTGAATATAAGGCTAAGAACTTACTACAGAACCATCACCTACATGTAGTGATCTTATTCTGTGACTAGACAACCTACTTTCATGAAGAAATGGAAAGGTAAACACTCTCTGCCAAGATTTTCCATACAACCTAGGTGGAGCAACCACATATACATCACCAGTTTTTTCTCTTTAGATTTGTAACTTAGAAGAGCTTTGTCTGACCACCTCTGGGTTGCTCTCAGAGTCACCCAGGCAAGCCCTCTCAACATCATCCTCTTTTTGTAGTACCTAATTAGTAATTTAATTAACCATAACAATTTCCTGATCATGCAGGTATTTAAAATATATTTCCAATAAGCATAAAGCTTTCATGTTAAACAATCAGGTCAAAAGACTTTAGACTATGATGCAAAAAATACAAAGAAACCTCACCAACACTCAAAGGAAAAACAAAGTCAAACCTCTACAAAGTATAAATAGATATTTGATAAACTTCATTCCACCACAAAAATGTGCTTAACTAAAGAAAATTCTAATTACTATGCTTTCAAGACAAAGCTTTCAAGGGCAGTGATGTTATAAACATACCCCTACACCTTGTGAACAATCAATGTGTATAAATATACCATCATAAGGCTCATTTTAAACATCATCATTATCATTTTATAAATCATTTTTATTAAATCAACAAGAAGAAAGCAACAATTGCATTCAGTTCCACTAAAGCAAAGTATATGGCAGTTCATATACTTATTATGAAGCTATCTAGATTTGCAACTTGATTGTAAAGTCAACCAATGATTTGTTGAAGCCCAATATTGTCTCTTCTGAGAATCAAAGTTACATCAAGATCTATGAAAATACAATGTGTCATGACCATTTCAAACACATTGATATTCAATACAATTTCCTAAGATTCCAAGTTCATTAGGGATTTAGTAGTGTTGGACCACATTCTAACAAAGTTGCATATGGTTTGAAAAAGCTCCTAACAAAGGGGAAGTTTGACAAGTTAGGGGAGAATCTTGGGTTATTGGAATTTTTTTTTTTTTCTCAAGAGTGTTAGATTACCTAGTTGGTCCGAGTTGGTCTCACCTCAGCCTTGAGAAGTTGAGCAACACCAGGATTGCAGAGCTAGATTGTGGTACACCAGTCAGAAAGATTCTTAAATACAACTAGAAGCTTATAACGACACCTTCGAGGATAGACAAATATTAGTTGTTGGGTCACACCCACCAAGTATGGCACACTAGTTGAGGAGATTAACACCATCATCTCAGGTGCATTCATGAGTGCACACTTATGGAATGATGCACCTTCAGGAGAGGAGTTATATCTACTATGATAATGCACTACTCTAAAATAAAAGCCTTGCATACAAGGCAAAGTTATGAGGGAGTTTCTCATGCTCAAGGGAGATGCACCACTGACGCTATCATTAGCCTGTTTTATAACAGCACCTTGTCTTAACTTATAAATGAAAAGGATGGGCACACTAGTTAGACATTTGTAGAAATAGATAATAAGAGTGAGTACTATTAGCTTGTAGGTTGTAGTAGGAGCTTTTGTGAGATGACAAGTTTTTGTGACATTCTTCTATTTGAGTAATAAAGGCTTCTATGCAATTGTTGTTGGAGCCTACTCTTTTTATCCTGAAATATCAGGTTGCAGATTTGTGTAGAGTGGGCCTAATATATTTGTTGTTTTAATCCATTGTACATGCTGTGTTTGCACTCTTGAATTTACATCCTTCAATTTTTGCTCGAACAAAACTGAAATTTTGATAGGCAGATACTAAAGTTCAGTCCTACTATTAGGATTTTTTAATTCTCTGAGGGTATTCTCTTGTTTTCAATAGTATTTTCATATTTCTGCATCACATCTCATCTCTTCCATTTCATTCTACTATAATACAAAAATCATTTCTAGTATAGTTTAGTTTATATTTGCTTTTTACTTAATTGATCTTTTATTTTATTTTATAGGAGCAGTACTTAACAATCTCAATTCACACTCCCTTTGTATTCACACTGTTGCATATGTGTGGTCGTTGGAAATGGTTAGGTTCGGTACTTGTTTTTTGCATATCATGCATTAAAAATCCAGTGCCTGCTCATAAAATCCTCTCCTCGTATAATCGACCACCATTACAGAAATTTACACCACATTTGGTTTAGAAATTTAGTAGGTAGGTAGGGTGCCCCTATCTCCCATCTCCATATAGAGCAATTTGGTCACATATTATTTCTTCTATGATACTGTTTCCTCTCTCTTAAGTCCTATCTCATTTCCTTCTTCTCTCTCCCTTTCTCTCCTACCTCACTCTCTCTCTCTCTCTCTACCCTCCAATCCTCTCACCATATCCCTCCCTCTATCCTTCTTTATGCCCCCCTTCCATATTTGTGTCACTATCTCCCTCTCTTACCCTTCTCTACCTCTTTCACTCCTCTCCCTCTCTCTCTCTCTCTCCATTCATTCTCTCCCCTCTCCTTCAGTTTATCTCCATCTCTCCCTTGTGACTCCCCTTGTCTCACCACCTCTATCAATCTATGTCTTTATTATTCCTTCTCATATATATCTAGAGTTAATATATACCATGACATATTGGGACCTACGATTGGGTTAATTTCGCCTTGTTGGAAAGGTTTAAATGGTTAATCTTCGATAGACAAAATGTAGATCAAATATTTAATCAAAAAGAGGGAACCATACCCTATATTCCAGGCTATGCCTATCAGTCACTTGGCCTCTTCTTTCTCTCACATGAATGTAGTCTTTGTTGATTGTTACAGAAGAAGGTTTCGCATTATCAACTATTTGTTTGGGAGAACTTTTAGTTGTTTCAAAACTGCTACATTCTTCAAGCTTGTCCTTTAAACCATCTTAGTCTTTTGTACTCTCTTCAACTTTGTAGTGCTTTCCATTCCTCTCAGTCACTTATGTTTCCTTGGTCTGTTGAGGGACAAGGTCGAAAACATTAGGATGTTTTTGCAATAAACAAGGGTATTTCCAGGACACAGTCAAGTGGAGCAAGAGTATAAGAGAGAAATTTCTCATGAATGTGGGACACTCGAACTTAAGATTTTCTGGAGTAGTCATGAGGTGCAGTCTGGTTATTAAGATTTCATCAGATGGCCATTCTCCGAACTTAAATTGTGTGACAACACTGTGGCTGAGTTTGAAACTGGAGATTGAACATACATTTGGTTTGATTGCAATAGACATTTTCATCAATAAATGTAAAGCAATGGCTAACAAATACTATAACTTAATAAATAAAGAAGACATGGCAACAAGCAACAATACTTACAAAATTTTTACATTTAGACGCAAAGAATAAGCAACTATTGTGCACAAACAGAGACCAATGAAACTATCATCTTAACCCATAACCCCTTAAACACTAATTCTCAACCCCTAACCCATTTAATCCCCTAAACCTCTAAACCCCTAAACCATTTAACCCCTAAAACATAAACCTCCAAACCCTTAACCCTTAACCCCTAACCCATTTAACCCCCTAAACCCCTAGTAAACCCCTACCCCATTTAACCCCCTAAACCATAAACCTATAAACCCTTAACCCCTAACCCCTTAAACCCTAAACCTTTAAACCCTTAAACCCTAATTCCCGACCCCTAACCCATCTAACCCCCTAAAACCTAACCCCATTAGCTCTTAAATTCTAACCCCTTAAAACCTAACCCCATTAGCTCCTAAATTCTAACCCCTCAAATCCTTAACTGCTAAATCCCCTAACCCATTTAACCCCCTAAAACCTAAACCTATAACCCCCTAACCCCTAACCCATTTAACCCCCTAAACCATAAACCTCTAGATGCATAATATTAACCCCTTAACCTCTAAATGCATAATATTCCCTTAACCCCTAACCCATTTAGCAACTAAATCATTATTCCTCATTACTGAGATCACCGAGCATCGTCATATCATTGAGCACCATAACTAAGATAGCCGAGCATATTCATTGAATTGAGTATCATAACATAGCAATGATTCTGTGGTAGATCTGTTTGAAACCGAGGCACTGTTTTGCTGCAACATCATATCATGGAAGTTACCTGATTCATAGCATAAATGGTTACCAAAATTCTGTAATATGTTCGAGACCTTATCCTCCAATACCGAACCTGTGATCATGATCCGAACTGTATCTGTGCCTTGAAACTTCAGAGATTTCCAAACTTCTTTGGTAGAAATGAAAATTATACCCTTTTATATATAGTTGTTTGCCATAGTTATTGAGTCAACATGACAGTGTGAAGTGTTGTGTCTTGATTTGAGCCGACTTGAAGTCTGATTGAAGCCGACTTAAGGATGCAAATTTGATGACTTGTATCACTTGACATGAGGGTTGTATTTGAAGTATATTTCGAGGATGATCAGCTTGAAGAAGATGACTTGATGGAGGATCCTTTTTACAACCTAATGTTACATGATTTAAAAGCCCAAAAATTGGATCAATTTAAATTTGTAACAACTAATCTAGATGTCCACAATTGGGACCTTAATCTAAATACGACCCAAGCATGAAACCCATGCTTTAATAAGTTATTTTGACAAATACATTAATAATGAAGACCGAACCTAGTTACATTCTTCAACATTATGACTCCTAGAGCCTCATCCTTTTTCCTGTTGATGAAAATTTTTTATTAGTTATCCCTTGGATAAGAACCATCATTTTCGTAAAGTCCTATAACTCTTCACTCTTCAACAATGGTCCCATATCTTGTGCCAAAATTCCATAATTGTGTCCATTAGAATTTATAAGATCTAGCTTGAAAATCATAATTTGACCCACTGATTTGATCCTAGATTATTTTGTAATTAGAAACCTTGAACAAATCCACTCAACAAATCTGAATTTTTAAGAGCATCTACAACTTGCATGAGACTTGTAGGCAACATGCTACATCTCAAACCATTTGCTTTAATACCATGTTGGAGAATCGAGGGATTTTGTATATTAGAAAACTCGTATTCTAAAATAGAGACCTTCTAAATTCATTTTTATCACACCTAAGAACAACTAAACATAGTTCAACATACTAAGGACTGTAAGAAACAAAATTATTTCCATACACAACGCATGTAATCTATTGTTCACCATATAATAAATACACCCATAAGACCATCTTTTGTAGCACAAAGATGCAACCAACACATTCCATACTTTTCTTAAGATAAAATTGATAATAACATAAGAATGATTTGAATGCAAACTAAATGGAAATGAGTCATGGTAGAATGGATGAATCAAAAGGTTGAGTTGGAAATTCAAAAGATAATGCAAACCCTATACAAGGAATAAACACATCACAAGTAATATTGACCTTAGACAATGACGATAACAACTCCTCTTAACCACCCAAGCTAAACCTAATTGACATCCTAATTTATTTTATATATATATATATATATATATATATATATATATATATATTTTTTTTTTTTTTTAATTTTTAATTTTTAATTTTTAATTTTTTATAAAAAACTATCCTCGAGCTCCATTTAAATTTGGATAACATGGGTTGCCTTTAAAATAGATAAATTGAATTGACATTAAGCATAACCGTATTGAAACCTCGTCGAGAACATGTTTTGGCAATAAAGAATTGAATTTGGTCATATAATAAGATTTAGAATTGTTTCTGATTGATTAAAAGCTTGCTTTCCTTGTACACAAGGAAATAAGTTAACTAAGCAATAAAAAAAATATCTTGCAATAGTGAAAGTCCACCCCTTAATGGCCTGCGAATGAATCATTTCAAATAATTTAATTTTACTTAAATAAAATTAATGAATTAGCTCTCACTCTATTTTTATTATATAATACAATAAAATAAATTACTAAAAAATGACCTTTTTCAAATAACTTTCCATAAAATATGGTGATACAATATTAATAAAAATTATACACTTGAAATAGCATAGTCCCTTCCATAGAATGAGAGGCAAAGGCTAAGATTGTTTTAACAAAAATCCAACACTAACATTTACCTTTTCCAGCCAGAGAGAGCAAGGGTTCCCTCCCTGCCCACATCTACATTTTCCCTGAAGACGAAAACATGGTTCCTCATTCTTCATGCTTTGTTTCTAAGCTCTAATCTTGCTCAAGCTTTCCCAATACAGGTTCTTCAATTTTACAAACATATTGTGATGAAGATGCTTGTAGGTCATGAATGCATGGTTTTTTCATTGTTTATGTTAGTTTCATCATATGTTTTAACATAAAATAAAGAACCCCAGAGGTTTAAAACCGTAACCCTAGAATCAACTTCCTAGTGGTGCAACTTTTGCATAAAATCTCTGTTTGGGGAACACAATTAGTCCATCTGAAAGAACTATATTTAGGATTGCAAACTTTGGTTAACCCTAGGGAATGACATAAAAACCTCTGGACCCATAAATGGCCAACAAACATCATTTAGGGCCTGCAAATGACCGTAGAAGTTCAAGACCCAAAAAGCCATAGAAAAAATGATAAGAAGATAAAGAACCATTGAGTTAGTGGAAGATGTGGGTGGCCACAAAATATCCACCTAGATTAGAGTTCCACATAAGTTTAGGGTGGGAGATAAGGTATGGTTGCATTTGTATAAAGAATACCTCTTAAGATCCCATTGGAAGTTCCCCCCAACTCTCCATTATGATATAGGCCTGACACCAACACAAAGGTTGTGGGTGAAGATGCTTCTAAACAAAAAATTTCCTTTTCTTTGGATTGAACCTTATACTTAATGTGGAGCTACTTCAACCATATTTTCCACCTCTCATAGGCACCTCATGTTCCTACTTTGGTGCACATGTCTCACTAGGAGCCGTATTCAACAAAACTTCCCCCACTTGATGAAGGAACTTGACACAAAATGGACCACTTATTCATAAGGAGGCACAATTGATTCAATAGAATACTAGTGACCACCCACTTGTTACATTAATTCAACACTATTCCACGTCTTGGTAGTTATATTATAATGTTTTAGGTCTCAAACTTCTGGTGCCTTTTTTGGGCATTTCCCTTGCATTTTTGGCATTTGTCATAGGCTAAAGACACATAGTATGGATTGTTGGTCCAAAAAATTTCTTAAATGGATTTTGCATGCAAACGTTGTAGCCCCACGAAGTTGATATATCAATTAGTCTCTTTGGGCCCACGTTATTTTTGGCACGCCATTTCCTAGGGCTAGGGTTTTGGATTCTAGAGTTTTTGGATCTTAGGACATCATACTTTATGTTCAAAGGTAGTTTTGACATCTTGTAATGTTTTCTTTTGATTAAGAGTATTTGACACATCTCTCTTCATAAAGAAGCTACCTCCATTCCGCTTAGTGTGTATCACTTTGCAATTTATAGTTATTTTCTATTTCATCCATTAATAGAATTTGGATTTTTTTCTACTACTCTACTCTTTGCAATATCTTTTCTGTGTTTCCATTTATGTTTTTTCATAATAAAATCTCCTTCAAACCTCAGTTCCATCTATGGATTTTTTTATAGTATAAGCTTCTACCTTTGGATGGCCATGGGTCCTAATATTTGAATATTGGAGCAAATTGTCAACTTTTTTATGGTTAAGAACATGTGCTTCCTCATAAGATGTCATAGGTTCAAATTTAAAGGGGTAGAGTATGTACACCTTTGTAGAGTTTAGCGGACTCAAGTCCTTTGTCCTACAAACAATAAGATCACAATAAAAGTTCTACAAACAATGAGATCACAATAAGCGTCCTACAAACAATTAAGGTCTCACTAAGGTCTTAAAAATATATTATTACTACTATATTAAAAATATTAGCTCTATTTACCCCAGATTAACATCAATTACTATTTTTTTAATGAGAAAAAAAATATGCTTAAAAAATATAGAGTAATGCTCTAACATTTTTAAGTAATAAAATTTTACAACTTCTTGTATTTATTTTTAATATGACAAAACACATGTCAAAAAATTATAACATTTGAACTTTGCCGGGTGTGTTAACCATTTGAACTTTGGTGGCTTATCAATTGGAGGGAAAGCTAAGGCACGAGCACAGGGTTCCTGGAGATTAGGGTTCAGCAGTTTTGGCCATTAAACATTTTTGCGAAAACAAAGCTTTCAGAGATTCTGTGCAGTGATGGTTTCCGGGGACCTTTAAATAGGCAGAAAGGAGGGATTTTAGGCCGCCGTAAGTGTGAATTTAGGCATTCTGATGCGCTTCATCGTGTTCTCAACTATCTCCATTTACTGAAATGCGGACTCGTTCATCTGAGATTTTGGGGATAGTGATATTATTTTGACTGGTGTTTTGTTTTGATCTTCTGTTATATTTTGGAACTTAGATTGCCATGTTAGATGTTGGAAGGTCCTTCAAACTAGGGCTGGCATGCCAAAAGTAGAAATGTCACATGACCAACTAGTGAGGTGCTTCAGATTGTGGTTGGAATTCTAGTACCCGTTATTTTTTCTTCTGAATTTTATCCAGAAGTTGTAATATGCTTGCAGGAACCAGGGTTGTATTGCGTATGGAAAGAACCATAATTGAAGTTTCAGAGTGTGCTAAGTTTTTTTATTATGTAATGCTTCGTATGCAGGTTCTCTTCTCGACATGGAAGCTCGACATGGAAGGACGATGGCACTGCTATTTTCTCTGTTGGCTATGATAAAAAAGCTAAAATGTGGCCATTGCTGACTAGGGGCCAGCCAGTGACTGTGGCTATGCATGATGCACTTATTAAGGAAATTGCATGGATTCCAACAATGAACTTGCTTACAACTGGAAGCTACGCCAATACACTTAAGTATGTATATGATGGTTTTCTTTGATTCCGTCTCTCTTTACTTATTTATGTTATGAGGTTGCTTGTAAATGTTAGTGGAGTTGTGACCTTATGAATTTTAAACCCATTTGAGCACAGTGCCAAAAAATTAATATCTTTTAGGCTTTGAGTGAAATAGAAACTTCTCATCTTGCCAATTTTTTTTATAAAATTATATGAGATAAAGGGAAAAAAAATTGTTAGATTAACCCAGGTCCTAGATTAACTACTCAACATTCTTCGCTTACTGCCACAGCCTCGTACCTATGCAAACCTTGTTAGAAACAGAGACACCTTCCTTTTAATTTGGATCAGCATTGTATTATGAAAATATTCATATAAATTGTGTTGTCCCTGGTGATAACTTTTAATGCTTGGATCTCCTCCTTGCAGCTGTCTATCACTCTCTCCTTTTATTCTATGCACTGCTCCACAGGTACAGGACCAAAGGTTGACTGGAACATCAGCAACTTGAAGTTATTTAAGACTACATCAACCTCTCCTCCAAACTTGAAGCAAATTTTGAAAGCTTCCTCAGCCTTTTCCTCTAAGGCTCTAGCCCTGTCGAGACATTTACAAGCTTCAGAAAAATAGATTATTTTCTCCAAGTCACGGAGCTGAGGAATGTCTACCCCCTCATCAGGGTACAGTATTTGCCATTGAATGATGTCATCTAGCATATTTAGAATATTCTCCAATTCTTCCTTGACAGGCACCATCCTCTTTATATAATCCTAAAACTTAGGAGTTATATCTTTGATGCCCTGAATGCTCCTGTAGAATTATTTCTGAACCGTACTCAGTTCCTCTTGGATCTCAAGTGATTTCCCTTTGAACTCTCTAACTGAGTCTAGTTCACCTTGCTGCTGGAATTCTAGCTTTGTAATTCTTTGCTTAGCAGCATTGAGTTCCAACTGAGCAACATAGACCTTTCTCTTCAGCATGGCAACATTATCACCTGTTGCTTGGGCCATGGTAATACTGGCACCTGCAGTCATCTCTGGATCGGCTGTTGTTTCATGAATGAGAACCTCCTCAGTGATAATTGCTCTCCCAACCTTATCATTTTGGAAACTCTCCTGCTGACTTTGTTCTTCTTGTATTCGTAACTGAATGTTTTCAATACTACTACTGGGTCAGCCATGGTCATGGGGAAAAATTTCTCCTTCTCCATTTCTTCAATCCTACATGGTTCAACTAGAGACTGAGGAGTGGGGTTTATCTTCGAAGATGATGGAATGCCAAGGTGTTCAATCCTGTTATCTTTCCACAACTTATTCCTTCTTCTTTTGGAGTTCCTCATCTATTTTTCTCCGAAGCTCTTCATCTCTTTTACTTTGTTTTTCCTGCTGCTTGATTCTTTGTTCATTTTCCAAAGCCAATTGTTTCACCAGGTCATCTTGTTTTTCTTTCCTTCTCGGTTTTTCTACCTCCTTCACTACTTGCTCTTCTTCAATCCTCCTCTTGAGTCTGTCTGCTTCTTTCTCCAATGCTTCCTTCATCTCCTTCACCTGTTCCAACACCCTCTGGAGCTTTTCAACTTCTTCCTGGAGGTTGACAATAGGTGAAGCATGGGTCTGTTCGGCCTTCTTCTGAGGTCCTTGATTTAGCTTTTCTTTAACCTCAATGGATAAATAAGTCTCTTGAATATTTCCTCATTAGTATCCCTCTCATGAGTATAAGACCACATTTGGTAGACAGCAACACAGTGACTAATAACCAAATCTTCAGGATCATGTTTCCTGAATCTTATCTCTCCAAAATGATATGATTCAATTTCACTGGCCTCTTTCATGGCTTGGTTGGTGCGATCAAATACATAGTATCTGATCCTGATAGGAAAATTAGGCCATATTGACCACTTTTCCCTCTTAAGACTACTTGTCACTCGATGAGCAAATGTCTGTATAATATTTCCAATAGAACCACTATGTCTGGAGCATATAAAGGTAGTAGATGAGGAGCTATCGATGCACCATCTCCATTACACCATTACACCATACACCATGGGGCTCACAAGAGGAGAGATGAAAAAAAAAACAATACACCATCAATCTACTCTCAGAAGAGATGAAAACAATGCACCATCAATCTCCTCTTAGGAGAGATTAACATAGTACACCATCAATCTCCTCTGAAGAGATATGAAAATAGTACACCATCAATCTCTTCTTAGGGAGAGATGAAATTTGTACACAATTAATCTCTTCTTAGGGAGAGATGAAATTTGTACACTGTCAATATCTTCTCAAGGAGAGATGAAAATTGTACCTCATGATTGCAAGCTTTAGAACCAAATTCCCTGACCACATATGTCTTACGATAACCCGATGATGCTATCAAGCCAATGCTCCCTCTCAAAGGGATCCTTAGTCATTCTAGGCTTCTTACATAATCTTCAACCTACTCAAAAGAAGAAAGGTAGCCATGGTGGATTTCAATACTTCTTTTATTTGTAACATCTAGCTATTTGTCCAGCTTTAACCAAAGCTTTGAACAAAAGCAAACACCAAAAACCTATCAATGCTATTTCTTTGCTCAACAACATATTCTCATAACTTTTTCTTCATCAACGAAGTAGCCATGGGCTCACAATCCATCATGCCATATTCTCAACAAGTATTTTATCAAGATCATGTAACACTTTCAATCAACTCCCTCTTACACTAAAGAGGTTCTCATCCTTTTTGAGAAATATATCATCAACACAGAGAGAATTTCACAAATTCATCTTCAGGAGATAAACTTATTCCTTCAGGGCTTCAGCCTCATCAAAACGAAAAGTAGTACGTGGTGAGCCCTTGGGGGGAGGTGGGGTGAGAATGGGGGGGTTGTCAGCACGGAGAGAGAAAGAAAGAAGAACATGGTCAGCTAAGGGGATGGGGGAAACCAAAAAGTGATGAATGAAGGGGAGGAGGTTCTGGATAGAGAGGACATAATCAACAACGCTTTCTCCTCTACCATGAGGCCTACATGTGAAAAAGCGGGAGTTTGGAAAACGCAAGAGGCCATTAAGAATCCATAGCTCCTAAAATTCGTCCAAGTATAAAAGATGTCGACCATAGGCGGTAAGGGGCCCCAACACATCATCAGACATCCTGTGAAATCCCACTGAATCTTGATCGATCTCTTGGATGCAGTACACGTCCTCAAACCGATTGTGAAGAGGGATCTGGAGGGCTCTAGTGCGGGAGTTGAAGTCACCTAGAAGAATAACCTCCCTAACTACTGAATACTGGGCAATGTCGACATACAAATCGACAAATGGGTTCCCGTTAGGTCCATTATGAATGGCATATGATGAAGAAGTAGGAGGGATTTAACAAACAACAATGTAAATGTCCTTGGGGAGAGGAGAGACCCCTCGAACCCATAGTATTAAAAACCGGAACCGGTGATTGGACCGATGGACCTAATGAACTGGTAACTGGACCGATGGACCTAATGAATCGGTAACTAGACCGGAACCAATCTAACCAGTATTGGTCAGGTCTAAACGAACAAGTTTTTAAAAAAATACATTAAATAATTATTTTTTAATAAAAAAAACTATTTTTAAGATTTGCAACCATGATTCCAAGCCAATAGAGACAAAATATGCAAAGTTTGCTCATTTATATACCATGTAAAGGTGAATATATCAAAATGGCATTATGGCACTGAGTGAAATACATATCATCGAAAAAATACATAAGCAATGAGGCTCCAAATGACCCATAAAGTCCAAAAACAATGCTAGAAGCTATGAGCATTGAGGCGATTGGCCTACATAGTACAATGACAATCTACTACAAATCTACATATATGATATTACTAAATTCTAATTAATGATCAACATTATCACTTGAAAGTTGAAACTTCTAATCATGATCAAAGTTCAAACTTAGTTGGTTGAACTTGAGTCTCCCAACTCTCGACTGCCAAACTTTGCAACTGCTCCAATCACAAACTTCTCTATTGGTTCAGTGACTCGAGTCTCAAACTTCTAAAGGTATTCTGCCCTAATATGCCCTATTACTTCATTTGGTTCTCCACATGGCTTTACATGGCCTCCTATCCCATCCAAGTGTTGCTTGAACCTGTAAATGCCCCCTCCTGCAATAGATTTTTGGCAATATTTGCAAATCATTTTGCCATCAATCATATCACAATGAGCCCATGCAGTATCCTTGCCTTTTTGAGGCATGATGGCTACTACTTAGCTCAAGCAGCAAGCCTCAAACTCTATGATGTTCCACTACTCCAGCAAAAACTCAACTCTCCAAGCTCTCAATCAAAAACACAAAATCTCCAAATGAGATGGTGTGAGACAAATGAGAGGTTGCCCCTGCTTATAAAGGATTGGAGAGGGTCTCCAAGATAGCTCCAACTGCAACTCCAAGCCTCAAAGATCACTGCTCCAACAAACACTCAACACTCTCCAAGCTCTCCATCAAACTCATAAACTACAAATGAGATGGTGTAAGACAAAGGAGAAGCTGCCCCTGCTTATAAAGGATTGGGGAGGGTGTTTTTGGAGGGAAACAAAAATATGAAGAAACCTATAAAAAATTAGTAAATGGACTGTTAGTGGCTGATTTTTGACCCTAGTTCAGTCATCTACAGATTGTTAGAAGTATGATAAGAGGAGTAGTTCATATTTTTTCATAGATTGGACAACAAAGATCAAATTGTTGATACACAAGAATAGTGATCTTGAGAGGACTCAAACCATTGTTAGGTGGCAGATTTGAAGAGTCCTAGATGAAGACAATATTGTGGGCCCTAGATCAATAAAAAGAATTGACTATGGTGGGGCAGATTGATGGTAGGCCAAGTACAGTTGGAGGGTTGTTAGGTTACTATCAAAGAAGTGCCTTGACTCTTGTTCTGGCGAAGGACAACAAAATTGGTAGAAGAGCAGGTGTATAGGGCCTAAGGATGTGCAGACTTTGAAGGACTAAAGTAACAATCAAGTGGGCCAACCAACTAGCCCTAGTTCACTATATTGTAGAGGATTGATTCAGTGAGAAGAAGGGCAGCCTACATTGCCCTGGAATTCTCATCTTGGACATGTAGTATGGCAAAAGTGGGCATACCAAAGAGTTGTTCACAAATGGAATGGTGAACAACTTGTTACCACTCAAACTAGTAGTGGATCTAAAAGGGGTTCCTAAGAGGGCGACTGCTAGGATAAGGGAAGCAATGGAGGCTTAGCCCATTGTCACCACAGCTAAGGATCCTTGCTCTTCATGGAATTTCACCGATGGGTGGAGTCTCGGTAGTTTAGGAAGTTACTTGTAGAGTATAGGTAAATGCATAGGTGGGAAGTGACCCTCGAAACCCTTTCCCTAAGATAAAATAAAGAGTGGGACTTGCTTTCCTTTTAAGCAAGGGAATTATCTTCTAGGGAGAGAGGAGGGAGATTGAAGGGTTGAGGGAAAATAATAAGACTTATTAAGGAAGTTCTCAGTCCCTAAAATCCTTTGGGAACTTGGATTCCCAAATGGTCCTTAATGAAAGGCCTTTAACACCAAATGGGACCACACGGGGCCAAGTGGACCCAGCCTAGGTTCGCGGATGGAATTTAGCAACCAATGATGTTCCTATCATGGACAAGGCGATGGGAAAGGATCATAAAAGTGTTTTTACTTCGATAGGTCAAGTTGATCCTAGTAGGTTCTATCCTCTTGAACACCTAGGAAAAACTTGATCCTAGAGCTAGGGCTTGAGGTATCCGGAGATTCCACCGTTGGAATTGCCCCAAGTTCTAAGGAGAGTGAGGGCACCCAGCAACGTAGCTACCTCTAGGAGATAGAAGTTTTCCTCTAGCTAGATTCCTGGGAAATTGTTGCCCTAGGTGACCTAATGGGGCTAGACCTAGGGAATGTGAAATTTTTTTAATCTAAGAAACCCTATTGCAGTATCTTGATTTACTTCTCCTACTTGAATTAAGTTACAAGTTAATTTTTGAAATATTCAATAAATTAGCGAAGTAAATAGTAAATACAACTAGCAACCTACACATACAGATCGAATACTGAATAAAATGCTCATAGAAAAAGTGACACATGGATTTTCTGGACAACTATCCCCGAAAAAAACCCAACGTGGGAAAACCGGTGTAGCTAGCTCTGGAGGGTTTTCATTATTATGCAGAATCTAAGTACAACAATCCTGGGCACCAAAACTGGTTCACCCAATAGAGAAATAAAAACGTCAGTAATACGTTGCTCTGAACCCCTCTACGTCAGCCTAACTGCCCTGCATCGGACTCTGCGCTGCTCAGTAAGGGCATGCGTCACACCTGAAGGGCTTACACTGCCCTTGCGCTACCTTGACTGGGCCTGCGTCAGCCCTGCATGGCTCCTGCTGCCTCTGCGCTGCCCCTGCTGGGCTCTGGCTGCACTGTGTGGCTCTTGCTGCCCTTGTTGCTTTGGCTGGCTGGAATTCTTAAGAAGAAAAAGCATAGGTAAGAAAGAAGACACTGGCCAAAGGTAACACATAACAGCCATAAAAATTGAAGAAATGAAATGAAAATAGATCAATGTCCACAAATAACTGAAATACCTCAATGGGACTAGAGAGTAAAAGCTTTGACAACAACAATAAGTGTTTATAGAATCATCTAAGAGAATAGAGGAGACTAGTTCATGAGGTTAAAATGTTGTATAATTGTTGGCACAGGAAAACTGTAGAATTGTTAGAGTAAATCTCTGCAGGTACCATTAGTTGGTGATCATCGATAATCATTTCATTTCATCAAGTACCCTGATGAATGGGCCTTACAATCTATTTGCATAGACAAACCCCACAGAAGCTGTGTGATGGAAAAATATTCACACTATATTGAAGAAAACACCTACCAAATAAGGATGACATTTTAAATGGGGCAAGAAACAATAGAGAGATAAACATCGAAAAAGTTAAAATGCTAGGGCAACAGGAAAGCAACTAGGTAGCATGGTAGAAAGCACAACAAAGAAAATTATAAAAATCGAAAACCCTACAAATTAGCACCCATCCAAACATCACCACAATTTTTTCTTTAGCTCTAAATCTCCAAATTCATCAAATTAAATTCGTTATTCAAACTTGATCCTCTCTGTTAGCCATTCTAAAGATAAGGCTGAGAAATTACTACAGAACCATCACCTACATGTAGTGATCTTATTTTGTGACCAGACAACCTACTTTCGTGAAGACACAGAAAGGTAAACACTCTCTGCCAAGATTTTCCATACAGCCCAGGTTGAGAAACCACATATACATCACCAGTTTCTTCTCTTCAGATTTGTAACTTAGAAGAGCTTTGTTTGACCACCTCTGGGTTGCTCCCAGAGTCACCCAGGCAAGCCCTTTCAACATCATTCGAGTTTTTTTGTTGTTGTTGATCACTTCCTTTGGACGAGAATTTTGGCACCCTATAAGAAGACTGTTGAAACAAAATCCACTCATAAGCTCTTCTTCGAGCATATTTTGTTTCATTTTGGGTTGCCAAAGACCATATTTCTTGATAGGGATAGTAGGTTCCTCAGTATTTTATGGTTTAACCTCTGGTCCATGACAGACATCAAGCTTGACCAAATCCACTGCCTTCCATCCCTAGATTGATAAATAAAAAGTACCCACATGATTATTGTAGATGTCCTTAGAGTATAAAATTGTGAGGATCCACATATGCATGTTGAAAGACTTCCATATTTTCAACAGAAATTTGACATAACTCTTCATATTTCTATTGCCCACAAGTCTTTTCAGGTGTGCTCGGGGGTCCCAAAAAATTGACACAAATTGATGTAGCTATATTCATGCAATAACACATGAAGATACCTCCCAAACTTGGAACGAGGTAAGCAGTGATACCAATTTTGAGAAATGTATCTAACAAATTCAAGAACGAGTTCATGACATTTTATAGAAAGTTGTGAACTCCAAGTACAAGTAGATACACAATCCATTCGGATCCACATAAGTTTCAGGTTGATGACGAGTTATGGTTGGACTTGCATAAAGAGAAATTGACAAACTCCTAGAAGAAGCTCATACCATTTTGATATGATTCTTATTCTTGCAACTGCCTTACTGCAATTTCTTCTGGGTGCTAGTTCAGTCTCAACAATCTGTAGTTTTCAAAGTTTCATTCTTCAAGGATTCTACTAAGTTCAATAGTTAAGATGCAGGATTGGGGGACCTAATGCAATTTCTTCCGGGTGCAATTTCAGTCTCAACAATCTGTGGTTTTCGAAGCTGCATTCTTCATGGATTCTACTAAGTTAAGTAGTCAAGATGTAGAATTGGGGGATCTATTGCAATTTCTTCCGGGTGCAATTTCAGTCTCAACAATCTGCGGTTTTTGAAACTGCATTCTTCAGGTATTATACTAAGTCCAATAGTCAAGATGCAGGATTAGGGATCTATTTATGATTTTCTTGGCTTTCATCAGAATGGTTTAGAATGCAGCCAAACCCTTGAGAATATTGATGCTAGTAGAATTTCCCCCCAATATGATCCAAATCAAAGTCAGGGAAAATTTTATGGGCGAATTTTAGCCCAAAGGAAAATTTTAAGGGATTTTAAATTTTAATAGGGCAAATTTTTTAAATAAAACCCATTTTCTATAATTTTATAAAGTTAGCCCAATAATTATTTAAAAAAAAAAGAATTATTAAATAATAGCCGACCAAAATAAATGCCCATAAAATTGGAAAAATGGAATTCACCCTTGATTTTCTTTGTTTGGATCAGATTTCAATGGAATTCGCCTGGATTTACGGGGTCGGAGGGAGGGGTTGGAGTGATTCGCTCCAATTTTTCACTGGTTCACTGGAATTTACTGGGTCAGAGAGCTGGTTGGGGCTTGGAAGGGGCGTGGAATTTGAATGTTGGATTGGTGCAAACCTACCAGATTGATGGAGGTCAGATCGATGGAGGTGGAGATCCATGGAGGTGGAAATTTACAGATCTGGACGCATTGACCGATGACAACTGCATTGAAATGGTTTTGGGCTTGTGGTTTTTAAGTGGTTTCATTGTTCCTTCTTGTGTTTGCAGGTGCTTTCATGAGTTTTTCAATCTCAAGTTGATCATTCTTTTTTGGAGGTTGAAATTATGAGCAAAAGAGTTTCGCTGGGCTAATATTATGGGTACTCGCTTTACTAAGTTATGGTGGTTTTCGATCTATATCTAAGGCCATGCCTTGTTTGAGGAACTCACTCACTGTGTCCACTAATCCTGAAGCAGTATCCACATGTTATTTTATTGCAAACCTCTTGAGGAATACACTCATAGTTGGCAAAGATTATTGGCATCATTAGTGCACACTTTTTTTTACAAATGTAAGGAAAATTATGGAGAAGGTTTATCCCTATAACAAAAGACAATTTTTAAGGTTGGAGCGAAGGTGCATTTGACACAAGTTTGAAATATTTGAAGCAAATTTCTACCTTGATGACTTATCTTAATATCTTTTTTGATGCTCTCGAATTGATTCTTCAAACAAATCTATGCATATATATGAGTGTGACCTCCTTTCTGACATGTATCTCTGAATTTTAATGATTGATCCTACGTGAGACTCAATGTTCCCTAATCAATAATTTACATCTACTTGGGTATGGTTTTTTATGTTTTGAAGGCAGTCCTAGAGTTTATAGCAGTGAGGGTTTCTCTAAACTTGTCTGGAATTTATATTTATACATCCTACTTTAGCACACCAAACTGAGAATTGAATCATCCATGAAGTTTTTCAAGGCCTATATCTGGGAAGTTTGTTTTGTATTCCTCATATAAGTATCATTATTTTTATGAGCATTGGATTCTGAAGTTTAAATATTGGAGCATAGAAAATTGACAAGATAGACGTGCTTGATAAGCCTCAACCTTGTTGAAGAAGTCCAGATCGCTTAGCAAGTAGGTATACAGACTTCAAATAAGACCTATGCAAACCAGAGAAGAAGCTTAAATGTATTCAAAAATTCCTCAGAACTTGTATCCTTTTCGTCCCTCTTTGGAATGTTCTTATTGAACTTAGAAAAATAGTTTTGGCATGACACTTAAGTGATATATCGTAGGATCTACCTGTGGCATCTCTTGGGAAAAAAATTATAGCATATTTTAATGGGTCATTTTTACATACACAATCATGTAAGAATTGACCAATACCAAGCCTGCATTAGAGTAAGTTTCCTCTCCAATTGTGCATCTCTGATCAAATTTTTGGAGTACATCAGTGAATTTGAAAGTTTCACTAGGGATAGTTGTGACACATTGTGCATCAGTAGCAAAGGAATCTTAGTGAAGACCTTGATAATCAATAACCTATTTCCATATTCAACTCTGACTTTTCAGACACTTGAGGAAAATTCATCAATAAAATGAAGATCAATATTGCATATCCTTGACAACCAACATATTTAAAGTACAACAGTGGCAATTGCAGGTTGTGACAGAATGCCATGTATACTTGATGTGAAGCAGAAAGAGTTATCATTGAATGCCTAAGATGTTGCTAGGCATGATCGCAGTTATTAACTCAAAATTTGGATTGGCTAGTTAGCAAAGGAGTTCAGAATGTTTGACATTATCACGAGAATGAATGTTACTTCTGGACTTGAGAGAATTTGAACCGTGGGCATAGTTTCCATAGTTTACATGTTGTAGACAGAGCCTAGTATGATTGAGATTTGTCAATTGAATATTAAGCAATGTTGATGCGTTGAGCAGAACTAGTCTTGTTGAGACAGGTGTAGTTTCTATAAGGTTATGGTTGTGAGAAAGAGCAGGTTGATACACTCCTGTACCAGTGATGATAATTATGATGCTAGTGTTGACAATTTAAGCTTCTGCTAGTATTGCAGAAACAATGAAGACTTGATATGGTTGATAGTGAAAGGTGAGATGACAATGTCAAGGTTTGAGATTGAATATAAATGTTGTAGTAAGTTCATATTGACGTCATGTCATTACAGAACTGAAAACTAGGGTTTAACAGAGAGTTATCACAGAGAAAATTTTGTAGACAGATGTGCAAAAGTTAGATTGGTTTTCAACTACTTAAATTGAGCAAAGATGAATACTAAAGTGCACCAGTAGTAGTATCAGGCATGGTAGTAGATAGAGGTAGTAGTGAAGTGCATTAGTAGTGGTAGCAGGAGTGGATAGAGGAAACAATGAAGTGCAATAGCAGTGGCAGCAGGCGTGGCAATGTTAGCAGTGAAGTGCAGCAGCAGTGACAACAAGAGTGGAAAAAGGTAGCAGTGAAGTGCAACAACATTGGTGACAAGAGTGGAAGTGAAAAAACATGAATGATGGCATACCAAACCTCAAACACTTCATCTAGCATCTAAGGCTACATATTCACATCTCCTCCAACATGAAGATGCTATTTCCTTAACTCTTTCACTTGATATTTTTGTTTCTTGTATCATGATGATTGTTTGATTTTCCTTTTTAATTTGATCTTTGAGATATCTCTTCTTAATCTAGTTCCTTGACATTTTGTAAATGGCATGTACAATCTGGCAATGATGGCAGTTATACAATTGTAGTTTGACAGCCCCAATGACATAGTTGATATCCTCACACAGTGATGTTAGTGATGTTGATGTTGTGGATGATATTACTTGATGCTTCATGATGGGTGTTCTTTCTCACTTTCACATAATCTTGTTCCAGAATGGCCTGTGAAACTATAAACTGATCTAGTATATTGGAAATTTAGTGCTTTCCTCCTCTACGATTATTCCAATTATAAATCCCATTTATGGCAGTCATATCTGTCACTTTAAGTTTTTATAGGAGGTCATTGAATTATTGCACCTCTATAAGTTCTAATATTATGATCCCCCCTTCTTCTATTCAAGGGTTTTGATAATGTTGAGATCACCGCCCAATATCCATTTCTCCTCATTGTGGGTTGACCTTATTGTTCTGATATTTTCTAGAAATTCCAATTTTTATGTGGGTATATGTGGAAAATAGACTGCTGTTATGCACCATGTTTCCCTGGCTCCTACATATTGGAATATGCCCAAAATTATTTTGGAGAGTGATATCCATTCATGGAAGGATATTTCCTAAGGGTTTTAGAGAATTACCAAACCCCAAACACTTCATCTAGCATCTAAGGCTACATATTCACATCTCCTCCAACACGAAGATGCTATTTCCTTAACTCTTTCACTTGATATTTTTGTTTCTTGTATCATGATGATTGTTTGATTTTGCTTTTTAATTCGATCTTTGAGATATCTCTTCTTAATCTAGTTCCTTGATATTTTGTAAATGGCATGTACAATCTGGCAATGATGGCAGTTATACAATTGCAGTTTGACAGTCCCAATGACATAGTTGATATCCTCACACAGTGATGTTAGTGATGTTGATGTTGTGGATGATATTACTTGATGCTTCATGATGGGTGTTCTTTCTCACTTTCACATAATCTTGTTATAGCCTCTGCTTGATGCTTTTGTTGCTATGATCGTGTCAGGCATTAATTAATTGTCTAATTTGTGAAAGATATTGTTCACATTAAGGCTTCATTCTGGGCTAAATGTATTAATGTTAGAATGTGAGATGTAATTCTTTGAATGGCTTCTTCTCTACAGGGTATCGACTCAGTTAATAAGGAGTGGTAGTACGAGACAAGTTCTTGTTCCAGTTGTTCATGTTTCATGCCCATCATAAGAGGTGAGAGAAAATATTCTATTGTTATGTATGTGCTTCACCATAGCCTTATGGACGAAATTCAAGTTCCTCTCTCCTTATTTTTCAAGTTCAGTGCCCACTGATAACAAATTTTTCAAGATAATGATTAGCAGACTTTGGTTTGAGTAAGTGCCTAAATGTATGTTTTTTAATGACACCAACCCCTGAAACAGAAATTTGTATTGAGAAACAAATAGCAGCGATATATTTTTCACTGATCAGCTAGTACAGAAAGCAATAGGTAGAGGTGCTAACCCAAAGATTCCAAGATAAAGGGAAGCAAACTCTACAATTTCCAGATTGCTGGTAAATCTATTAAATTTTACTTGTCTAATTTTCAAAAACCCCTAATTTGTCTTGACATAATCTTATAATATTTTTGGGATTGTCAATTTTCATTTTTTTTCATTACATATTTCTCAGTTCTGTGCAACTATGCAATGAAAACTGTCAGATGTATATGGCCAATCAGCAGAGTAAATATGGCATTGAAATGTAAAACAAATCTTACCTTATCTCTCTGAGATGTCGCTTCAGAGTCCATACTGAACCGCCAATCGACATCAGAAAATCTTTCATCTGCTTCTTTCTTTAACATTTTTTGAACTTTTGTTATTGGAAGATTTGAAGCATGAGGTTGTTTAACGTATATGACATCCTTCCCTCCCATTTTGACACCAACAATAACGTGTGTGCCATACTTCTCAATAAATCTGAAGAGAATGCACATATATACAATTTAAAAAGTGCAACTTTTCTTTAGGTACATCCCAGATAAGGTGCGGGCATTCTTCAAATGTTCAAAATAATAAGTTGTTAATTAACAAGTACAATGAACCAAACAAAATTTGCAATCACAAGCACATAGTGATCCATCAATCATATAGAGTTCAATTAGAAAATTGATGATTCACTTCTAACATTAATGATCGTGGTTAGTTCCACTTGTATTTTTTAAACCCCTCAACTTGTAATTAGTATTCATTATATAGATCCAGCACAATGGAACACACTATATGAAACAGTTCTCAGAAAATATTTCACTCTTTCCAACAATGTAGCAATAGACTGATATATTTGAAATCAAGTACAGGACATGCAAAATATTGGAGATTACTAAATTAAATTGAAGCTATTATGCAGAAATGATTCTATTAGACTGTGGTAATAACGTTTTCAAGATCCCACATTTTAGATTTTATAAACTGCTTTTGATTGTTTTTATCACATTAAACCAAATTTCGTACTCTAAATTTAAAGAATATCTGAATGTCACCAAAAAGAAAAGCTGGTTTTGCAATTATACAAATATTACTCATTGTGTTCTAGTAGATATGGTTCAAGTTTCAACCATGTGACATGGCCAATGAGTAGAAGCCACACTACATAAATACTCTATCCATATTCTGTTAGATCATACATATGAAATGAAGTAAACACTGTAGACTAAGCTTCTCAAATTTTGGGCCATGTCTTATACCAAGCTAGTTTGCATTCATCTGCAATTGAGAATGAATGTCCATTATATGCTTGGGTTCTGGAAGGAGCAGCCTATGGAAGTTTTCGAGTGCCTGGCATATTCTATACCATTACTGATATGCTCATTATATCCTTTGTTTGCAAATTATACATTGTATATAATCAATTCATAAGATTCTTGTTTGAAAAACTCCCTTTATTAGCTCTTCTTTTAATACCAGTAGCTTACATCCCCTAGGGCGTTGAAATGATGGTAATACTTGTTACCTCAAAATATAGCTGGCCTTGTTAAAGACCTCACAAGGCAAAGGCCAGACCTTGTTGTAGAATGGCCTGTGAAACTATAAACCGATCTAGTATATTGGAAACTTAGTGCTTTCCTCCTCTACGATTATTCCAATTATCATCATCATTTACCGTCATATCACTTTCATCATTTACATCAATCACCAACTCCAACATACCGTGCACCATTTACAAATGCAATATCTTCATGTGTAGTTACTCTAGCACATTCACTTCTTTGATCTAGAAAGGAATTTAAATCTCTTGTCATTTGTCGTATGAACATTCTTGAGGGACTCCTCTTTGAGATGCTTCACTACAGAACCTGACATCCAATGGCTTTCTCTCTATCCCAAAGCATCCATCACTTCATAAGAGGATCCATTCACAGTGTTAATCTCTCATGCCTCCTCAATTGATCTATCCCTCTTTCTTGAAAACTCACACATTTCACCTTCTACATTATCACTTGTATCTAGATTATTAACAGAACCTACAAAGGTGCAATGCTATCCACTTCTTGGTATGGCACTCCTTTCAATTTGGCAAGTAAATGATCTTGCCAAGAAGGCTCCTTGGCATGCATTGCTGTATGATCTTCCTTGCTTACATCAAATATCAAATCTGGTATTTCGTCGATGTCTGCCAGAAGAGCATCTTCCAGTGGAACAATCGAACATGTCTGATTTCTCTCATCTAACAAAGATTCTGGTATCCCTTTCATTTTCACTATTGAAATAGCCTCCTTGCCACTTGGCACCTTTTACTAAGACTCCACTTAATTCCTCCACGACATCATAATCCCCATTAGACTCAATGAATTGTTCCTCCACATTTTCTTTCTTATTTTCATCTAATAAAGAACCCAACATCCCTTGAATCTGTTTGTGTTTAAAATCAATTCTCACCAGATGAGAAGATACATCCAGGGTGGCATTGTCCAAACTTTTTTCAATCCTTATAAATGGAGATGAATATTTTCCTTGTTCATTCCCTGCCTCCATCCAGTTCTTGTTGCCTATACATTTATTTTTCCTTCCTCCTCATATGATGTACTATTTTGAATTTTCTATTCTTTGCATATCAAACATTATAAAGCCTCTTGCACACTGTTCTCATCTCTTTCATTTGAACATAATTTCGATAATCATTGCATTTATGAAGAAAGGATATATTCATGTGAAACCCTATCCAACTGCTTCTCTTGGCTAATGCCATCGCCTTCATCCCATAGATAATCCGACAATTGAATGTCGACTTGACCAAAGGCATTGCTTACTTCCTGCTGAGATTGAACAAGAGAATCAAAATCTCTCCTTCTAGGGGGCATTACTCTGTGCTTTGAACTTGAAGTTTGCCTCTTTTCCCTTCTCTTCTATCCCGAGACTCCAAAAACTTGCTGTAGCCCATCCTTTCTCTCTCCTTTGCCCACTGAAATTTCAAAAGCACTTCATCCTCGCCCTTATATGCTCCTTCAGTTTGAAATCCAAAATCATCATTTCCACTATTCTTGTTTTCTGTATTTACTACTGTTGAATCTGTATTTTGTGCTAGGTTATGAGTATATTGTTTTAAATTATTCACTTCAAAACAGAGACCAATCATAAGAATATTCTTATTTTGTGCAGGCCTACAATCCATGACTGAGGAGGAATTGACAACAAACAATAAACCACATTGCTCAGAGGCATTTAACAAAATTGGCAGATCTTTGGTGTTTTTTCTCAAATTCATCCCTGACTGTTCAAACGCTGGCTGATTATTCTTACCTGTATTTTCAAACCCATCTCCCAAAATATATAGCCATCTAGAAGGTATTGACTCTTTGAGCCCTTTGAAAATACACCACATAATAATCTCTGCCCAATTGTTTGAGCTGCTTATCAACTCACCAATGTCTGGTCCAAACAAGTTTCCTTCAATAATCAAGTTAATTTCCTCTTTTCAAATAGAGTTTAGAAGCATTTGCACAGATTTTGGAGTTGTTGCTTCTGACCATACATTTAAAGGTCTCAAATTGCTTGATTTATATGTATTTGCACCATTTGAACTGAAAGCTATATTGTGCAAAGTTGTTTCAAGCTCAAAAGTATTATCCTACCTATAGAAGTCTGAACCCCAATAATCCTCACAGTGGCCACTTTCACCAAGTAGAATATGTGCTTCATCAACATCATCAAACCTCAAACCTCAATTGCACTTCCAAGTTTTTCTCTATAACAATTTTTGTGAGTCCTGCTTGCCGGACACCAGTTACAAACTTTATTTCACTTGAAAATTCACAACAATTGAATTTAAATTAGCCTCACGTGGGTTGTATTTCATTTTTAGTATATTTTTCTTGATTATTTCTTTATACAATCTCCCCACTTCTCTTATCCATGTTCCGGTGTTCCTTTGCACCTCTTGGTGCAATTGCTAGTTATAAGAATATTTAAGATTCTGGATCTATCGATCTGAGATGGATATTGCAATATAAATCTGAAGGATTCATGAGATTACTTCATGTTTGATCATATTTTTTTAATGATAAATGTTATCTTGCTGGAAAATTTCAAAATTTAAGTCATATTAATTCAGTACATTGATGCAAATTCATACGTTGATACAATGGTGCAAATGCATGGATTTAGTTGTTGAATGATATATGATGGTTTAATAGGAGGAAAGGACACTCGCACCCACCATTATAAGCTTAAGATCTAGGATTCCCATGAAAACCAGTCAAAGGAAGGAGCAGCAGGTAGGTTAACCTTAAACATATGTAAAGCCATCCTTATTTTCACTAGGCGCAGAGAAGTTTCGTTACAAGGTGGACTAGCTGTCATATTCATTAGTTTTTATTTTCTTGTAAGATGTCTCATTTCTGCAGCGGAATAGGTTTTGCTTGATGTTCTATGCATTCATTCCGGTTTATGTCAATGCAGGTGATCGAATCACTAAGGGCGACTAGAGATGATCGGGGGCTTAGCATGTCAAATTTGGAGTAAATTCACAGAGGTAAAGTGCCAGCAACATTGAAAGGGACATTAAGGTGCAAAAATAATGGAGCAAGAGACAATCAGTTAGATCGCAATTGTGCTATGGACCCACTCTGCTTTCTAAGCAAGACAGGGAGGATTGGCATTAACTTTGTGAGGTTGATTGATTTCCCATCAACCCATGATATATGCTAGCACTAATTTGGAGGGGATGATTTGGTAGATCAAACCCAATACAAGCTATTTAGAACAAATGTTTGAGGGCAAGCTATAAGAAAAAAATTTCTTGAGTAGAGATGAATTGGGTTGATCCATGATGGATTCTGAATTGGGTTCTTCAGGTTTGTTCTCATGGGCTATTCAACATAAATAATATGAACACTCATGTACCTCTCCTCCGCTATGGCGTCCTGGATCAACTTCTTATCCCATATCTACAGACACGACATGTTCATATCCATACCCCATGTCAGCTAGGGCAGAGGATATTGCCAAAGGCAGACAGGAGCTCATGAAAATGTTTGAAGGAATGCCTGAATCAGCTTATGAATTGTCCCTGAGTGATCTGGTGGAGCAGAAGGCTGCTATGCAGAAGAGATCAAATGAGGAAGTGCAAACAGAAAAAAATAAATTAGAGGAGAGGAGTTTAGGAAAGCAGGACAAGAGGAAGACAAGTGGAAGCTATATAAATGGGTCAAGTAAGAGTAAGGGAGAAAATACTAAACCGTTTCTTCCCAATATATTTATTCCCAGAAGCTTGACAAATTGATTTCATTCTACCTCTAGGTCAATACCCACAAGTTGTTCTCAGGTGAAGAGCCATGATTCAGAGAAAGGATCAGGGAATACATATCCTGTTGCAAACCTGTATAAGATAAAGACGTCCTATTCTCCTACTCGTTCTTCAATTGGCTTCTCCAAGGTGTCTCTTAAACCATCTTCTGCCCAGGATGGTCAGTCTTATCAGGTTCTCCCAGCTTCTACCATACATACTGGTTATAATTTTGGCCTTTGGAAATTGAGCATGAGTCGATGCTCATTCTGTTGCGGGTACACTTTCTTCTCCAAGACTATTTTCTAGGTGCTTCTTCTGTGTTTCTCTTCACGCAACTTCTGAATTTTCAATTTATTACCATTGAATATATTTTATCTTAATTATGAACTGGCAAACCCCAGGGTTCAAGCTTAACTCCATGCTTAATAACCACCCATGGCTTAAGAAATCCACACCAGTCACTAACAATTTCCGAACATCACAATCTATCTACTTACAATTTCACTTATAACAGCCCCAGTGCCTTGAGATGCTTTCTTTTACTCTTAAAATGTGGGAACAGAAGATTATAACTTAACGGGGAGGTAGCACCTTCATTAAGAACAGATTATTTTATTAAACCTATCATTAAGGAGTGGAAATATGGAACCTTAAAAAGTTTTCTTTAGATGTTTCTTCCCACGTCAATCTTGTTGTTGAGTGTGAACTTCATCCATGCTTTTTGTTGAAGTTTTATCAGATTGTATCTCTTTATGATCATGTTTTATCCATGTCGGTTGACATTAGAACAGTTTTTGGCATGCAAGTAAACTTTGAGAAAGCAACCCCTGAGTCATCCTGAAGTCAAAGTCTTTCTGCATATACATCAAAAAATGTTAGGACATGCTAGTGAAAAGTTGGAAACTACTAATTAACTATTGTCTGTTTTCTTTTCGTTTATTTTTTTATCACGAGAATTGATAATTAACTACTGTCATTTTTATTTCTTCTTCTTCTTTTTTTTTAATATTCATTTCAGTATTAGGATAATTTTTTTTTTTTTAATTTTTTAATTTTTTTTTAATTTTTTTTATTTTTTTTTATTTTTTCAGTATTAGGAGAATTTCTTTCCTTTTCCTTTATTTTTTATTTTTTGGGTATTAGGAGAATTCCTAAACTTACTGCCTGTCTCTGAGGAGGCCCAGGGTCATGTCTGAGGGACTGACCCTATACTCCTGAACCTAATGCATTATGCAACTACCCACAGACACGCTAGGTGTGTTAACTGAGTTTCAAACCTGGGTGGGGCCTCAATATTGCTCAGCAAAAACTTTCTTCCTTGGACTAATCTGGGGGAGGTCTAGGATCAACCTTTGTGGCTGCCTTATAACACCAAGAGTATATCCAACAACCTGTAAGCCATATATAGGCCAGATATACCAAATCTTATGATTTAGCAAGAGCCTTATAACACCAAGAGTATATCCAGCAACCTGTAAGCCATATATAAGCTAGATATACCGGATCTTATGATTTAGCAAGAGCGGAGACTCTAGGAAAGGGGAGTCTACTCCTTGAGGTGAGATCATATCAGGCCATATACTCAATGGGATTTGGATTGCGGTCTCATTAGTTTCACCCAGTGAGGCCATATACTCAATGGGTTTTGAACCGCAGTCTCGTTAGTTTCACCCTGTGAAACTTACCGTTAAACCACATATCACTGTATAATTAACTATTCTCTATTACTTGAAACATTTCTAAAACTTTAAAGTCCCTCGCTGATTGGATTTCTCTAACACTGAGCCGCTTGCCCTTTCATGAGGTGGGTTAACTGAGTTTCGAACTTGGGCGGGGCCTCAATATTGGTCAGCAAACAATTTGCAATGCAGGTCATCCACCATTTGGCCTAGCACAATAGGCTAATTAACAATTGTTTGTTACTTGAAACATTTCCGAAACTTTTAAGTCCTTGGTTGGTTGGATTACTCAAACACTGAGCCACTTGCCCCGTGCAAACACTTTCCAATGCAGGTCATCCACCGTTTGGTCTAGCACAATAGGCTAATTAACAATGTCTGTTACTTGAAACATTTCTGAAACTTTAAAGTCCTTGGCTGGTTGGATTTCTCTAACACTGAGCCACTTGCCCCTTCATGAGGGACGCCCTTAAGGGTTCAACATAGATGTGTGTATTCCTATTTCCAACACCCTCATCAGGCCACACTTTGGCTAAGGTCCCCTGCCTAACCTCAAGCAAAACTAGCTCTATCCTCGTCTTGAAAATTATACATACTAAGATTTACCCCAGATTTTCCCTTGGCCAGTGTGCTGTTGTACTACTGAGCTACATGCCCCTTCATTGTGGGCATCATTAATGGTTCGACCTAGATGTACGGATTTCTATCTCCAACAAAGAAAACACCTAATTTGGAAGTAAAGCATCAAAACTGAATGAAAGAGAATGTATAATGAACAAAGTTTTTATGCCAACATTCTACCATATTCCAAAGTTGTCATGTTTGACTTCTAAGTCATTTATATAGATTTTAATCATTTTTTTACGTTTAATTGAGTATAATTGCAGCCAAATTTGTTTCATATTTAATCATCCCTGAATTAGGTGTGCTCATGCTCCTAAGTCATGACTTTTGGACCTGTGTGTGGAAGTGCTCATTGCTCTGTTTCCAAACGTTTTGAAAGTGGTCATTTCAAAAGTCATCCACGTTTCCAAATGTTGTCCTTACCCTATTTTAGGCAACTAAGACTTAAAAATATTGTGCTCTTTGGTTGAATCGAAAATTTTATTTTCATATTAAAGACTGGGAATACAAAAGGAAAAAGTGGTTCCATTTAAAGATATGTGCAACCTAAATTATCCAAATTCTTTTTATTACACTCCATCCTTCTATTTTGTTGCAGCATTCCTAGTCCTTTAGTATTCAATTATAACTCTATAAAATCAAGATGGCCATTCATATTCAAAGGCTTCTGCTTTTCTTTGCGTTATCTTCTAATAAGGATTTTTATTTCCAAGTAATTCAACTACCAAAGGTAGTACATGCGAGTAGAGAAGTAATTCAACTACTAGTTATTCTCCCACATAGTACATGCTTTGATATATTATATCAAAAGTCTTACCAATGCAATAACATTGATTGTTGTATGTGGACTTTTTTGTTCAGGATGGTCCATTACATAATCAAGATGAGGAGCTGGATCATGCAATTGCACTTTATCTTTCTGAAGAACTAACCAAACCAAATGCTATATGATGGCAATTTCATTTTTTACAGTTACTTTTAGTTTAATTATATCATTTAGATCGATGCTTTTCATATATTCAACTAAACCTTTGTTGCCTAACAAGACTTTGTCATTTCCATGTTTTAGTGAAACTGTTTATGGTTTCATACTCTCATACAACCTTTATCAAGTTACATGCACCCTCATTAGAAAAAACAAGAGAATTTTGCTTGCCATCACTATCTTTCTTTGTCATTGTTGACTTAAGAAAGTTTTTTAGCTAAGAAACTAGTTTCAAGGTTATGGCATAACTTGTCATATAAATTGAACAGAATTTATATCCAAAATGTTATCTTGTAAACTACTTGCTGGTTTTAGGCTTTCCATTTAAAATCTACTTCAGTTTGAACTTTGAACGAGTTGTTCCATAGACTTGAATATTAAGAGATTTTGGTGTAAGGATTAAAAATTAGCCCGTAAGGCCTCTCAGTTATTCATTTATTTTATCTAATATAACATTTACTATTAAATTAGAACCACTCAGCACAAATACGTCATAGATCAAGATCATACTTTGTAGAGTGTCGTAGAATAAAAATAGGAGCAAGGACACTGAGTTCTTTCGATTTTCCTGGTTCTTATTCCTTTGGTGTATATTTGCACCTTTAGGGGCAGTTGCTAGTTTAAAGTCTAATTCTTTAAAGGGTGCTAGCTCAATGGAAGAGAACCTGCTTTACAAGCAGGAGGTTGGTGGTTCGATTCCATCAGGCCCTGATATTCATATATGGGGAATGATGAAGATCAGTTTTTGGTGATGGATGCTCTTTTGACCATCACCAATGAGCTTATGGTGACATTTTTCGACCTCACCAAAATATGAAATTGTGACGGTCAACGAACGCCACCATATATACGCATCAATAGTGACGACCATTAAAGGTTCGTCACCATAAATCGTTGTTGTTTATATGAAATGGTGAGGGTCACTGCTTGTCATTATAGTCATTATTCGTGACGGACCTTGGTGTTACCAATGCGTTTATGGTGATGGTCAATGAACGTCGCCATATATATGCACCAATAGTGACGGACATGAAAGGTCCATCACAAAAAATCGTTGTTGCTCATATGAAATGGTGACAGTCACTATCCGTCATTATAATCAATATTCGTGACGGACCTTGAATGTCACCATAACACATACTTTTGGTGACGCCACCTTTGGTGACGTTCAATTTTTTGGTGACGGAGGCTATTGTCTGTCACCATTGCTCATATGAAATGGTGACGGTCACTATCCGTCACTATAAATCATTATTGGCGACGGACCTTGAATGTCACCACAACACCTATACTTTTGGCGACGCCACCTTTGGTGACGTTCAGTTTTTTCATGACGGAAGTTATTGTCCGTCACCATTGCTCATATGAAATGGTGACGGTCACTATTCGTCACTATAATTCATTATTGGTGATGGACCTTGAATGTCACCACAACACCTATACTTTCGGCGACGCCACCTTTAGTGACGTTCAGTTTTTGGTGACGAAGGCTCTTTTGACCCTCACCAATGAGCTTATGGTGACCATTTTCGCCTCTCACCAATGTGCTTTTTTCTTGTAGTGAATGATCATCGTCACGACCTTCCTTTTTCAGTAAGTGCAATAAGGATTTTCTCCTTCACCTTTCTTTGTTAATGTCATCTTATTTTCCTTTACCTTTCCTTTCCCCTAGGATTTTCCATTTGAAAGGTGGTTTCCTTGAATGATCATCTCTATCATTTTTTCCCTTGTTTTCAAGATGAATGGCATTTACACTGGCCGAGTTAATCATAGTAGGTTCACATATTAATAATGAATGCCTAATGTAACTATGTAATTACCCAATATACTTAGTTACCACTTCAGGCGAATGTAATGAAATGCCCAAATTTAGTGCTTGTTTTCTAAATTCCTCGGTAAATATTTGCACATTTTGGCCTTTGGCTCGCCTTAGGTACTGCCACTCCATTAAGGTTTTTTTCTTATAACCCAAGGGACCGAATTGATCTTTTAATGCATAAATAAAAATTTGCCATGAGGAGAGAAGGTTACTCAAAATTTGGCTTCCTTGCAATTTTCTCTCCCACCAGACAAGAGCGGTGTCGTTCAGTTGAAGAGAAGCCAACTAGATCCTTGCCTCATCCTCCTCGATCTGCTAAATCCTGTAGTAGAATCCAATTTGCCTAATCCATTTGTTAAGATTTTCTGCATTACTTTCACCATTATACATGGGAAGATCAAATTTGACATCTAATTTAAAGAAGGGTTTCTTAGATAAATTTCCTGAATTCTTATGATGATGGTGAGAAGAAGAAGAAGAAATTTCACTTGCGGAAGGAGAAGGAGGTGGATCCACTCCATCATCTCCATGCACTGAACCTCGTCCTTATAAAGAATTCTCCCCCACTCTTTTTATTTTCTCAAGTCTTGAGAACAACTTCTCGAACCGATCTGCCATTGTGTAGAATGTTTTATGGAAGTTTTTCTCCTCCTCATTTCTAGAATTGTCATCCATGTTTCTTCTTCGATGCGCACGTCCCGCTTCGGGATCAAAAGACTTTAGTTTCCCTTCGGCTCTTCGGAGCCTGTTTCTGGTTATCATACAATCATGCAATTCACATCTATAAAGACTAGCTTTGATACCACTTGATCCAAGATCTTTAGCTTCGATGTGGAATAAAGAATTACATGTAAAATTGCATCTTGACCGTGAAACTTAAAAGGCATGAAACAAGAAGAGAGAAGCACATAAAATCATGCAAAGAAGACAAGAACTTGATAACGGAGTTCTTCCAATTTGGAATAAGTCTCCGGGCCCTTCTCAACAGTGGGGAGGCCTTCATTCATTAATTGGCAAGAAGAAGAAGAAGCACAAGTAAAATTACATAAAGCACCCTTATACCTCCAAGCTGGAAAGTGCTCGAAAAATGGAGACCTCTGTTGCAAAAATGGAAAACACCATCAAATTCTCGTCGCCGAGAGGTGTAAAATCCATATAAAATTTGTCCAATTTGGACTCTAGACAATTCTGGGCCCTCTGGAAATTGGCTCAGATCATGGTTCCACTGCCCCTGAAAAAGGCTCAAGGTTCAACCACCCGCCTCGAACTCCGTGATGCTCCTGGTCTGCCTGGAATACTAGCGAAAAGTTTGCATGAATACAATTTTTCTTGATTAGTCTTGGAAACCTAATGGATGGGTTTCCAAGACTAGGATGGTTGGAGAATTGATGGTGGGAAATACATTTTTATGGGGAATATTTAACAAGGCTTATCAAATTTTTGATTCTTTATGTGGAAATAATATAGTCCTTTTTTTTTAATCTTTTAACTATGAAATTCATATGATAATCATTATTATTCTTGTGATATTCCTTACTTAGTTTTCTAAAATTTATCATGCCTAAAACACCCTTTGGAAACTGTTCCAAAACACCCTTTGGATCTGTTACAAAACACCCTTGAGATTTCACCTTTCTATTTTCAATATTTTGTTGGATTCCAACTTTCAAATGCTAATTTAGATGGAAAAGGAGCCTTAGTGGGTGCCTTTAATTTCATAACACCTTTATTTTCAACTTTTTCAATAGTTAGATTCTTTCTGGATAAGGAGGATAGACGATATTAGTCACACCTTGAATTTTAAAGGGCTCAACTTGTAAAAAAAATCTTTCAATTTTTACCAGGTACCAAAATCTAAGCCTTTCTTCCACTCCTATCCCTAAAGGACATTTTTTCTAGATATTTTTCATCTCCATAAGGGTTTTCACCATATTAATGTGATAATTATTCAATGAATGGTAATGAAACTTCCTTTGCAAATACAATAACACTTAAATGTAATGAGACACTTAGGGGGGCATAAGCACTTATATGTATATCAAATAGCTCAGGCATAAGACTGATAAAATTCAATTTTTCTCCTCCAACTATTTATTTAAGAGTTAGGTGGAATGTTTGTGGGTCCATGTCAATAAGGTGTGCCATAATATTATACTATCCCCTTCCATCAAATAAGAATTCCATGTTTCCAAAGGAAAATTATATTTTGGGTCTATTTGGAAGGAATTATAGTTGCCATTCTCCTTTGCATGAGAAAATAGAAACAAAAATATTCATTTTTGAGCACACAATTTGGTTTTAATTTAAAAAAAAAAAATGTGACGATTCTAGTATTTTGACATTGGTTCCAAAGACATAGTATGTCCCTAATATGGAAAATTGGTTGGAATAAAAGCTCGGTGTTGATACATCAACTTGAACTTCAGTCGGTCATCCGACGTTACTACATAGGTCTTGTGACATTTTTCCTAGTATTTTGACAACGATTGCTATGAAAGAGAACACGGAGAATATGGAAATATTTTCAAACAAAGGCACATAATATTGGTAGACCAACCCCACTTTCTGTCAGTCATCTGATGCCCTTAACGTGAATAATATGACAACTTTATCAAATGAAAATGGCCTTTTTTTTTCGATAGAATGACTCACCAACCTATCGATAATCTAATAGAGATGTGTAGGTTTTTCGAACGATAGAATTTATATCAGTGCCAATAAACCGACAAAAAAAAGTTTGTTCAATTTACGATGGCTATCTCGAGGGATTTCGACGAAGACCTATGGCTTTGATTACCAAGGTTTTGACGAAATTTTGCGTTGGAATTCCGAAGAAAAATTGGGATGTCTAAATTTTGACCGTAAAAAATGCAACATTTAGTGGAATCTATATTTTTCATGAGAGCGAAAACAAGGGGGTCGAAAGAATGACTAAATGCTATCGAAAATTGAGTTAATTTGTAGTAGTGTTCCCTAGTGCTCTTTATGAAGAAAAAGGATGGAACTTTGAAGTTTTGTATTGACTTTAGATAACTAAAAAAAATGAAAATAAAGATGAAATATCCTTTTCCAAGAATAAATTACCTATTTTATTAGTTGAAGGAAGAAAATATATTTTTTAAGACAAACCTAGGATAATGTTACCATCAAACGAGAATCAAAGAAGAAGAATTAGCATGACATCCTTTTGGATAAGGTATTGTCATTATGAATTTGTGTGGTTCCATATGGGTGGAAAATTGCACCAACTATTTTTTTTTGTTCCAAATGAATATATTGTTCAGAGATTACCCAAAATTTTTTTGTATTGTCTTCTTTGATGATATTGTTTTCTATTCCAAAAGGAGAATGAGCATGAGAAACTTATGGGGATGGTGTTATGGGTGTTGAGAGAACACTAATTGTATGCTAAGTCACAACAAGTGAATTCTATAGCACATAGAAATACATTATTTGAGTCACATTTTCTCAAAGGAGGGCATAGTAGTGGATCTAGAAAAGATTAAAGAAATCAAAGAATGACTAGCTCCAAGGAATATTTCAAAAGTAAGATCATTTATGGGTTTAGCTGGTTATTAAAAAACATTAATTATAGGTTTCCTTGAGATTGCACATCTAATTAACTCATTTAAAAATGAAGGAATGGAGTTTGAATGGACTACAAAGTGTGAAGATAATTTTCAATAATTAAAAGAATTAATAACTAATGCACCTATTTTAAACATTGCAGATCCAAATGCAGATTTCATTATGTGAATATATGCATGTAAAGAAGGACTTTGGGGAGTCCCTATGAAAAATGGGTATTTTATTTGTTGTGAATCAAGGAATCTTAAAGAGAATGAAATAAATTATGCAATCCATGATTTGGAGCATGTATATATCATCCATACACTAGAAATGTAGAGGCATTATCTCATGGGTAGAAACTTTTAGCTGAGTATAGACTGTAGTAGTCTGAAATATGCATTCGAACAACTAATATTAAATGGAAGAAAAACTTGATGGTTAGAATTCCTTAGAAAATATGACTTCAAAATCAATCACATCAAGGGAAAATAAAACAAAGTGGTTGATGCACTCAATATAATGGTTTATGTGATGCATTCTATAACCATTAGCATGTACAATTTAGGTCTAACGACAAGAGTTCTAGAAGAAAAAAAATCATATCAATGTTATTTACAAATTAAATAAGCTATATAACAAGATAATTTATAACATATATTTAAATAAAATATGTTGGAAGATGACAAAATCCTCTTGTACAATGACAAATTTCATTTTCCTAATGCTTAGTAGTTGAAAAATTTAGTGTTGAAGGAAATGTGCAATGTTTTGTATGATGAATATCTAGGGCACTAGAGAATTATTGCAATAGTAAGGTGCTAGTATTTTTAGTTTGGAATAAAGAAGGATGTGGCTTATATATATATAAAATTTTATAGAATGTTAGAAGATAAATTCTAAGCATAGAAATCTAGTTGGATTTATACAACCATTATGCATGCTTGAATGGAAATAAGAGGTATTTACTATAGGTGTCATCACCAAGTTTCCAAGGAAAATAAGGCAACATGATTCCATCATGCGAGTGGTGGATAAACTTACAAAGGCTACACCTTTTATTCTATTTAGGATGACTAATAAGTAGTCAAAAGAGTAAAGATTTATATGAAAGAGATTACCAGGCTACATGGTGTGCCTACGGAAATAGTGTTGGATAGGGATCCTAAGTTCACTTCCAATTTTTGAAGGCGAGTTAGTAAAAATATTTGGGAGAAATTTTAATTTTAGCTCAAAAAATCATCCAAAATTAGATGGGAAAAAAAAAGTTTCAACTATATAATTGAAGAGATGCTCAAAATATATGTAATGGACAAGCTTTCCATGTGGGAAGATTAGCTTCACCTAGTTGAGTTTCGCTACAATGATGGGTATCATGCATCATTGAATATGAGCACATTTGAAGCCTTGTATGGTTGAAAAAGGAACATTCTAGTAACCCATTAGATAGAGCTATTATAGGGCCATAATTATTAAGGGAAGTGGAAGGGTATTTGACAAAGATCAAGATGAATTTAAAAGTTGCACAAGATATACAGATAAATTATGTGGATTAAGGTAGGGAACGTAGATAATTTATTGTGGGCTAACATGTATTTTTGAAAGTAAAGGCTAAGAGGAGCTCAATAAATTCAAGAGTTTTCCAAAGTTAGAAACAAGATATTATGGGCCATTTGAAGAACTATAGAGGAAAAATTCCATCGCATATATGATTTCATTCCCTCCATCCATAAGAATACATAATTTGTTTAAAGTGTCATTATTGAAGAAGTATTTTCTTAACTATAACTATTGAATTATTGGATTATGATCCAGGTGGAGCATGTTGGTGATTGTTAAAGTGCTTGGGAATAGAGACATTCACCTCGTAAATGCCAATAAACATGTAATATCCCTAAAGACATCATGCAAGAAAAGTAACCATAAATTTTTGTATATTTTGGAGAACCTGAGTGTATGTTTGTACATAGATGCAATACGACTTATTTTGGGTGTAGTTGAAGTTTATAGAGCCATAAATTAAAGACTTCCTATCCAACCTATGTTATATCCTTGGAAAAGAAGTAGGAAATCTCAAGGGATTACAACATAGAGAAGGGGGTACACTTCATTGGATTGTCTAGGTCAAGGGAGAATGAGAGGTTTCTAGTTGGAATTGTTGTATGAATCAATAAACTATGAAATAATTGAGTATTATAATGTAAATTGTGTATATGTATACATGTACATTGACATGGTGTTTTTCATTGAGGATAGTGAAAAACTAAAGGGGATGGGAATGTAAAACCCTAGTTTTGAACCCCAGATTAGCAATATATAATTGTATATACTATGATTGGCCAAATGCCAATCCAAGTAAAATGTAAAAATTTTATATGGAAAATAATAAAATAAAGTACACCATCAATTTCCATATAGACAAGGATGAATTCATAGGGGGCTATGACTCCACAAGAGAGGGGCTAAAAGGGGGGCCCCAAAGAGATATCCACATACCCATAATTCTAAGTCATTTTCCTATATTAATTTTTCATTAGAGTGTAATACAATTATATCAATTAGTTACGATAGCATGGGTTGAGTACAATTATATTTGGTAAGAGTGAGAGTCAAAAAACCATACACGGAAGATGAAACTTGTGTGGAGTATTTATGTAGTTATAAAAGCAACAAGAAGTGAGGAAAAATAGAGGTAAGTGCTAAGAAGAGAAGGAAACCATGACTATTTATTGAATATGGCTTATTAAATCTACTAATTATGTTGAAAACTAGGTTGGGTTCTTGTATGTCCTCATCACTTCAGATCTAAGATCTCTCTCTCTTGATGGTGCAGAAAACCCATGCAAAAATGGAACTCAAAGGGAGTTCACAAGAAAAAAGTAGAAAAATATGACAATGATGGAGGATCAAAGTCACACCAAAAGTATAGATCAAGAGTGATATTTAGGAAACAAAAGGTAGTGAACGAATGGAAAAACCTTTCTATTTATAACAAAATATTGAGTTAGTCTAGATATTGGTGCATAATTAAAATACTATTAACCAAATCTAGATCCAACTTTGATGGAATATTTTATTATTTTTGTTGGAGGGAAAAAGAATTTGAATTTGGTCAAATCCCTTTATTTATAAATAATAAATAAATAAATGATTTATTTAGTATTTTAAGAATGTGGTTGAGTAATAATCAAATAAATAGTGATTTATTCAATTATTTATAAATGATTTAGTCAAATTTAACAAGTAATATTATTTAAATAATATTTTAAATAATTATTCCTAGAAAATAATAAGACAAATAATGATTTGTCTAATTAATTTTCCTGTTTTGGGTTAAACATGACTAGGAATATTAATTAAAAAATGGTTTAATTAATTATCCCTTCAGGAAAATCAAACAAATAAGGATTTAGTCAATTATTCCTCATGGGGTTTCCTGTTTAGACCAGAAAAAACTTAGTAAATTATGGGTTATTAAGTTATTTTTCATAGTGAAAGAAATTTTACTATGGTAAAATTGGTCTTACATGATGTACTTTAGTCCATCTAATAGTAACAGGTTAGATGACCAAAAATTGGTGTAAAAGATTTCCCCCCAACATGTGAGAATTAGGAGCTAATCGTATGACCGAAGTACATTGTAAGAACTCAATCACTTGACACCGAAGGGGAGTCAGAGAGAGAGAAATATAAGGCGGACTGAAGCGAGAGAGGACAAGACCCTGAGGAGGTGAGACTTACAGGTGTAACAAGTCTATTTTATGAGTGAGTACCTGTTCTACATGACGTGGGGGAGGCATACCTATGCCCGCCGAGATAACAAAGTACAAAGAATAATGATGCGTCTAGCAAACAAGGGACTGGAATATATAGTACATGATGGCATAAAAATGGGCCTGATAAAAACATGATAATGGATCCCACATACACACTGTGCCTGGGACAACAACTAAGACTTATATAATAATATTTGAGTACATGAGATATAAGTACAACCAAAGAGGCCCTGTAAAACAGGAAAGGGCTTTGAAAATATGAACGCTACATGCAAACTAAAAGGCGCTGCAAGTGGCTAAGGCTAGAACCCTGAAATCTATGGAGATGCATCCAAGGCTGTAGCAGAGAGGTCATCTGGGCATGTGGGGGGCTACCTAAAGGGCCACCCCCTCATGAGGTCTGAAACATCTCACACACACTTGAGAATCACTGGTACAATCTGTTGCATCACTGAACCATCAAGTATATGGATCTCGATGATGCTATAAGGAGCTGGAGCTAAGAAACAATCAAGTCAAAGGGAAATAAAGGGTCCCTTTTCCTAATTTGAGGCACCGAACAAGAGTGGAAGTTAGAACCAAGGTACACCGCCCTCTAGACCTGTCTTCTGGAATGAATAAACTTATGTAGACAGAAGGAGGTCTGCCATAGGTGAGGCAATAAGGGATCCTCAACTAAGGCATGAGGGATAATAGTGGAGTGACTAATAGACTGGCACCAGGGATGATGGTGGAATGGGGGGTACTGAATAGTGGGTTGACGACTCCCCTTGTTATAGAATAAAGGGCATGGATGACTTGGTAGCTACTAACTCAACTCTGGAGGGTATAGGGGATAGTATGAATGAAGGCCAAAATGTGCGACACGAGAGAGGAATAAAGCATTGAAGAATGAAGGACTGTGGTGGGATACAAAGGGACTCATGACAGACTCCATGGATGTGATGATGAATCAACTCGGATGCTCTAAACAAGGGAGAATCGATGATGATGCCACACAGAATAGGCCCAGTGGGGACCATAAAAACATGAGTACAATATTTTACTCATGACAAAAATTGACACGAGCGTGGACAAGTATGAAGGCAAGGTGGTGCCCCATGTAAAAGTGTTGCAAGTGAAGAAATTCAATTTTGAGAAGAAATGAAGTGACCCTTCTTGGAAAAAATGTGTCCAGGTTAAGTATCAAATCACCAAAAATGAAAGGATACCCATTTGAGAGCTCAGTGAGAGCTTTCCAATAGTGTTGATGGTTTGTCAAACCGAGCTATGGTTTGGTCACGGCTAGAGAAAGAAAAATCTGGGGTTTCTCTTTTAATAAGGTATTTTCTCTCCAATTTGATTCATTTGCAAGTGTAGCTGTGGTGAATGTATAGAGGAGAAAAGGCCCTAAATCTTCCAGTGATCGTAGCATACAAACCGACCGTTGGAATCTAGATCCATTAGTTGCGAGTAATAGGCCTAACCCTACTCTTTCAATTCAGTGGATTAAAGTTTCAGTTTAGGCACCAAGATCTTAAGAACATACCTTTGATCCTCTTTACTGCCGGGTCACACTTTTTGGGGCATTTTCTGCGATGTGGGGAATAGTCTTCGGGCAGAAAACTACGACCTGTCCCAGGAATGGTATAAAAAGTGCGACCTGTCAGAGAGAGGGGTTTTAGTGCTATTTTTTGGCTGAGAGCTGGGATTTTATGGTTATGATATAGTCATTCCTTTTTGTACATTGAAAAACATGATGGTTCTGTGCAGATATGGTAGAGTTGAGGATCAAGTGGAGAGAGAGAGACTTGGACATATTACGGTCTGAGATTCGAGAGGATCATGTTTTCTGCGCTGCATTGGCTAGGTTTGGGGTCCTAAAGTTTGTGGAGAACCCTTTGATGAGAGTAGGGGAGCACTTGTTGGCCCAGATCGTCAGTTATTGGGATCCAAATCATGAGATATTTATAGTGCAGGGGCACTGGATCAAGTTGAATATCCAGGACATATATTTCTTGACCGGTCTCCCGCCACTTGCGATGGTGGGAAGCACACAGCCATTGTTACCACAAGGGTGGAACATCATGGAGTTTGAAGAGCATCATTGTCGACCGGGTATCCATGTGAAAGGGACACGAATATCAATCAAAGATCTAGAGAGGCTAGAGACTCGTGTTGTGGGCGCAGCGGTGCTCCGTATCCTGGGCAACCAGGTGCTCCACCACATTACTAGGGGTGAGATGATGCTTGTTAAGAGTGTATTGAGTGGGACCTACTATGGGTGGGCCTAGATGATGTTGTCATCGTTGAAATGATATTTGTCGCTATGCAAGCGGCATGTGAACCGTGACTGTGCATATGACACTGTGCTTTTCTGGCTCTTCTTTGAGAAGATCTTGACACTTCAGCCGCATATACAGATCTAAGATGGGGGCCCGCGAGAGCCTAAGATGTGCCACTAGGGGCAGCTACTGTGTAGAGGGTGGGGGGGGGTGGGGAAGTCGGAGGGTTGTTCCAACGCGAGTTCTTTGTGCATTGGGATCAGATGTCACTGTACATAGACGACTATCCCTATAGTGGGATGAGTTATCATGGGGACTCAGACTTACCAAGTTACCACTACCGCCAGGTCGGGCGTGGGGGCCATATTGTAAGTGACAAGTTGCCTACATTTTATGTGAATTTTAAAGTTTTAGAATATTGTATATGGTACTAATTCATTCACTTTTGGTATGCAGATATAGCACCGGTAAAACTGGCTGGGTATATGGGATAGCCCGCAGTGTCAGGAGTTGCAGGACCTAGTGGATCGAGGGGAATGCAAAATGAGGATGTTGTGGCCCTCCTTGAGGAAATCCGCCATAGATATGAGAGGTTTCTAACTGGACTTTTTGAGCGCAGCTGGAAGGACCTAGATGACTAGTACATAGAGCCATGTATTGGTCTACCCTCGGAGTGGCGAGGAGTCATGTGGCGCATGGCGATGGCCAGATAGGGGATGCATGATCTATGGGCTGCAGGAGCTGAGCCATTGACCTAGGACCCTCTAGATAGTGATTAGATGGAGGGGCATGAGGTGCCCCTAGTTTTTATTTTATAACATGCTATGGGCATGTCATATGTATCGGAGTTAATGGACTCCAAAACATTGTATATTTGAATGACACATATTGTGGATATGCATCGTTATATGGTTTATTGTTATTGTCTTGTGTTAAATGCATGTGATAAATTCCAATCTATAATATTTTTTGCAATGCTATCTACATAGTGATTTTATGCTCTAGGTACATCATTGAATGTAATGTTTTCAAATTCGCTCATTAAGAGCTTCACTCGTAAATATCTTCTAAAAAGGACATGATTATGCACACGATAGACACCATTCAATTTCATGAAAAGTAGCAAAGAATATAAATGAGCATGAAGGTGGATGATGTGATGTTCAAGGGAATCGACTAACAAAGCTCTCACTGCATCATAGTCGGCCTGATTATTGGTGGAAGAACCAATGCATACATCGTTAGAGAGGACAAGGGAATGTATGGGGGTGAAAATGGCTGAGGTTGTCGAGGCTAGATTCCGAGAGTAGTGACTTTCACCATCAGCATAACCGATATATGGTGTTGACAGGGGGTCCATCTGAAAAGTGCCACAAGAAAATAAATGAGAGGATGATGAACAATGATGGAAACCTGACCATAAGGCGGAAATAAAATAAGCACTGCTAGAGGGAATGCTATGGGTAGGATTTCTAACCCCTGCACACTAAAAAGAGGATGGTGTGGGGGACGGCCTTGGGGGCTGTTTGTGCTCAGGTCATGAAAGTCACCATAGAAATGAATGGTGCCATTTTTCTTATGGGCTGGATTGATGAAGTCGGGGGTGGAAAAGGATTCCATGATGTCGTCGTCACAGTATAAGATTGGGTGACTAGTGGAAGGATAACCACATGACGTGGAAAAGCTACCTAACTCATCATCTTGAGAAGAAAGGTTCACATGCATATCGTCGCAGCGGGTGAAAGAAGAACAAGTAGATGAAGGATCCAATGATGTTGAGCCTAGGGTGATCACTGTAGGGAGGTTAGGTGAAACAGAAAGGGAAGTCCCAAAGGGGTCTTCCACCATGGATCTCATAGATGATGACAGGTAGAGGATATTGACCAAAGACTTCGTCATTTGGACATCGGGAAGGGGAATGTCAATGGGAGTGGATGGGTCCTCTGGTTTTCCCAAAGCATAACGTGCAAGTAAGGGAGAGGTAGACTTGTTGCACTTGGCCTCGAATTGGTGGCCTCGAATTGGCGGATCGCTTCCAAAGAGGTGTGGTAGTCTTCAAGGTAGGGAAAGAGGTGAGTATAGGTACCATGGAAATCACTCAAAACACAAGGATGGTTTGTGCACGAAGACTTCAGTTTCGAGGCTGAATTGGGTAAAGTGATATGGATCTCTGGGATATCATACTCAGGAAATGCTTCATTGACCATGGGCTTGAGATGAGGCAATTCAAGAAAATTATGGGTGGCATGACCGACAAAATCACACAAGGGGGGGGGGGGTATGCTTTGGAGGCTGGGAAGGAGCAAGGATTGTCTAGGAAGCCTTTTCTTAAGGTTCCTTTTTGCGGATCCCCCCCCCCTCAACTAAGGCTTTTCCAACAGGAATAGGTTTCTGTTGAGGTGGCAGAGGCACATAAGCAAAGGGAGGGGTCATGGCGACCGGTTGGACTGGGGTTAAAGCAGTGTAAGGCTTGGGATGACCAGGTGGGGTATTGGCTAGGGGATCACTATATTAGACTAGGATCTCCAGGCTCATGTTGGGAAGAGATAAGGTAGCCATAATAGGTACCGAAAAATACTCCAGGAGGGGGAGCAAGAAACGATATCTGATTGGAGGGGTAATGTCCAGGCGGGATAGCTCCGAGATGGTTAAGGCCAGGGGGAACCATTCTAGGAGGATGGATATGATCATGGACAGTAGCTATAGATGAGGGGCCGTGAGGAAGGGGTTCTGAAGGCTGATTCGAAGTACTAGGAGCAAGTTGCGGAGGGTGGGGCTGCTGGCTAGTTGAAATGGTCTATTTGAGGTCAGACCGAGACGATTGCATCATGCAAACATTCGAGGAGCTAGGGTCAGAGATAGGAGGGGGGAGGCTAGGGAATGAACCAAGAAAAGAGGAATCTTTATAGACTCTGGGTGAGACACTGGTCAGAGGTTCAAATTATTTTTTATTAGCCACCGAAGAGATAATGGACTCTGGAGAGGTCTGGGACTTCGGTTCGTAATATGTCAACTGATCGATAGTGAAGATCTTTCCATTATGAGGAAATCACATCTTACAGTGAACCACAGATGGGACAATAGACATCACATAAGTGTAGCTATGACCCAATAGAATTTTGTAGTCTAAGGGGGCATCAATGACTTCAACGTCAACGCAAACAGTCTTACCCGCAAGAGTAATAGGAAAATTACGGAACATGTCAAGGCGCTGTGAAGAGTGGTCATCCCAAAAACGAAGGGTGATAGTGGAAGAGGCTAACTTAGGGGATCCTAGTTGCTTCCAAATAGAAGCAAAAATCACACAGTTGGATGCCCCCTCATAATTGATACAACGAGAGATGTTGGCATTCCGGATATTGACAGGGATTTGGAAGGTGATGGATGCATAAAGGGGAGGATGTTCTGACTTGTCAATGTTGAAGACAATCAAATGATCATCTGTAGGATCCACAACACCCATGGTAGTTAGTAGAGATTTTCCTTGTGAAGGGCACGACTGGAGGACTTCCATCGTTGACATGGCGGTAGGGGATTGCGCCAAGTCATCTACTATAATGTAGGAGTGGGAAGCTTTATCGGAAGCAATGTTTTGGTGTAATTTTCCCTTGGGGATCTTGGTATGAACCTCTGCCTTAGGATGAGGGATCAGTAAAGGACCAATGGGTGTTGAAAGAGGCTGTGTGGTACCGAAAGATGGGGGCTCGGTAGAAAATGTAGCGAGGGGCTGGGTGTACTGACGGGACCGAGTCTGAATGTTGAGGTTAGCAGTATTGGGTTAGTTAGAGTTCATCATAAGGATCTGGTAATCAGAGGTACCAGATGGAGGAGGTTGAGTGGCCACCTGACTATTAGGGGGTTTGGTAGCCACATCTCCTTGCTGGGGGAAAGGACTGGTAAACATATCAAGTTGAGTAGGGGTAGCATTGGGAGGAACCGAAGGGGAGGATTGCTGTCCTCGGGATGCTTCTGGAGCTTCTCACATCTGATGCTTCTGAGGTAAAAGAGTAAAATCATGGGTATAGTGATCATAGACACCACAACAAGAACAAGGTTTATTTGTGCAAATAGGCCTGCTTGCTTGGGATGAGTGCCCTATTGCTGGGTTTTAGTGTTAGATGTATTCCCTCAGGGATTGTTTCCTGGCTTACTTGGGGTATATTGGTTTTGATTTCCTTTCCTCTTATTTTTGGAAGGAGGAGGATTAGTCGCACTCTGCTGTGCATACACCTGCCCCTGAGGTGGGGGTGGCTACTGTTGTAGAGTTTGAGAAGGCAAGGGAGGCCGAGGTGCTAGTGCTAGAGGAGCTGAAGTACCAGGCTGTGGATACAGATAATAAGGAGGTTGGGACACATTGGGGTAAACAGGTTGGGAAAAATAAGGAAGCATGCGGTATCCTAGATACATGCTGTCGGGAGGGGGAAAAGTGTTGGAGGAGCTGGCCCCTCCCTAAGGGAAACCATAACCCATGGGAGGATGAGTGTACGAACGTGAAAGGGATCCAATGATACCATCAGCGGCATGGGATGCCCCGATGCGTTGGAACCACTAGTTCTAGAGAGATCAGGTAAGGCGGTATAAACATAACCAGATTGTATATTTCAACGCAATTTGGAGGGCAGCTTCCTTGGTCTAAGTAAAGTGAGATGCAACATCTTTGCCAATAGCAGGCAACATGGATCTGAGAAACTAGTCCATGTAGACACAGTCTTCGAAAGCAGGGGCTCGACATAGGCTCTTCCTTCTGTGCCATTCTTGAATATGGTTAGATAGGCGGGTAGCATAAGTTTGAGGAAACAGGTGAAGAGTTCAGTACCAGCGTCATAGAGAAGGGGAAGTTGGAAGTAAGAAAGAAAAGCTCTGGCAAGGGTCACAAAAGTAGTATGAGAGGAGGAGGCCTAATTGACATACCACTTGCAAGCTTCTCTAGTAAGCATACACTAGAATAACCGAAGACGATTAGAGTCATCAGTGATGGATTTAGATGAACACCAGATGTGGAAATAACGAACATGGTTGGTAGGATCGTCTCTAGTGTTTCCTTCAAACTTGGGGATGTATGAAGGGAGATTGGTTGGAATAGCAGGCCAACAAGGATCATGTTGTATGGGGTCATTAATCAACTGGCTAAAATCGCGAAGGTTTAGGCCCAACATATAAGGAATTAAGGGAGCAGCCAGAATAGTTCCTGTTGCGGCACCACGAGTAGCATTTCCATCATTAGGGCCGGGGTTTGCACTAGCGGTAGTTCTTGAACTAGACATGATGAAGGTGAAAGGTGGAGGAGAGCCAGGGGTAGAACTAGAAGGGCAGCCTGATGAACCAGAAGAAGAGTCAGAATGGGGACTTGGTGGAGGAAGAACACGAACCCTACGCACTGGGGTAAGTCTTCCTAATGGAAACTGATGATGTATGCCTTGGAGTCTCCGAGACAAACACCTTGGGGGCACAATGATGGTAAAGAGACACAAAACACAATAAGGAAGAGAGGTAAACAAGGGCATGGAGGTGCAGGATCAATTGATTACAATGTTAAGTCTTAGCCTGACAATGTAAACTAGGCGCTCTTCCCTTAGGGTGTGCGTGTATGTGATAAGTGTATTAATTTTAATTAAGCCCAAACGCGTGTAGAGAAAAAATAAAAAATATTCTGTATAACTGTAAATAAAAATGAAAATGACAGTAAAGGAAACTGAATGCGACAGTAAAATAAACAGCTAAATATGCATCAATTTAAACCCAAGGAGGAGGGCTTCCCAACAACTAGTCTATGGGTGGACGAAATCTAGTGAAAACACACAAAATGACCAATGGATCTAAGGCCAGGAGGAACGAGGATCTAAAGGTCAAATCTGCTGGAAAGAGGGGCAAAAAACAATAAAAAACTAGAGGGAAATTTTTTGAAAAATAGGTGGCGAAAGGTTAAAACCTGAAGGGGAACCGAGGGGACCATAAAGGAGGACCAAAAAAATTTGAAAAAAGGTGTTTTGGATGGAAAAATAACCAATCTGAAATGGATCTGAAAGTACAAGTTCAGATATGAAAAATGGCTGAAAATATTGAAATCTCAGAGGACCTACTTCAACTAAACTCCTCCTAAAAAGGTGGAAGCATATTGAAGCCATACGGCACTTGGTTCAGATTTCGATGAGTAAAAATAAGAAATAATAGGTCCAATACGGGTGAAGAGGGAGGTAAAACATGTTATAAATATTATCATTGATGGAAAAGGAGCACAAAGGAGTAACACCTAAACTATCATTAAGACAAAGGAGCAGAGAAGCAGCATCAATAAGGAAAAGAAGTAGATCATCAAATAATGCAGTAAGAAAACATAAGAGAGAGGCAAGAGTTGAGAGGAAGAGGCCAATTAAACAAATAATATTAGGCCAAGGGAGAGAGGCGAGAGATGAGAGATAGAGAGGGCTATGTAGGAAGAGAAGGCCATGCAAAGAGAGCATTACCCATAGCTAAGTTGTAAGCAGATAAAATTATGTGCAGTTTGAAAGGAATAAATTCTGAATTCTAGCTTTAATCAGTATGAAAAGGTGTATGTCAAGTGTGATAACTCAAGATGAGATTCAATAACAAAGACAAGCTCAAGAGAGATTCACGTTGAAGAATACATAATAATCTTAGGAAGAGTAGCGTGGAAGAATCAGTGTTGCAGAGCGACGACAGTATAAAAAAATAGAAATCGACTAAGGCAGAGAACACTTAGAAGATTTCCAAATAAGGTGAACGTATGGTCAGGATTAGATCGCATAAGTGAAGGCGAGAGATGAACGGTTAAGATGACTTCGCAAGTTAAGTTGGTTGCGATGCGATGCGATGAGGGGCGACCACGTGTCAACATTGCCCATTAGCGCACATCACAGATATTAGAGGTTTCCGTTAAGAGTTTGCATGGTATGGTAAGTTGTTTGTGATGCAATGCGGGAAGGATGGAAGGATGCGATGCGATGAGGGAGGAGCCATGTGCCAGCATGCACATCGCAGACTATATGGTTTAGCATTATTGATAAGAGTTAAACTTGCGAATATCTATGGACCGTTAGATCTGGCGAATATCTACGAAGGAGATTACAGTGCAAATTCACATTAGCGGAATGATAAGTTCGATGTTAAGGTTGTTTGGTAAGTTTTCCGAAATGCGATGTGTTGTAATTGGTTCAAGGTATTGTGGGACCCTCCAGCAGGAAGTTCCACGTCTATGAAAGAGATTTGGGTTTATGTGTAGTATGGTTTAAAGTAGCGTTGTTTGATCGCAAATGTATGTATGTTTTATTTAACTCCGAAGTTGTATTCCACTACGTGTAAAAGGAGAGTTATGTGGGCCATAACCCACAGATCCGCGGGTTTGCTTAAAGAAGCTGGCCAAGATGAAAAGTGTGATGTAGATGCAGTTGTGTGTTAAAAGAAAAGGCTGAACACGCAAGAAAAGGCTCGGGTAAGAAAAAGGACCCGGATATCGTGCAGAATGGTGCAACATCATGGGTCGAGTCGGGAAAAAAGGCAGTCATGCATCACAGTTGGAATATAACTGCAAAAACATAAAAGACAAAGGGACAACAAGCAGAAGAGGACAAACACACAGCAAATCCAAGAAGCTGAAAGGGATGAATTGAAATATTATTATAACTATAAATGTAAATTCATTGATTATTTTATATTGTTTGTGATGTAAAGGCAAGTCTTCGTAGGCATATGAAAAACTCCATGAGTGTTGTAATGATTATTTCTAATGTAATAACCTGAAATGAAGTGTAAGGAATTGAATGTGTGGAAGGAAAAGAGTCATGCCTATTCACTTCAAATTCCCATAGAGAATGAAAACAATCATGAAGTTATCTGTATAAAATAGGTAATATGCAAGTGTAGAATGTGACCAAACACACATAAGAGAGAGAGAGAGAGAGAGAGAGAGAGATAGAGAGAGAGAGAGAGAGTGAATAAAAATTGAAGAGAGTTGAAGATTGTTAGAAAGCTACAGAATGGAAGAGAGCAGAAGAATATAAGAAAGTTGCAGAAGGTTGGAGAGTGAAATAATAAGAGAGGACTGATAGAGATGTTGTACATAGTAGGAGCTGATATGAAGCAAATATGAAGGTTGAAAAGGAAACAGTGAAGAAGGAGTAAAACAAAGCTAATATCAAGGTAAATCAACATATGATTTTATTGTAGTGTGATGGAGTTGGTGCTTCCGTTTCAAGTTGTAGCTTGATAGATGTCCACTTGGAGCTGGTTGAGGTAGCAGCCTCCTATGGTTTGTAGCCTGTAGAAAATAGATCGGATTTGGAGCTTTCTTGCAAGTTGTAGCTTGCATAATATGGGGTAGTAGCCTCCTCTAGGTTGGAGCCTACAGAAAATCAGTTATGAGAGGGAGATGGAGCTTGCCTTTGCATCACAACAATAATAAGATGTGTTTTATCCCTTTATGGGTTTCCACTTATATCTGCTATCTATGTGCTTGATGATTAAGTGTTGATGTGATTTTTTAATCTGTTTAATTACTTGTTTTCCACACATTATGTTTATTGATCCATTATGTATTAAGCTTATTATGAAATGAAGGTGTAAATGAGTTGAATGAAAAGTTTTAATGTCCATTAATGTATTAAACTGATTCACCCGCCCCCCCCTCTCAGTTTAACTAAGGGTTCATCAATTGGTATCATAGCAACTTCCTTATGTATCAGTTAAACAACCGAAAGGAGATCTTAGGTCCCCAAATGGTTAGCCTAGAAGGATGCTCAACAAATAAAGCCCCATTATTTACTGGCACAAACTATACCTTTTGGAAAATAAGAATGAAAGCCTATCTGATGTCTCTTAGATTAGATGTCTGGATTGCAGTAGAAGTAAAATATGCACCAAAGGATACTGACACAGAGAAAGAAGCCAAACAAGATTTCATAGCTAATGCAAAAGAAATGAATGCACTCTTGAGTGGTCTGTGTGAGTCAGAATTTATGAAAGTAATGCACAAAAAGGCTGCCAAAGATATATGGGATACCTTAGAAAATATCCATGAGGGAGATAAAAAGGTGAAGATGGCCAAAGTGCAAGCCTATAAAACTCAGTTTGAAAATTTAAAAATGAATGAAGATGAAGATGTAGCATGTTTCTTCTTAAAGGCTGCGGAAGTTGTGAATAACATGATAGCTCTAGGAGAAACCATTAAGGAATGTGTGATAGTGAAAAATATATTGAGATCTTTATCATCTAGGTTTAACCCTAAGGTTTCTGCCACAGAAGAAACAACAAATTAGGAAACCTTGACCATGAACCAATTACTTGGAAACTTGATAGCTTATGAGATAAGACTTCCAAAGGGGAAGTCAAATGTGAGGGAGGAAAAATTTAAGGCAGATAAGTGCATAAAAGAGAAGGAAGATACATGCTCATGCTCAGATGAAGAAGAGGCCAAATTCGTTAGAATATTGGATAGAGGCATGGGTAATTACAAAGGTAAACTTCCATTTAAGTGCTTTAATTGTGGAAGAGTGGGGAAGTATGCTTCAAAATTTCCCCATAAGAGAGCAGAGAACCAGCCACAAGAGACAGAGAAAAACAAAATAAATAACTCGCAGAGAGGGAAGAGATTTAATACAAAATCATTTTATGCTCAGAAAGATAGAAGTGCATCTGAAAGCTCAGATGAATCCTCAGATGAATAAGGAACCTCTGAGTTTTTGTTGATGGCTAAGGAAGAGCCTAAAGGATACCTTTTGGAAGATGAGGTAGATCTTGAGGGGGGGCTAATGAGTGCCCTGGAGGAATTAGACAGACTTAAACTCAAGTGCAGAAAACATAAAGCCATTCTCATGAAATATGTAAAGGAAGAGCCAAGTTTGGAAAACCTCATTCATTTGAAAGTAGAACTTGAAGAAGCTAATAAGGTGGAATACATTCTGATAAAGCAAATAAAATATAAAAATTAGGAGCAAGAGAATTTGGAAGAAGAAGTAGTATGCCTAAGAAAGAAATTAGAAAAGGCCCAAATTGAATTATCTATGAATACTCCATGGATGAAAATCTCTGAACAGTTGGAAAAAATACTAAATGCTCAAAGTTATTGACAGCAATAAGGTTGAATCAGGCCCCAAGGAGAGCTATTTTCTAACTCCTGTCCATAATCTCCTTTTCAATGGTTAGAATTTAACAAATTCAAATATATTTCTAGAGTTTAATCCCCCCACACTATAAATCTATGATAGTCCTATGCCCGCCACCTTATACATTTAAACCTTAATCCCTACGACTTATATTAATAACCCAACAATCTTTGCAAAGAAACACTTTAATATACTCCGGGCCCACACATACAATCGACGGTTCAACACTTTTAAACGCTCATACCTATGGTTAACCTCTGTGTTACTTCGGAGTGCGATCACCATGCGATGAGCCTTCCTCTAGATCAACAGCGTATGTTGATATCGCGCTGGTCCCATAGTCGAACTTTAACGTGTGATGGCACGCGAAAAGGGCAGTTTTCCTCCGTCAACGTGTCAGGCAACTAATGGAATCGGGTCCGAATTGAAAATACCTCTTGCCCCACAAAGGCAGTGCGATATGAGTGGTTTGGTTTCGCAAACCCACTCTCGGTTTTGGAATAGTGATTGACGAAGGTTTAAGTCGGGGTTACACTATCCTTTCTATACACTCCGGTTCACAAACTCAGGGTTTAACCTCGGGACATGATTTTCAATTATCAGCAAACCAAAATGACTTCACTCGTAAGCGGATTCTGCTTTCAGGCAAAGCTCGCAACGATGCTACAGAGTGAACACATATGGCTTGACACATCAGTTAGGGCACAATGCATCCATTTCTTGGGTTCCTATGTCATTATGGCCTACTTTGGAAATTCAGAGGGGGATTATACACATGACTACAGACACAGAACATAGGTTCAACACAACAGATTCTTCATCGAATTAATGCAACGCTGGAGGCTTGAACACTTCAGAATTAAGCAATTGTATGCACAAAAATAGTATGTCTACTACTCGACACTGATAATCAATAAACATCGAAATATTTTCAACAGAGAACAATTGCTTAACACACAAAATATTTACTGTGAAAATCTCCCCCCCTTCAGTGCATCTAGGGGTTACATTTATACATCAACATTCGTCTCTTCGGTTCCTCTGTGAGGACCGTTTTTGGTAAATCAAAAGCCTAGCTACAATTTATTCAATTAACTGACATAACAGATGGATCGAATCCAAACCTATTCAACTTCTACTGACTCTAAATGTTCTAAAAGTAACAGACAGCTAAGGTATTGACACCTTCCTATTACAACCCGAATGATTCTGAACCCTCCCAGCCATAACATGTGGACAAAACTCCTACATTGCTGGCTAGTGTCTAATGCCCCTGCATCAGACTCCCGAGGGAAATTTTCTTTCATGGACTCCTGTCCATGAGCTCTTTCACTGATCTGCCTATCTTTTGCAACATTCCTTCAGTCATCCAAGTGGCATCTTCCTCTAGCTGGTCCTTCCACTTGATCAAGTACTGAAAGTACTCTTGTCCTCTAGTCTTCTTGAACACTCTTTTACCCAATATATTCTCTGGTTGCAATGGTTGTGCTGGAGGTAGCTGTTTTTCCCACTCAATCTGTTCCTTGTCTTCTCTTCCTTTGTATTTGATGTTGCTGCCTTGTAGCTGCTATTTCACTTGTTCATGTATGGCTTGGATTTCTGAAGCAAATCCATCAGCACTCCTCAGCTCTGCTTTTCCTAGATTTCTCAACTCTGATATTCCCCTGGGGTGCATTCCATAAACAATATGGAACAGACTGTGCCCTGTGCTTCTGTTTGGTGAGTCATTGTATGCATATTTTTCCTGGGGAAAAATATGATCCCACTGCTTGGGATGCTCTCCTGCAAGACTTCTCAACAAATTTCCCAGACTTCTATTGACTACCTCAGTTTGTCCATCAGTCTGAGGATGATAAGATGAGCTGAAACTTAATTTGGTACCAATTTTTTTCCACAGTGTCCTCCAAAAATGGCCCACAAACCTGGTGTCTCTGTCTGAAACAATACTCTTGGGCAACCCATGCAACCTAACAACTTCTTTGAAAAACAAGTTAGCAACATGGGTGGCATCACTAGTTTTGTAACATGGAATAAAATGTGCCATCTTGGAAAATATGTCCACTAAAACAAAGACTGCATAATTCCCTCTCTGAGTCTTGGGCAATCCTAGAACAAAATCCATACTCACCATGTCCCAAGGCCTACTTGGAATAGGTAAGGGAGTGTACAATCCTGCATTTTGGCTCCTTACTTTGGCATACTGACAGAATTTGCAATTTTTCACAAACTTTTCCACTTCTGCTCTCATCTTGGGCCAATAATAGAAGTGACTCAGCTGCTCATAAGTTTTGTCAGTACCAAAGTGTCCAGCAAGTCCACCACTATGCTTCTCCTTGATCAAATTTTCTCTCATGGAACATTTTGGTACACACAGTTGGTTTCTCCTGAATAGTAAGTCCTCCTGCAAGAAATAATCCAGCCATTGGCTTCTATCTATTAGAACAGGGTTACAACATGCTTCAAATGCTTCCTTAAAATCATAATCTGTTTTATATAGTTCTTTGAGAAAATCAAATCCTACGACTTCAAAATTGGTTTCTTGAACAAGCATGTGCCTCGTACTCAAAGCATCAGCTAATTTATTTGCTTGGCCACTCATATGTTTCAAAACAAAGTTAAAACCTTGGAGATACTCAACCCACTTGGCATGCTTATGATTTAGCTTGGGCTGCTGTACAATGTACTGCAAAGCATGATTGTCAGAGTATAATACAAATTCTTTGGACATCAAATAATGCCTCCATTTTTTCAATGCCTGAACAACTGCATAGAATTCCTTCTCATAAGAGGAATACTTCCTTCTGGTGTCATTTAGCTTCTCACTAAAGTAAGCCACAGGCCTATTAGCCTGACTCAACACAGCTCCAATGGCTTCTCCACTGGCATCACACTTCACTTGAAATGGTTTAGTAAAATCAGGCAGAATCAAAACAGGCTTTTCAGCTATCTTTTGCTTCAAAAGTTTAAAGTTTCTTTCTGCTTTAGCAGTCTATTTAAATGGATGTTTTCTCTTTTTTATTGTCTCAATGATGGGTGCATTAATCTTACTGATTTTTCTTATAAATTTCCTGTAAAAACTGGCAAGTCCATGGAAACTTCTTACCTAAAAAACATTTCTGGGTGAAGGCCACTCCACAATTGCCTTAAGCTTTTCTGGGTCCATCTTCAATCCTTCTGCAGAGACAAAAAAGCCCAAATACACCAACTCTTCCTTCATGAATGAGCATTTCTTTAAGTTAATCAACAGTTTCTCTTGGTGCAACTTCTTCAAGACATAATTAAGATGCCTTAAATGTTCTTCTTTAGTTTTGCTGAAAACTAATATATCATCCAGATATACTATCACAAATTTACCAATTAATTCTTTCAGTACTTCATTCATAAGTCTCATGAAAGTGCTAGGTGCATTTGAAAACCCAAAAGGCATTACCATCCATTCATACAGTCCTTCATTTGTTTTAAAGGCAGTTTTCCACTCATCACCCTCTCTTATTCTAATCTGATGATATCCACTTTCTAAATCTATCTTTGAAAAATATTTAGCACCACTCAAACAATCCATTAAATCTTCAACTATGGGCAAAGGGAATCTGTACCTAATTGTTATCTTATTTATTGCTCTGGAATCAGTACACATCCTCCAACCTCCATCTTTCTTCGGGCTCAATACTGTTGGCACTGCACATGGACTCAAACTTTCTCTGATCAGCCCCTTGTCTACCAATTCCTGTACTTGCTTCCTGATTTCCTCATTTTTTGTGGGAGTCATTCTGTAGGCTGCCTTATTTGGTAGATTTGAACCAGGTATAAAATCTACCTGATGGCTGATCTTTCTCACAGGTGGTAGCTCATCAGGTAAATCATCCACAACAATGTCATAATAACTGTCTAACATCTCTTGGATTTCTATTGGCAAATCAGAAATCTTTGTAGAAGTAAGAACTACCTTAGGCTTGCAAACTAAAGCAAAGCTCACCTCTTCTTCTTCAATCTGCTTTAGATATTCCTTCCCGCTCAGCAACAAGGTCTTTGGATCAACCACTCTGCTTGATGGCTCTCCTTCTTCCATGGGTATCAATGTGTGATGTACCCCGTCCTTGAAGAACTTGTAAGTGTTCTTCTTGCCATCATGCACTGCTGCTCTGTCAAACTGCCAAGGTCTACCCAGTAGTATGTGACACACATCCATGGGCATCACATCACACAGGACTTTGTCTTTGTAGTTGACCATTTGCAGCTCTATCTCACACTGTTCTTTTACAATCAGCTGGTGCCCTTTATGCAGCCAGGACACCCTGTAGGGAGTTGGGTGCTCCATTTTCTTCAACTTCAACTTCTCTATTACCTCAGTGGAAACCAGATTGTCTTTGCTGCCACTATCAATGACTAGCTGGCAGCATTTACCCTGGGCTTTGCATATGCTCCTAAACAAAGTCTTCCTTTGTGCAGGCTTAGGAACCTCTTTGGCTTGTTTCAACAGGACCTTATTAACCACCAAGGACTCTCCCCTCTCTGGTAGAATTTCTTCTTCAATTGCTGCCTCTTCTCCACCCTGGGTAACAACAACATTTCCTGGACCAACACCCACATTCTCTGGGCACTCATTGTGCTTGTGTCCCACTTGCTGAAATCTATAGCACCTCAATTCTCTACCTCTACCTCTGCTTCCTCTTCCTCTGTAAGAACCCCTTCTGCCTCTTGCATCACCCTCTGTAGATGCATTCTGAGTTTAGCTACTCTTAGCTCCATCTCCAGGTGTAGTAGGCTTTCCTCTACCACCCTTACTTCCCTTTCCACGGAAAGTACCTCTCCCTTTGGCATATTGCTTCCTCAGGAGTTTCTCCTTTGCTTTCAAGGCCATCTGATAGGCCTCTTCAACTGTCTTAGGAGACAGAAGACCAATCTCATCTTGAATCTCCAGTTTGAGACCATTCACATATCTTGCAGTCTTCTCTGGTGTGTCTTGAAATTTCCCAGCTCTTATGCTTACTCTATAGAATTCTTCCGTGTATTCCTTTACTGTCAGCAACCTCTGTCTCAGGTTTTGCATTTGCCTAAATAATGTTAGCTGATAATCACTAGGAAAGAATTTAACTTTTAACTGAGCCATCATCCTGGTCCAGCTCTTGATAGGCTGTTTTCCAACTCTCCTTCTTTCTGCTTGCACTCCATCCCACCAGAGTGCAGCATGTCCCTTCAGCTTTGTTACTGCAAACTTGACCTTCTTATCTTCACTCATTTCTTCATAGTCAAAGCACTTGTTCATTTCATTAATCCAGTCCACCAGCTCCTCTGGATTCAGTCCTCCTCCAAAACTTGATACTTCAATCTTGGGCTGTACTGCAGATCCCAGAACATTTCTGAGGAGCCTCATGTAAGGAGGAATCTCAGCATTTTCTTCAGCTTCTTCTAATTCAGGTTCACTGATGTCTTCAGGATCTTTGGGCTGTCTTCGCTCCATGGCATCCATTCTGGCTTCGAACCTATGCAAGGTCTCCAACACTTCGGCATTGGAAATGGGCCTCCTTTTGCCAACACCTCTACCAATTCGGATTTCCATGTTAACTATCTGTAAAAAAAACTCAAAAAAAGCTCTGATACCACAATTGACAACAACAAGGTTGAATCAGGCCCCAAAGAGAGGTAGTTTCTAACTCCTGTCCATAATCTCCTTTTCCATGGTTAGACTTTAACAAATTTAAATATATTTCTGGAGTTTAATCCCCCCACACTATAAATCTGCGACAGTCCTATGTCCTCCACCTTATACCTTTCAACCTTAATCCCTCCAAATTATATTAATAACCTGACAATATTTGCAGAGAAACACTTTAATATACTTCGAGCCCACACATACAATCGATGGTTCAAGACTTTTAAATGCTCATACCTATGGTTAACCTCCGTGTTATTGCGGAGTGTGATCACCGTGCGATGAGCCTTCCTCTAGATCAACGACGTACGCTGATATCGCGCTGGTCCCACAGTCAAAATTTAATGCGCGATGGCACGTGAAAAGGGCGGTTTTCCTCCGTCGACGTGTCAGGCAGCTAATGGAATCACGTCCGAATTGAAAATACCGCTTGCCCCACAAAGGCGGTGCGATATGGGTGGTTTGGTTTCGCAAACCCACTCTCGGTTTTGGAACAGTGATTGACGAAGGTTTAAGTCGAGGTTACGCTATCCTTTCTATACGCTCCGATTCACAAACTCGGGGTTTAACCTCGGGACAAGATTTTCAATTATCGGCAAACCAAAATGACTTCACTCGTAAGTGAATTCCGCTTTCAGGAAAAGCTCGCAACGATGCTACAGAGTGCACACATATGGCTCGACACATCAGTTAGGGCACAATGCCTCCATTTCTTGGGTTCCTACGTCATTATGGCCTACTTCGGAAATTCAGAGGGGGATTATACACACGACTATAGACACAGAACAAAGGTTCAACACAGCAGATTCTTCATCGAATTAACGCAACGCTGGAGGCTCGAACACTTCAGAATTAAGAAATTGTATGCACGAAAACAATATTTCTACTACTTGACACTGATAACCAATAAACATCAAAATATTTTCAATAGAGAAAAATTTCTTAACACACACAATCTTTACTGTGAAAATCTCCCCCCCTTCAGTGCATCCGGGGGTTACATTTATACATCAACATTCGTCTCTTTGGTTCCTCTGTGAGGACCGTTTTTGGTAAATCAAAAGCCCAGCTACAATTTATTCAATTAACTGACATAACAGATGGATCGAATCCAAACCTATTCGACTTATACTGACTCTAATTGTTCTAAAAGTAATAGACAGCTAAGGTATTGACACCTTGCTGTTACAACCCGAATGATTCTGAACCCTCCCAGCCACAACATGTGGACAAAACTCCTAGATTGCTGGCTAGTGTCTAATGCCCCTGCATCAGATATCCTCTTATAAAGACCGGGATAGGCTATGAAGGAGAAAACAGTAAGTCCAAGGTTGAAGATAACAAGAATATCACTTTCGTGAAAGTTGTAATAAAATAAAATGTTAACTCTTAGGAATCTGAGAGTATTGCAGCTAGAAGACCAATATAAGAAAGGAGAAGGTTGTGTAAGCAGCTCTGGGATGAGATTACCTCCATGGAAAACTCAGAGAAGGCAGACATTGAGGAAGATGATGAAGCAACCCTAAAGAGATCCAAAAAATTATAAGCCAGTAAGACCTTGATGGGTAATGAAGCAACCAGAAACAAGCAACAACCTCTAATGAAAAATAACGAAATGAAGAAATATTTAACTGCAAAAGGATCATACACTCCTGAATATGAATTGAATAAATTCGGAAGCTGTCAAATGAGGCTCTTTCCTCCTATGAGAAGGATCACTTGTTTTTCCTTCCATAAACCTGTACATATTATGTCATACTATAAGTTAAATAAAATCTAGTACAACCAGCAAAAGATGCAGAAAATGAAGGCTCTACCTCAAGTAAACAAGTGGAGAGGACAACCTTTCACCAGGTGCACTAATCGTTTCCATGGTTACTATTTTTCATGTAATGAATTTGGACATAAATCTATTGAATGTAAATTGTGTTAAAAAAGGGGAACAAAATACCATACATCATCTCAACCTTACTTAGGTAAAATAATATGTTATTCATGCCACAATCTTGGTCATAGAGAAAAAGACTATAATCTACCATATACATTAAATAACTCTAGACAAATGATGGAATCCAATCAAATAAAACAAAACTGTGAATCCAAAATAAGTGGAGATATTATAGAGAACAACTAAAATTTCAGGAAGGGAAAGGACAATTCCTATGTCAGAGAACTATAGAGAAATAAGGATACCTAAAGCATTCAACAACCAACAGGTTGATGGAAGGAGAGAAAGCAGCAAGTAGCCATGGTGGTAGAGGGAACATCAGCCATGAACATGTAAGCTAAGAAGACAACAACACACTAAGTGATGAATGGTTAAAATCACAAAAATTATGTTTGGAGCTATAGAACTCGAAAGATCTATAGAGGATGATCACACTTTGCATCACACTGCAAGAGTTAACAATGAAACAAAATTAAGAAGGATGCATAAGAGAAATGTTTATCATCACTATATTATTACATCATTCATCAATAGAAGGTCCCCTTGGAGGAAAGAAGTTAAATGAGTGATAAAACTATGAGTTGTATGCCCTTTTAGATTCCAAGTAAATAAATTGAAGATGTCTTCCTGAAGATCATTATGTTAGAACAATCGAATTGTATATAGAGCAGCAATGATTCCGGAGTATTCCTAGAAAGGAATATGCAGTGACATCATTTTAAAATAGAATTACATAATAAGAAAAAGGTTAATGAAGCCAGGATCAAATTCAGTATATTGATGATTGCTGTTGAGAACAGTGGAGAACTCAATAGTAGAAACTATGATAGTTTTCTTAACTATGGGTGTATGTGCGTGCTGAAGTGAAATGACTACATGGATGATCAAATTAGTATCAATTGGTATTTGGAACAAGCAATCTACCTGTCAGTAGAATACCAAGTGTTTTAAGTGGAGCAGTGGTATGGTACAGGTCCTCAGGATTAGAGTACTATGGCAGAAGTACATCAAGGTAGTATTCCCAGCGTTATAAACATTATATTATTTTTGGATTAAGCTCTGGTTGCTCTGATTATTACAAAGTATTTTCTGATTGCAAATACTGTAGAATTTCGAGCTGCATTATTAAAGCATGAAAAGGTTAATAAAAGTGCTAAAGGATCATTATCTTATTTACATTCGAAGTATTATATTGAGAATTGAAGCAATTTATATTTCTAGATATAACTACATGCCTTCCTCAAGTCAGTACAGATAATCCTTAAGGCCTCTTTCTTAAGATCATTCATAAAGCTGTGCGAAGTCTGTTTGTTGAGATTTCAATTAAACAACTTGAAGATGCTTCTCTGAAGATCATTATAATAGAATAGTTAAAGTATCTAAAGTATGAAGGACTAGTTGTGTTAATCTTACTATTTGAAGCTCAAGAGTCTTTTATTGTTTCATCTAAAGCCTACTTCAACAGAAATTAATTGCTGGTATTTCACCATTGCAAATAGGTTGATCATTGACATACATACCACCCTTATGTCATAAATAAAATTGTATAGTTGATAAGTGAGACTGATCAATGAATTTAATGTATCTATCCTCAAGGGTTTTTTTTGAAAATACTATGTATAGTATTAAAGTCATTGGGTCCTTTAGATTGAAAGATGGTCTAGTTTTAGAAAAAGTTGTAAGGATTCTTGAGATTCATTGTTCACATTAGTATCAAGGGTCTTTCGGCTGTTAGTGTAATATCCATGTTAACAGTCTAACACATATCAACAGCAACATGCAATAAAGGTGAACCATGACTACAAAATATATATTGGCATCATCATATTTGAACAAATGTGTACTGGAGATGTGTATTGCAGAAGAAGACATATTCCATATACAACCTTCCTCAACAGATATGTATCTCAGATGAAGATCATAATATAAACTGAAGTATATTTGGAGCAGACTTTATATCTCGTATGGAGCATTCTCAGTATTTTAGTATTATTCCAATGATGCATCTCTGATTATATAAGTCTGGTACAGTTTATTCTATGAAGTGTCCTTATCACCACTTCCATCCTTATACAAGTGCAAGGAGTATGTGCTTAGGGATGGTATCAGCTTACTGTGTATATACATACAAGTTCAATGATTCTAAAAGTGTTCTCCCAACAAATTTTGTACACCAGTCTGGAGCAGCAAGGTATAAAGTCAAAAGAAGAAGGCCAATACACAACTCAGAGAGAAATAATGAAAATATGGAAACTACACTGGGAAATGTGCAACCCTTTTCCATTGATGTCAAAGAGGGGGGGGGGGGGGGAGAGAAAGCAAAAGAATAAAGGCCTTGAAAAACAAGTAGAGGAAGATAGACACTTCTCAGAATGAAAGGGGGGGGGGGGATTCTTGGAGGAAACATTAGATTATTGGTGGATGTGTTGCCATCAATGCCAAAGGGGGAGACTTTTGGAAATATGGTCATTGATGGAAAAGGAGCACAAAGGAGAAACACCTGAACTATCATTAAGACAAAGGAGAAGATAATTAGTAGCAATAAGGCAAAGAAGAAGATCAGGAAATAATGCAGTAAGAAAACATAAGAGAGAGGCGAGAGCCGAGAGGTAGAGTCCAATTAAACAAATTAGATTAGGCGAAGAGAGAGAGGTGAGAGGCAAGAGACAAAGAGGGATCTGTAGGAAGAGAAGGCCATGCAAAGAGAGAATTAGCCAAAGCTAAGTTGTAACCAGATAAACTTATGTGCAGGTTGAAAGGAATAAATTATGAATTCTAGCTTTAATCATTATGAAAAGGTGTATGTCAAGTGTGATAACTCGGGATGAGATTCAATAACAAATACAAGCTCAAGATAGATTCGTGTTGAAGAATACTGAACAAGATCAGGAGGAGTAGCATGGAGGAACCAATGTTGCAGAGTGGCGAAAGTATAAAGAAACATAAATCGACTAAGGCAGAGAACACTTAGAATATTTCCAAAGAACTTGAACAGACGGTCATGATTATATTGCAGAAGTGAAGGCGAGATATGAACGGTTAAGATGACTTTGCAAGTTAAGTTGGTTGTAATGCGATGCGATAAGGGTTGACCACGTGTCAGCATTGCGCATTAGAGCACATCATAGATTTTAGAGGTTTCCGTTAAGATTTCACACACTATGGTAAGTTGTTTGCGATGTGATGCGAGAAGGATGGAAGGATGCGATGCGATGAGGGAGGAGGCACATGTCAGCACTGCGCACTAGCGCACATCACAGATTATATGGTTTAGCATTATCAATAAGAGTTAAACTTGTAGGCGAGCGATTTTGATAAGAAAAAGAGGTATAGCAAGACCGTTAGATTTGGTGAAGATCTATGGTGGAGATTACATCACAACTTCGCATCAGCAGAATGATAAGCTTGTTGTTAAGGTTGTTTGGTAAGTTTTCCGAAATGCGATCTATTGGTGCAATGTATTGTGGGACCCTCCAACAGGAAATTTTGCGTGTATGCAAGAGATTTGGGTTTATGTGTAGTCTGGTTTAATGTAGCAATGTTTGATCACTAATGTATGTATGTTGTATTTAACTTCGAAGTTGTATTCTACCATGTGTAAAAGGAGAGTTATGTGGGCCATAAACCACAGATCCATGGGTTTGGTTAAAGAAGCCGACCAAGATGAAAAGTGTCATGTAGATGCGGCTGTGTGTTAAAAGAAAAGGCTGAACGCGCAAGAAAAGGCTCGGGTAAGAAAAAGGACTCGGAGCTCGTGGAGAACAGTGCAACAACATGGGTCGAGTCGGGTAAAAGGCGGTCATGCAGCACATTTGGAATATAAATGAAGAAACATAAAATACAAAGGGACAATAAGTAGAAGAGGACAAACACATAGCAAATCCAAGAAGTTGAAAGGGCTGAATTAAAATATTATTGTAACTGTAAATGTAAATTCAGTGATTATTTTATATTGTTTGTGATGCAAAGGCAAGTCTCCGTAGGCACAGAAAAAACTCCATGAGTGCTATAATGATTATTTCTAATGTAATAAACTGAACTGAAGTGTAAGGAATTTAATAGGTGGAAGGCAAAGATTCATGCCTATTCACATCATATTCCCATAGAGAATGCAAATAGTCATGAAGTTATCTGTATAAAACAGGTAATATCCATGTGCCCAATGTGACGAAAAATAGAGAGCGAGAGAGAGAGAGAGAGAGAGAGAGAGCAGAATTGAAGGGAGTTGAAGATTGTTAGAAAGCTACAAAATGGAAGAGAGCAGAAGAATATAAGAAAGCTGCAGAAGGTTGGAGAGTGAAATAATAAGAGAGCACTGGTAGAGATGTCGTGCATATCAGGAGCTGATATGAAGTAGATATGAAGCTGAAAAGGCATCAGTGAAGAAGGAGTAAAACAGAGCTGATATCCAGGTAAATCAGCATATGATTTTATTGTAGTGTGAGGGAGTTGGCGCTTCCGTTTGAAGTTGTAGCTTGATAGATGTGTAGTTGGAGCTGGTTGATGTAGGAACCTCCTGTGGGTTGTAGCCTGTAGAAAATAGATGGGAGTTAGAGCTTCCTTGCAAGTTTTAGCTTGCAGAATTTGGGGTAGTAGCTTGCTGTAGGTTGGAGCCTATAGAAAAACAGTTGTGAGAGAGATTTGGAGCTTGCCTTTGCATCAAAACAATAATAATATGTGGTTTTATCCATTTATGGGTTTCCACTTATATCTGTTGTCTATGTGCTTGATGATTAATTGTTGATGCGATGTTTTAATCTATTTAATTACTTGTTGTCCACACATTATGTTTGTTGATCCATTATGTATTAAGTTGCTTATGAAATGAAGGTGTAAATGATTTGAATGAAAAGTTTTAAATGTCCATGAATGTATTAAAATGATTCACCCCCCCCCCCCCCTCTCAGTTTAACTAAGGGTTCATCAACCCTGAACAGTGGCCCAAACAAACCCAGAAAAATCATAGAAAAAATCCCGCAAAAAGTACAGGTTGCAGTTTCTGACCTGTTTTCCAGTCATATCAAAGTTTTCAGACTGTTTTCCACTCCCTGAGAGTTGAGGTCGTAGTTTTTGGCCCAAAAAGTGTGACCTACACTTCTAGCTATTTCGGGAGAAGATTTCATAAAAAAGTGTCGTCTCTGCTACGATTGATACCTGTTAGGCCCAAAAACACACAGAAGTTAGAATTTTTACTGTTTGAGGAGTTTAAAGGTTAAAAACAACATCAAGAAATGCCAAAATAAGAAGCTAAAGAAAAAACCCTAGGGATTGAAGCTGTTGGTCATGCAAGGATCTGAAAAATGATAGCAGTCGTAATTATAAACCCTTGTGGAGTCGCCAATTGTTACTGTGAATTATAATCGCAAGCGTATGAAAAAAGATCACTTTAGCTGCGCATAACAAACAGCCCTAAGATACAATATGGCTGTCACATTTCCTTATATATGTAGTTAGTGATCAAAATAAATGCTACATAAATCCAAATCTATGTAGTTAAAGATATTAAATAACAAATAATAAGCAAGACTTGCTCCATGCATCCAATGAACAAAACAAGAATTTTTAAAGAATTTTTTGTATTATGACACTTGGGAAGGGAACATAGAAAGATGTTACTAGTCCCCCTCAATGGGATGGGTTCTTGTATGTTCTCAACGCTTCAGATCTAAGATGTCTCTCTCTTGATGGTGCAAAAAACCTTGACAAAAATGGAACCCAAACGGAGTTCACAAACAAAAAGTAGAAATATATGACAATGATGGAGGATCAAAGTCGGACCAAAAGTATAGATCGAGAGTGATATTTAGGAAACAAAAGGTAGTGAATGAATGGAAAAACCCTTCTATTTATAATGAAATATTGAGTTAGTCTAGATATTGGTGCATAATTAAAATATTATTAACCAAATCTAGATCCAACTTTTATGGAATATTTTATCATTTTTGTTGGAGGGAAAATTAATTTGAATTTGGTCAAATCCATTTATTTAGAAATAATAAATAATAAATGATTTATTTATTGGTTTAAGAATGTGGTTGAGTAGTAATTAAATAAATAGTGATTTATTCAATTATTTATAAATGATTTAGTCAAATTTAACAAGGACCATTATTTAAATAATGTTTTAAATAATTATTCCTAGAAAATAATAAGACAAATAATGATTTATCTAATTAATTTTACTTTTTTGGGTTAAATATGACCAGGAATATTAATTAAAAAGTAGTTTAATTAATTATCCCTTGAGGAAAATCAAACAAATAAGGATTTATTCAATTATTCCTCATGGGGTTTCCTGTTTAGACCAGAAACAACTTAATAAATTATGGGTTATTAAGCTATTATTCATAGTGAAAGAAATTTTACTATGGTAAAATTGGTATTACATGGTGTACTTTAGTCCATCTAATAGAATAGGTTAGATGACCAAAAATTTATGTAACACACACACTCTCTCTCTCTCTCTCTCTCTCTAAAGAAAATACAACCTTAATTTTATTCATCATGAAAGACCAAAATTAAAATTTTCATATGTTGCCTTTCTTTTTTTGATCTTTTTGCAATCTCTCTCTCTCTCTCTCTCTCTCTCTCTCTCTCTCTTTGAAGAAAATACAACCTTAATTTTATTCATCATGAAAGAACAAAAGTAAAATTTTCATATGTTGCCTTTATTTTTTTTTATCTTTCTGCCATCTCTCTCTCTCTCTCAAGAAAATACAACCTTAATTTTATTCATCATGAAAGAACAAAATTAAAATTTACCCCTCATTCCAAAGATACGCCTCATGGCATTGACCTCTCTCTCTCTCTCTCTCTCTCTTGCTCTTTGTTGATCTCTCTCTCTCTCTCTCTCTCTCTCTCTCTCTCTCTCTGAAGAAAATACAACCTTAATTTTATTCATCATGAAAGAAAAAAATTAAAATTTTCATATGTTGCATTTCCTTTTTTAATCTTTCTACCATCTCTCTCTCTCTCTCTCTCTCTAAAGAAAATACAACCTTAATTTTATTCTTCATGAAAGAAAAAAAATAAATTTTCATATGTTGCCTTTCTTTTTTGATCTTTCTGCCATCCCTCTCTCTCTCTCTCTCTTTCTCAAGAAAATACAACCTTAATTTTATTCATCATGAAAGAACAAAATTAAAATTTTCGTATGTTAAACACATTCCAAAGATATGCCTCATGGCATTGACCTATAGAGAAAAAAATGATAAATTAAGATACAATGAAAACATTCAAAATTAAGTGTGGAAGTAATCACTTAACTTGTCTTTTTTGCCTTTCTATTTTTTATCCTTCTTCCATCCCTCCAACTTTGGTTCAACAAGAACCAATGCCAATTCTCTTCATGTTGTCTTTGGAAAGGTTTCATTATTCGATTATAAAATCTCAAATAAATGTGCCCTTTTTGTGCCCCCATCCCATCTGATTCCTGGATCTCAACTGAGTGAGTACACTTATGTGTGGGTTTCATTTTTAGACTAAGCCTCAACACCCCCTTCTGCTTGGTTACCTTGTTGTGCTTGTACATCTACTTCTACATGGATTGGTTGGTTCTCTATTATTTCTTCTTCTTCATATTATGAGAGGTGAAATATGATACCAACCATCCTTTTGGATTATGAGCTTGGTTCTTTTTACTTTTTGGATTCTTTTTTCCTGAGGGCATGCGTTCTACAAGTGTCATGTTTGGAAGCATGTTTTACATGTGAAAGTTGTCTTCTTGTAATCTAAAAATTGGGTCCAATGAAATATTTTTTGATTAGTAAAATGTGGTTAGGAAGACCTTTGTTGAGGTGTATCTCTACACATATTCTGGAAAAATAAAGTAGGCCTTTCTCTGTTCTTTTTAGGTCCAATTTTTTGAAAATTCCCAAAGTATTTCCAATATCCTCTAGGAACTTATGGTGCCAAAAAGGAAGAGGGATATTTGGGAGTCTCACCCATACTGACATAGTTGTGACCACCATATTAGTAGCATCAAATTTTTGGAACCATGGAGTAATGAAGAGCTCGAATCTACCCTAAAACCATAGCACTTCATTCAAAACATACTCCAGATCTTTCTGTGTATCAAATTGATTTATGAAAAGGCATTTTGAGCATAAATAAATGTCATCATGGGGTGTCCAAGAAGAAAAAACCCACTAGTGAAATTCTTCAAATATAGGCCAGAAACCATTAAGCCTACAAATAACATCCTTGGATCGTAGAGCCAAAAGGAGAGAATTTACCTCTAGAAGATTTACTTCCATGACTAGTGCTTGCTCAATTTATTCTACTATATAGAGACCTGACATGTTTTGGATTTTTATGCTAAGAAGAAGGCCTTCTCTTTCACAATGTCCTTGAAAGAGACATATCCGCTAGGGTTTTTAGATCTCTAAGCTCCACCACACAACCTTAGATTCCAAATTAATGGTTGCATTCCTCATGATACAATAGTATTTCATATGGTAGGAGTATTGTAGCAATTTCCCTTCAAATAACAAGCATTGAGAAGTTGTAGGTATGCCCATATTAATATGAATATTTTGTTTTTAGTATTCCACCTGGTCCAAGTATTTGATCCAAAAGATAAAGGTTTTTCCACTTAGATTTTTTAAGAAAATATAAAAGGTTTCTTTACTGTCTTTACCTATTTTTCAACCATGGCGAACATGGGACAAATTTTTCTTCCCACCCTCATAGGTAAAGGATCCCTTTGAGGCATATTTCCATATAGAATGTGGGATATGTCCACAATTCCACTATGTACAGACCCCACAAACATTGTTTTCCACAATAATGCATTGCACTACAAGTTTACCCAAAAAAATCTCAAGGCCTCGTCTGTATGACTCGACCTTTGCAAACTCTGCATTCATTGCATTCCATGAGGTCATGTCTCGTTGGGACATTTTCCTCAAACATAGTTTGGGCCTAGATAGCGTGACCATTTAAAAAAATTCATCTTATTTTGGCATTTTGTCAAACAATTTGCATGCAGAATTTACCATACCATTTTTTCAAAACATATCCAGGAGGGAATTCACCAAAACAACCTAACACACAGATACAATTATAAATAGTCTTCTATCTCCATACCCATGTGCCAAGGTGGCAAGGCGATACATCCCAAATGAATGTTGGCGAAAATGACATGAAACAACTATATGCCTATACCCAACATTTAGAGGTAGGGATATTGATTTTCCTTAGAAGGGCTATTATTTGCAGAAGACTAGGTTGACCATCTTGGCTTCCAAAAATCTTCAAGGATAACTTTCTTTGGATTTTTTTCTTTCCCAATGATTCCTTCGGGTCATAAACAATGGTGAGAAAAATGGTGTAGACCTAAGACCACCAAGCAGATAGATGGCCTTTGTGTAGTATGCCTCTTAAACAAACTAAAGATCTAAGTTATATGGGGAAACATCCATCTTATATTGAATATTATGTGGCAGTTATCCTAGCCATGTCTACTCCCATCACTTGCTCCTCACCCCTCAATTATAGAGACTCAAACCTTGCAGTAATTAACTTTACAGGGTTAAAACCTACAATTCGACATCCAGTTAGTTTTCGCTTCAAGTGATGCTTTTATGGCTAAGGGGTTTTACTCTGGCCTATGGTAGACCCTATAATAGTGGGATATATGCAGAATCAATTCTTGTGGAGAAGATAAATGAAAAATAGTTCAAATCTAGAGATCAAGAAATTCAATGAGAAACTTTTTGAGCTAGGAAACCTCAAAATGGAAGAAATATTGGTGGAAAAAATCAAAGAATCATTATGGTTATAGGTACTACACCAATAGGGACGTCGACAAAATACTAGACCAAGTTGGGTAGAAAGAAAATGAGCACAATACTGTTGTGTCTCTCAAATTTAGTATTATGGAATGCTTCAAGAGAAGCTACAATGAGGACATTGTGAACAAGTTAGGGAATTTGTATCAATATCAGTCCCTAGTGAACAAATTGTTCCTACGAAAACAATTATATAAACTAAGGATGAAAGATGGAGACTTAGTGATAAGACATCTAAATTCATTCAATACTGTGGGAAGTCAACTATTATCTACTGATATTAAAATTTTAAATGAATATAAGTGTATCAATTTATTGTGTTCTTTACTAAACTCATGGGATATTTTGGTTGTTTCCATTGGGAGTAACACAACTACTTTAAGTTTTGAAGATATAGTATCACCCTTGTTATTAGAGGAGATGAGACAGAAAAATATGGAAAGTAAGAACATATATGCCTTGTCTACAAGTGGACACTCACAAATAGAAAAAATTAAGTCCTCAAGTGGGAGAGCTAAATCTAGAGGAAGATATAAATCTCCAGGAAAATTCGTAAAGGTGTGTTGGAGATGTGGAAAAGAAGGGCATTACAAGAAATATTGTAAATCTAGAATTGTTGAGAAAGGGAAGCATCTTATGATGCTCCTTATATAGAAGCAAAAACATCCTTGGGTGAAGGGGGGGATGTGTATTTGGGTTCTTCAAGTACAATTATAGATCACAAGGCATGGTTGGTTGACTTAGGTGCATTCTTTCACATGATTTTTCACAAGGAGTGGTTTTACGAGTATGAAATATATGAATGTGGTGATTTTTTCTTAGGAGATGAATCAGAAACTAGGATTATAGGATGAGGAAAAGTTAAATTGAAGAAAATGGGTGAAAGTATTACAACGCTGACTAGTGTTCTGCACATCCTAGGAATCACCAAAAAATTATTTTTTGTAAGAAAGAGGAGTGATGCAAGTTTAAAAACAATGTTTGAAAATGATACTTATATGATGGTTTGATGAGAAATGGTATTGCTAAGGGAAGTTCAAGTTGGAAATCCATATAAGCTATTGGGGAGCAATGCTAATAGTGGGTGCAACAATTTCATTGTTCTTAAGGGTGAAGCGAAGGAAAAAATCTTATAGCATATAGAGAAAAGACAATGTTATGGCATAAGAGACTACGTCATATTGGGTAGAAGGGCCTTTGAGTACGACATGGTAATGATATGGTATAAATATGTTTACTTGCTCTAAGGATTTTTATTTTTGTGAACATTGTTTATATGGGGAGAATAATCAAGTAAGATTATGGTGCTATGTGGTCAAAGAGAATTTTATGGTTGGTGCACAATGATGTGTTGAGACTTGTGTCAATTCCATCAATAGGTACATTTATGTACTATGTCTCATTTATAAATGACTTCTTTATAAATACATGGATTTATTTCTTAAGGAAGAAATCTAAAGTCTTTGACAAATTCAAAGAGTTTAAGGCTATTGTAGAAAATCAAGAAAATAATAAAATTAAGGTGAGTACATATACTGGTGGAAAATTCTATGGGATTGAATTCAAAGAATTCTATAAGAAGTGCACCATAGCAAGGTAGAAAAATACTCTATACACTCCTCAACAAAATAGAGTTGTAGAAAAGATGAACATGATGCTAGTGGAGAAAAAACAAAAATCAAGATCAATGATGATAGGTAAAGATAAGAATTCTGAATAGTAGATAATGCCTGTTACCTAGTAAATAAATGACCCTCCAGAAAAAATTAAATACATTCATTCTATTTTATTTATAACCAATATTAAATATTTTAATTACTATTTCTTTCATTTAGTATTACAGATATCATTTTATTATTTTTCAAAACTATTTCTTTGATTTATATTACAAATATAATTTTATTATTTTTAAATATGATGTTATTAAGGTGTAGAGAATTTTAAAACCTAACCATTATTTTGTTCATAAAAATGACTATCAAATTTAAATCAAAATCCTCCGTGACATTTCAAATAATTTAGGGCAGAAGAGCCACAATCTAACAAAACACAAAGATTAAATGATCACATAGGAACGATGCATTAAATTGGAACATGCCATCGATTCGGCACTATAGATGTCCCGTGAATCCGAAACACATGATATTTATATTTATTGGAGTAGTTTTGGAGTGAGATACAAATAAAACAACAAACGACATAACAGCCAAAATTATCCGGATCGAGATGCCAGGCTGAACTATCCGGTTGAGTGAATGGAAGAGCAACTAATTTATGGCCTCCTTGCCATACAAATATATACAAATATATATTTTGTTTGTTGTTTACGTGCTTTTATTTAAAATAATCATTAATGCAACTGACGTGCCATTTATGTGCAACTTTATTAGAAAGTAGAACCATAGAAAATGCAATTATCTTAATGTTAGTTATGTTTGAAGATTGAACATTATTAGGTCTGTCAATTTTTTTTTCAGGAAGTTATGCTTGTGAAAGAGTGAAGTAGGGGAGAGAGGGGCTTGTACAAAATGAGTGTTGATTTTTCTATATGACTTTTTCATGATATTAATGTTGTTTAATTAAGTGGTTTAATAATATTAGTGATAGTTATAAGATTAGATTTTTGTACTTATTTAGATGACTCCAATTTGTTACTAATTTATTATGATTAATAAATAAATAATATTAGTGAATATGTTTTTTATTTTGATTCACTAAAGAAATTAAGGTAAGATGAGGAAACTAGTCAAAACTTCTCCAACCATGTCATGTTGAGCTTTCTTCATGATTGATAGCATTCATGAGGTTTTCAAGTATGAAGATATGAAGATACCTAGTCTAAATAGGTTTCAAATGAGCCATGAGTGATAGGACATTAGCCTCAACATAATAATCCTCTAGCTTATATGATAAGCCAAAAAGATAGAAGTATATTAATTCATAATGCAAAATAGTTTAGTGGTTGAATTGTCCATTTATTTTCTGGGGTGTCTGAGAGCAAAGGGAAAGAGCTTATATCTCAAAGCCTCATAGTAGTTTAGGACCATAAGTAGGTCTAGTCATGGATAGGAAGAGTTGGATGTTTTCGGTGGCTCACGGTTCGAATCCTACCTTGAGGCTTGGATAGTAGGAAATTTATTTATAAGACCTTGTCCAGGGGACCGGTTTGAATTAATTGTGCAACGTGTGCACTTGAAGGAAGATAAAAATGTTTCCATGGTTGGACAAGCTTGACTCTCTCATCATTCCATTCCCACCCACGTGAAGCTAGGCTTCCTCATCATTCCATTCCCACTCCTTGTGCTTTAAGAAGATTTGGTCTCGAAGAAGATATAATGGTTGATGGAAAATGTGGTGCATGAAGTAGCAAAGAGGTTCCTTCAACTTGAGTAGCAAGAGAAGCCTAAGAAAAAGAGAAGTGTTACAAAGATTTATTCTCCAAGTAGGTAAATTGGTTGATAGCAAATGTGGTGTAAGAAATAGCAAAGAAGAGCAAATGATTAATAGAGGTAAATTTTACACTAGGTAAAATAATGAATATCATATCCAATCCACTCAATGAATATCATATCAAATCCATATCCATATCTAAAATACCTAATATCTATAATGAATAATAAAACATGAACAACAATACCATACCTAAAATACCTAATATTATCTAATTAAAAAATGGGTTTATCCACAACCACAATGAAGCATGCACCAGCAATCCCATTTTAGTAAGCTCAATAGCTTGGTGGGGACATATTATATGTTTTTGTATTGTGTTTGTGGTAAATATTATAGGCAATAAATGATAGGAAAAAGCATAGACATAGATTTAGTAGCATGTTATTAAAAAAAAGAAAGAGTTTACCTGATCCAAATTGCTTGAAACAACCAAACACAATAATACGGTGTTAGATCTAAAACATTTGTATCAGAAAAACATTTATCAACAATAATATAAATTATTAAAACTACATTTTACAAAATATAGTAATATAAATTATTAAAACTCCATTTTACATTATTAAAACTCAAAATATAGTAATATAGACGGTAGACTAGCTCAACCTTAAACCAAATAATGAAATACAGACGGTAGATAATCACGTGATATTTATTACATGGATTGGAACATGGCAATCCAACGTCACGTGACGGCGAATCACATGTTATTTATTGCAAATAGTGGACAAGGCAACACACTGAACTGAAAGAAAACATGGCAGAAAATGAATGTAATATGCTGAACTTATGACAAGGAGGACACACTGAAGTTGAAAGAAAAGATGGTGGAGAATAACGAGATGAAGAGAATGATATTATTAACAGAGTTTCTTGCAGAAACATTTCTTCTTGAGATGGTGGGTGTGGCAGCTGCCATCCTCAAATCCTTCAGTTTTGCAAATGGATTTGCAGTTGGAGTCCTTCCCGCAGTGTCCCTTAAACTTGTGGCTAGCCGCCTTACATGTTCGCTTTCCTTCCTTGCCCTCCACCTGGTGCATCTCTGAAATTATTGCACCACACAACAACACACCAGATTCGTTAGTGAGTCCATCAATGAAGCAATGAATGAATAAATAAATGAGAGGAGCGAGAATCAAGAAAGTGCAATACCAAGGGTGATCACAAATATCAAGAGAAGAACAAACGCAACACGAGTTACAGTGGCCATCCTCTTCTCAATATCGCTGCTTTCACCGAATATCAATAATCGAACAGAAGATTACTATTTCCCTTCCTTACAGTCGACTGTGCTTATGGAGAAGAAAGCGAGTATAAGTGCTTATTTATAGGGACTCACAGTTGCAGATTAAGCAGTAAACCTACTCCTGTTCTTATCTTGTAAACCTCCCCTAGTGGCTCATTCTTCTATATAAGAAACCTCCCCTGGCTGATGGTTTCGAGATAATAAGCACCTTTATTGGTTAACGTTTCCACTTGAATCTTTCATCATTAATAAATTCTCGAATTACTCACAATTGCATTGTTTATAGATGGTAGTATCTTGATGGTAGACTTCAGAAATATTTAACTCTTCAGATTTTAAACTATTATTAAAATATTTTTGAAATCTGTTGAAATTTTCGAGTAATAATACTAAAAAAATTCCTATTCTGTTTTCATTTCTTCCCTAGGAAAGCCTCCCTCGGCCGATGGTTTCGAGACAAAAAGCTTCTTCACTGGTTAACTTTTCACTGAACTTTCTTATAATAAATACATTCTCGATTTACTCACTGCCCTCCTACATAGAGCTGTATATTTGTTTAAAATATTTGCTCTGCGTTACAACCAACCATTCATTTTATCAACGCCGATCCATTAATTTATTTACAGGGTTTCTTGAAAAGTCCCTATCCATTAATTTATTTACATGGCTTCTTGAAAACTCCACCCACATTGTCTCCCTTCTTCTATTGGATCATGTGCTCCAACCACTTTGATTCATTTTTTCCATGGAAGCATCTCGTTGGCGGCCAACAACCTTGTTTTATTTTCTCGAATGAGGAAGCTCGTGGTCTACCTTTGTCATTTTACGTTGAAGCCCAACGACGTGTCGAACAGATTATGATTTTCACAAGAAAAACAACGATAACTGAGCTGGCACCCATTTATTAATTCAATTAATAAGTTGAATAAGATTAATAAGTAAATTTGACGAGCAAATCCACCAAATCTTTGAAAGACACGTGGGAAAGGTGGCACTCATTTATTAATTCAATTAATATGTTGAATAAGATTAATAAGTAAATTTGACGAGCAAAGCTACCTAACATTTGAACCAGTCTCCGACACAGGTGGGAAAGGTCGCAGGAAATGCCAGTCTATCGACCGCGACATTTTACCAGTTTCTAGAAAGCTCCAATTTCTAAAAAGTTTCCCTGATATGATTCAACTATTATGTATTAAATTAACGAGTAGTCTTTAGTGAGACTTTTTGAAGGTTTTTACGGTGACTTTTTCCGGTGTAATTTCTCTAAAATCCGGCAGGAATTCATTGAAAATAGAAGTTTGATTGATAACTTTGCACAATCGAACTGCCCTAGGGGTTTTTGAGGGTGCTGAATCCATATATAGAGTCAACAAACTAGTTTAAATAACAAAAACCAAGATTTTACTTCAATTTTTTCACGGGATTCCAGCCCATGAAACTCCAAAAAGTCGAACTAAAGACAACTCCTTAAAATAATATGTACAATATATATTTCAATTGTTTTAAGTTTTGGAGTGTTTTTTCATATTTTATTAACAAATTTGGTTAGATTTGGATTGGTTGGAATCATAAATGTGTGATATTCAAACTATATAAAATCATATTATCAACAAAATGAGTAGGGATATTTATATTAATAGAAAAATGGAGAGAGCCTAAAACTTTTACATCTTGTATTTGTTAAAAAAAAAATACATATTTCATCTTAGTAAAGTGATAGTTTAAAAGCTCTTGGGGTTGCAAGCTAAATAAGATATAAGAGGAAAGTACTATATATTTTGCAAAATGTCCCAATAGGAAATCGATATTTACAAAATAGCATAGCTTATAAGCAAAAAGTGAGTGGAACCGACCACCTATCCAAAAAGACACCAAAGTAATAGGCATGAACCACCTGGTGCTAAGATTACCCTCAATTGGCCCTTTGGGGCGATGAAGCCTTTTACAATCTTCAAGAGCCCTGGGACCATTGGTACCATGTGACACTCTTATTGCGGTTGTCATGTAGACTTCCAACAAAATGACCCGATTAGTAAGAAGATAGATTTGTTTCCTTTATATCATTCAAAGAGTCTTCCATTTCGGCGTGGTGGGAGATCAATTTGGCCTCTAGAAAGAGTTGGAATTAACACCTTTGTCACTCTACCATGTCTTCAAGCCTATGAATGGAAAAGAGCAGAGCCTGAGAGGCATCCAACAACCTGTCAATCAAAACTACCACCTCGATGTTTCCCTAAGGATCTGAATTACCTGCCATTCTAAATTGGAAGCTCGTATCTTTCCAAGGCAGAGCAAAAAAAAACACACGGGAGAACGATGAACCGAGACACAGAGAATAACAACAATATCCCATTGTGAGACTCAAAGGCCTGGAAGGATTAATATATAGAGGAGGCCCAAGCTCGAGGCCATGAGATAGGGGCCATTCCATTTAGGTGTTGCATTAGACTGTGCCATTAGGAATACAAGTGAGGAGAGAGGTCGGGCCTGACTGATCCCTTCCAATGGCCTTGATTGTCCCAATTTGAGATATGTTTTAGTTTTATATACCCCAGTTCCTTTCTTCAATTGCCTTAAATTTTGGAGTTCTTCTAAATTCCCAAGTGGTCTTGAAGAGGAAAAATTATCGCTCTAGATATTGATTCAAGCCCCATTTCCAGAGCATCAAATTAAATGATCAGTAATTAGAGGTGAAACTTCCTTGCATAGAGCCCATATCTAAGAGCATGTACCTGTCCACGAGGAATATTCCTCCATAAGCAAGTGATTCCTTTTGAAGTGTTTTCGGACTAGGGTCATGTTTCACCAATCCTTTGTATCAACAATTATTATCCATACTATTTTTTCACCAAGAGCCAACTTCATATATAGAGGATCTCTCATTTCCAGGCCTCCATTAGCCTTGGGGACACGAATTGTGTTCCATTGAATTAAAGTAAATTTTCTTTCATTTTTTTTGCCGCCTTTCCAGAGAAATATGCATATTAGGAAACTTATTTGTGTTAGAATATATTTAGGGGCCAACAAACCTAATAAAGATAGATTGGGAGGGAGGAGAGGACATATTTAGCAAGGGTCACCCTCTCAACTATTGAGAGCCACTGCATGCCCCAACCTTGGACTTTGTTTTTGAACTTGTTAAGGATTTCATCCCAACAATCCAAATTCAAAGAACCAAGTGAAATTGGAATTCCAAGATATTTGAAATAGTGCCACTCGGTCATTAAGGAGAATTCAAGGACCCTGAAAATTTCCTATAGAGTTTAAGGGGTGCGATTCCAACCTTACAAAAGTATTTTATTCTTGTTGATAATGCCTCTCTCGAGAGCCAAATATTTGTCCAATAACTGCTTGAAATGGATCACAATTTTTTTAGAAGCACCTCCCATTAGAAGAGTGTCATCTAAAAATTAAGAATGATTAACATCCTTGATGTTGTCCGCAATGCTTAATCCTTTTAACTTTCCTTTAGTCCTATCCTCTTCCAGATTCCTTCTTAGGGATTCAACCAAAAAGATATAGAGGAGGGTGGAGAGATGGAATCCCTAGTGGAGGTCTTTAGTTGTAGGGAAGAACTGACATGGACTACCATTAACAAGAGGATCTATCCAAGGTCTACCATTACAAGCTTTAATCCACTTAATGAAATATCTCCCAAGGGTAAGTTTTTCAAGAATTTATAAGAGGAAGGAATCGTGAACATGATCAAAATATTTTACCATGTCTAGCTTTATAACCATATCAGGCTCACCACTGAGTTTTCTCAACTGAATAACATCTTGGACAAGGATGCCATTGTCTAATATTTTACAGTTCTTTAGGAAGCCCCCTTGGTTTTTAGAGATGATTTCTGGGAGGAGATCTCTGAATCTATTTGAAATGATTTTGTTTAGGATCTTATAGGAAAAATTACATATAGAAATGGGTTTTAATCTTGAAAATGAGGTAGGATTATTTTCTTTTGGGATAAGTGTCAAAATGGAAGAGTTCATACTCCCCCTTGCTTCCATTTGTTTCTATTAGAATTAAAAATTCTCATAAAATATATTTTGATTAGAGTCCATCATGAATGGAAAAGGGAGATAGGGAATATGTTTGGGCCGGGGGATTTATCTCGATCAAGAGATCATATGGAAATTACTTCCTCTTCTTTAATTGACTTCATTAATTGATGGTTTTTAGAGTCAGATACAATGGATGGAAAGTAAGAGATGAATGGATAAAATTATATACAATTTTTTTCTTTCTCTTCACAATATAAATCTTTATAAAAAGAGAAGTTTGCTTATTTACTTTATGGGAAATAGGTGATTTTTGGCTTACCTTTCGAGATGATCTCATTCAACCTATTTTTGATCTCACGAGCCTTGGTGTGTTTATGGAAAAAATATGTATTGTGATCTCCAACGTTTAATCAAAGGCTTCATGACTTCAAGCACCAAAATTATTCTTCATGTGTGCTGAGAGTAACAATACAACTGCCTATTTGTTTCCCCTTCTCAAAGTGCTCATCATTGATTAGGTTTGTCTCCATTTGAGCTTGATGACTCTCCAAATGTTTTAGTAGGTCTAATTTTTCATGACCCGTAGGCTTGTAGTAATGCTCAGTGCATTTTTGGAGGAATTGTTTGATTCAAGATCTTTAGCTTCGAGATGGAATAAAGAATTACATGTAAAATTGCATCTTTACCTTGAAACTTAAAAGGCATGAAACAAGAAGAGAGAAGCACATAAAATCGTGCAAAGAAGACAAGAACTTGATAACGGAGTTCGTCCAGTTTTTACTACGTCTCCGGGCTCTGCTCAACAGTGGGCAAGCCTTCATTCATTAATTGGCAAGAAGAACAAAAAGTACAAGTAAAATTACATAAAGCACCCTTATACCTCCAAGTTGGAAAGTGCCCGAAAAATGCAGACCTATGTTGCAGAAACAGACAACACGACCAGATTCCCGTCGCAGAGAGGTGTAGAACCCATATAAAATTTGTCCAATTTGGACTCTGGACAATTCCGGGCCCTCTGGAAATTGGCTCATATCATGGTTCCATTGCACCTAGAAAAGGCTCAGGGTTCTACCACAGTCTCAAACTCTGTGCTGCTCCTGGTATGCCTGGTGCACTAGTGAAAAGCTGAGTTTTTATATAAAATTCTGGGCGAACTTCCCAAAGGAAGCCGCTAGCGAAATGATTAGGACCAAAATGGTGGGGAGGAGGTCGGGCGGTGGGGTCATAGCCGCTGACCCCACCAATTTTAATATTTTATTGTTATGTGGTTGGGGTAGGGGCGGGGGCCATGACCCGCCCCTTTTTAATATATTTTTTGTTTTTAAACAAACCTTCCAAATTTTGAAATTCAGTTTTTAGGCCGAAGGGGACAAATTAAACATCCCACAAAATTTTCCTGGAATCCGGCGAAGCTGGTCAGAATCTGATCAATGGAATTTGCGAAAATGTTTCCTCCTTAACCCACCACATCACCCAGTCAACCCAAAAACTTTGACCAGCTCTAACTTTCATATATGAACTTGGTTTGAAGAACCGTTCACACCGTTGCGATCAGGATGGTGAGATCTTCAACATGACACTGGGTTCAGGGAAAATTTTAGGGGCGAATTTTAGCCCAAAAGCGAATTTTAAGGGATTTTAAATTTTAATAGGGCGAATTTTTTATATAAAACCCATTTTCTATAGTTTAATAAAGTTATCCCAATAATTATATTAAAAATAATTAATTATTAAATATTAGTCGACCAAAAAAAGGCGAATAAAACTGAAAAAATGAAATTCACCTCCCATTTTTTTTGGTTGGAGCAGATTTCCATGGCATTCGCCTGGAATTACAGGGTCGGAGGGAAGGGTTAGAATGATTTGCCCCATTTTCACTGGTTCGTCGAAATTTAGGAGAGGTGGTTGGGCTTTGTGTACAGTCTCGCCGATTTTCTTGCTGGCTGAGCGAGGGACTTGATCGACCCTCTCTGGTCCGTTAGAGCCTTCGTTTTTGACCCACGTGGGGTGGTTGGATTCAAGGGTACAACTACCGTCATGGATTCAGAGGCTTTGCAGCTAAAATATCAGATACCCAGGCAGCGACTATGGCCAGTGAGTAATTTCACTGTCATGACCACCAAATTTAGATCAGTTCGTCAGGAATTGATGGGCTAAGCCAATTTTTATTCTGGTTTCCTGAACCCATATGTTCTGTGTTTCTGCTCCCATTACAAAAAGGACTGGTTGTTTTTCTAAATAGTTGTCTTCATAGTATCCTTCTGATTTGCAGAGATGCCTGGAGTTGTTTCTGTATTTCCCAACAAGCTGAGAAAGCTCCATACAACCCATTCTTGGGAATTCTTGGGCATGCCATATGGAAATTCTTTGGGAACCCCAAATGAATCTACTAGACCTCAAGAGGACGTCATCATCGGCGTCATAGACATAGGTACCATTAATTCAAAAACCCTGGTTATTATGTCCTCAGTTTATTTTTCCTTTTGGCGGGCAAACACCCTTTTGGGCAAGACACTAGCAGGCCAAAAAACTTCAGCATTGAACCTACATCCCAAATATTTCCATTCTGACACAATCACCCTGCACTAGCACCTAGACCTCTACGCTTTCCTCGGACAAACCACCCAGATTTGTTCTCTCTGAGATATAACAACAAATTGGGCACATTATTGGTCACTCTGTTTTTAGGTGGACAAATAGCAGGGAACATATTCCATGGAATTAGAATAAGCACATAGCCAGAAATATACATTCGAATTAATGTGTATATCGTTTGAATTTCTCGATATCCTAATTTCGAACTGAACTGACGATTATTTGGAGTGATACCCTCGTGCTTAGAAGTAGAAGTATTTAATGGCAGATTCCTCTTACGGAGTCTCAATATATACATATTAATGAACAGGTATATGGCCTGAATCCCCAAGCTTCAGCGACCATCTGATGTCTCCAATCCCTTCACGTTGTAAGGGAGTATGCCAAAGTGGTGAACAATTTCCTAATTCAACATGCAACAGGTAAAATGTACTCCATTGAAGTTCAGATTGCTGCATGAATTCTAACAGCCTTGTGATATAGCGATATTTTTGTTAGATATTTTAAGAAATATCACTGACAATTCCATGACTTATTTCAGGAAATTGATTGGTGCTAGGTATTATTTGAATGGACTGGAGGCTGAGAAAGGGGAAACGTTGAAAACAGTGAGTTCGGGGGTTAACAGAGAATATATATCTGCAATAGATAGCGCAGGGCATGGAAGCCATACTGCTTCTATTGCAGCTGGAAGATATGTGAGGAATATGAATTATAGTGGTTTAGGAGCTTGAGGTGCCCAGGGGGGAGCTCCACTGGCTCGAATTGCAGTATACAAAACATGCTGGGAATCTGGATGTTATGATTCAGACATATTGGTAGCATTTGATGATACCATCAAAGATGGAGTGGATATCTTATCTCTTTCATTAGGTCCCGATCTTCCTGAAAGTGACTACTTCAGTGATGCGATCTCAGTGGGCTCATTCCATGCAACATGAAATGGAATTACTGTTGTTTGCTCAGTCGGGAATGATGGGGGTTCTGCTTCTGCAACAAATCTGGCTCCCTGGCTTATTATAGTGACTGCTAGCTCTACAGACAGGGACTTTATTTCTCTCATCAAATTAAGCCGGAATAATTCTACCTACCATGTAAGCTCTAATTCTTCTCATGATCAACCATTACCTAGGAGAACCATGGTTATAACTTCAGGGAACAATATCTCCTTATAAATTAACAACGATTACCAATTGCATGTTAACCCAAAGGCAATAACACCAACAATTCTCCTTCATGATTCAGTTTTCTGATTTGTACTCTCAGATAGCATCCTCATCATCTTGCACAAGTAAGTTACATTCCAATATATCTAAATTTCTTCTAGTAATAGTGTAGTATTGTTCTCCATTTCTTCAACTGGATTTCGTAGGAGACACATTGTCCTCTAGTGTTTGCATTCACTCTCAATTCTTCAGTTATGAAAATTCCATATTTCTGGACTTCGTCTTATTGTGGTTCCATGGGTGGAATTATTCCCCCATGTACATGAGTCCAGTGAGCCTCCTGCCTGACAGTTTCATTCCTGTAAATATTTGTAAAGGAAAAACTTCATATTTGTTTTCTAGAGTTGTCACCATTACACAATTTATTTCATATGGGAAGGTAAGTGAGTCCCTCCATAATAGAATATCGTATATTTTCAAAAGAAATTACTCAAAAATGTGATAAAAAATTTAACCCACACGAGAAGAAGTGGCTAACAGTAATCTGTAATTGTCAGGGTGAGAGTCTGAATATAGCAAAGATGAATGCGCCTGCGGAGCTATTGTCTACGGAAAATGCACATGCAAAATACTTCACTCCTTACCAATCGAGGTATTTCAGGATAGAATCAAGCATATTGAAGGCAGCGCTTATTTAGTACCAGATCATTCTGTCTACTATGATCGATGGATGAGCTGTAACCCTTTGGATTTTCGTGGTGGATTGTGCAGCTTCTGTCTAAACAGCTCTTTAGATCCTTCTAAAGTGGCAGTAAAGATAATGGTTTGCCTGCATCCTAAAGAATATTTTGAGTCAAGGATATCGAAAAGCCAAATAGTCCAAGCAGTTGGGGGATTGGGGATAATTCTCATCGATGAGATGGGCCAGAATCTTGCCATTCCTTTCATGATCCCTGGTGTGATTGTGGACAACAAAGTGGGTGCTAAACTTCTTGCCTATATCAACACTACCAGGTGCATCATCTAAGAAATATGACTGCAAGCACAATCAGTCAATCATTAAAAGCTATAAATACTTATGTTTTTCTATGATAGCCTATAATGACTTCACCCACATTTCATTTTTGAAGTGCCGTGAAATCAAAAGCTTGAAGAATTTTCCACAATTTAAAAAGGGTAATAAGAAATAAATCTACCTTGGTAGGAGAAGTGCTTATCAATAATGAGGAATTAGAAGAGCTGCATCTCTTCTAATTTTGCAAATAACAGTATCAGTCAAGATAAACCCTTTTAATGGAATAAGCAAGCTTACCTATTAAGTCTTATCCCTGCATCATATAATCCCATTGAAAACGTAGGCTGCTCTTTTCATGTCACTTTGACTAAAGGATCCAGACAGAGTTGCTTGTTTATTTGTTTCTTACACATTTGGTTTGCTTAGATTGATCAAATGAAGAGGTTTTTAATGTCTCAACAATCCGAAACTGTGTCAGGTTTCCTGGAGCCTATATCTTGCCTGCAGAAACAATCTTCGGACTCAGACCAGCACCTCAAGTTTTAGCATTCTCCTCAAAAGGTCCAAACACACTAACACCGGACATCTTGAAGGTATGGGAAGTTGGATCTCTTGACCTCAATGCTTCAATTATCAGAAATTTCATTTGTAACCATCTGATGTTTTTCTGTTGCTTTTCTTCTTGGATAGCCTGACCTAATAGCTCCAGGGTTGAATATACTAGCTGCATGGTCACCAGTAAAGAAAGGCATGCATTTCAACCTTACTTCAGGTACTTCCATGGCTTGTCCGCATGTGTCAGGTATAGCTGCACACCCATCTTGGACTCCATCGGCTATTAAGTCTGCCCTCATGACCACAGGTAAAGTAGACTATACATTTTCTATCTGAAAGCAGAATCTTAAAGGTTATAAAATCTTTGAGACCTGAAATATGTGGTTTTGTGCTATAGCTCATGTGCTAGATAAAAATAAGAAAATCATGACTGCTGCTCCACGAGGAAGGACTGCAAACCCATTTGGCTTTGGAGCGGGACTTTTAAACCCTGTGAAAGTAGAAAATTCGGGACTTCTGTATGATGCTGGCCCTAAAGATTATATCAACTTTCTCTATGGGATTGGCTATGATAATTCATCTCTTAGGCGAGTCACAGGAGATCATAGTGTATGCACAAAGTTCCGCACAACAGCTTCCAATCTCAATTATCCTTCCATATCAATTTCAAAATTCAATGGAAACAGCTCGGTCGTCCGAACAGTGACAAATGTAGGAAACACAAATTGTACCTATATAGTGAGGGTTTCTCCACCAAGAGGAATAAGTGTCCAGGTTGTTCCAAGTGTTCTGAAATTTAACTTCTATGGCCAAAAGATTTCTTTCACAGTGCAGTTCAAAAGGGTCATCCAAACTCGGGGATACGTATTTGGATCACTGTCTTGGGAAAATGGAAGACAAAGAGTAAGAATCCCTTTGGTGGTGGGTTGTTTCGCCTCTTAGGACTTGTATGGGATTCACTTTAACGTGAGTTGAATCTATCCTAGAGTAACATGGAATACTGAGGGAATTGATTAGTTATTTCTGTTGTGGGAAATAAATAGAACGGGAGAAATATAACTAAATTTGGACAACTGAAAGATGAAAGATGAAACACTTTGAAACTTTATTGATGAAATTCTCCATATCATCACAAGCCTCTCGGGCCATCTTATTAAACCTAGATACATTTCGTTACTCTAACTACATCTCGTTATTTCGTTATTTCAACTACCTAGGTAATTAGTAAATTTACAATATTTGTTGTCACATTTAACAAAGTCCACCTTGACAAAAAATTTTCCTAATGTCCATTCATCATCTTTTCTGCAAGCCGAGAGAAGCAAGACACCATCTCAGCTTCTCTACTGTAACTGGCTTCGTGAATATATCTGCATGATTCTCCTGTGTGCGGACATTCTTGAGGACTACTTTGCTGCCTTTGATTATATGTCTCACAAAGTGATACCTTACATCGATGTGCTTGGTCTTGCTGTGATAGGCTGGATTTGTAGCCAAATGAATAGCACTCTGACTGTCACAAAACACATTCACTTTCTCCTGCGTCCTTCCAATCTCATCAAGCAGACCTTTTAACTAGATTGCCTCTTTACAGGAATCTGAAGCAGCTATATACTCTGCTTCAGTAGTGGACAAAGCAACTGTCTCCTAAAGCTCTGAAATCCAACTAATTACTCCACCTGCAAGAGTAAAAACATAACCTGTAGTAGACCTCCTTTTTTCCAAATCACCTGCATAATCAGCATCCACATATCCGCAGACTGTACCTTCATGACCATCAAAGCTGATGCAATGGTCACTTGTGCCTCTCAAATACCGAAGCACCCATTTCACTGCTTGCCAATGTTCTTCCCTTGGATTTGCCATGAACTTGCTGACAACTCCAACTGCATGTGAAATTTCAGGTCTTGTAGATACCATTGCATACATTAAGTTGCCTACCACATTTGCATATGGTACACGAGACATATACTGCTTTTCTTCATTAGTTCTAGGACTCAAATCCGAACAAAGCTTAAAATGGGAAGCTAATGGAACATTAACAGGTTTCACATTGTTCATACCAAACTTTTCAAGTATTTTCTCCACATACTTCTGTTGTGATAACCAAAGCTTACCATTCTTCCTGTCTCTATGTATCTCCATGCCCAAGATATGTTTTGCCGCTCCAAGATCCTTCATTTCAAACGTCCTAGAGAGCTGAGCCTTTAACTTGCTGATTTCTTCCATGCTTTTGCTTGCAATAAGCATATCATCAACATACAACACCAAGACAATGAATATGCCATTGAAACTTCTGAAGTACACACAATGATCATACTCACTTCTGATAAAATTCTGGCTCATCATGAAGGAATCAAACTTCTTGTACCATTGCCTGGGCGACTGCCTCAGGCCATACAATGATTTCCTGAGCTTGCAAACTAATCTTCTGCTGCGACCTTGTACAAAACCTTCTAGCTGATCCATATATATCTCTTCATCCAAATCACCATGAAGAAAGGATGTTTTAACATCTAACTGTTCTAACTCAAGGTCAAGTAAAGCAGTTAGTGCTAACACAGTACGAATAGAAACAAGTTTAACTACTGGTGAAAAGATCTCATGAAAGTCAATACCTTCAACCTGAGAATACCCTTTTGCAACCAGTCTCGCCTTATACCTTTCGATACTTCCATCAACTTTTCTCTTCAACTTGAAGACCCATTTACACCCAACAACGCTTCTCCCTTCAGGAAGTTCTACAAGATCCCAGGTATTATTTTTGGCTAAGGAGTCCATTTCTTCTTCCATAGCCTTTTTCCATACCTCGCTATCTGCGTCATCAACTGCTTCCTGATAACAAGATGGTTCCCCATCTTCAGTAATCAATGCGAATGATGAAGAAGAGTCTTCATACATTTTTGGTGTTCTTCTTTCCCTCATAGACCTTCTTAGGGTGACTGGTTGCTGACTGGATTCTGGATTTTCTCCAGTTTCCTCTGCTTCTCCACCTTTTTCAGAAGTCTCTCCTTCCTTTCGACTTTCTGGAAAAGGTATAGTCTCCAATTGAATCTGCTGACCTGGTGATGCCTGCTTCTGTTCAACTCTTTCAAAATCTAATTTTAAAAGAGATGATTCATCAAATGTTACATCTCTACTAATGACTATTTTCCGTGAAGTAGGATCCCACAACCTATATCCCTTCACTGAATAATCATATCCAACAAAGACACAAAATTTTGATTTTGGATCTAATTTTGAATGCTGATTTCTAGGAATAAGAACATAGGCATCACAACCAAAAATCTTCAAATGCGAATAATCACAAGACTGACCCGACCAAACTTCTTCAGGAATTTGACAGTTTATTGCAACCGAAGGTGATCTGTTAACTAAATAGCAAGCAGTAGATATTGCTTCTACCCACAACTCCTTTTGCAGATTAGCATTACTAATCATGCTTCTAGCTTTTTCCATAAGAGTCTGATTCATTCATTCAGCAACACCATTCTGCTGAGGAGTATAAACAACAGTTTTATGTCTAACTATCCCTTCATCCTTACAAAATTGTTCAAATTCTAAAGAGGTAAATTCACCGCCATTGTCAGTTCTTAAACATTTGATTGATTTTCCTGTTTTCTTTTCCACCATTGTTTTAAATTGTTTAAACACATTAAACACATCAACTTTCTTTTTCAACATATAGACCCAAACTTTTCTGGAGAAATCATCAATAAAAATTAAAAAATACAAGGCACCTCCATATGACACAATAGGAGATGGTCCCCACAGATCAGAGTGAATATAGTCCAAAATCTGCTTGCTATTATGATTTCCAGACTTGAATCTTTGTTTACATTGTTTGCCAAACACACAAAATTTACAAAAATCCAACTTCAAGGATTTCAAATCAGGAAGTAGCTTGCGATTCATTAGTACCTGAAGACCTTTCTCGCTCATGTGACCCAACCGTTGATGCCATAGACGAGAACCTTCTTCTGCTTTATCTGACACAATCACTGCTTCACTAACTTGAGTGCTTCCCTTGAGTCTGTACAGGTTTCCAACCTTTTCAACCTTCATAACAACCAAGGCTCCTTTCGAGACTTTCAGCACTCCATTCTGACCTGTAAACTTTTAACCATTTGAATCCAAAACTCCCAAGGAAATCAAGTTTTTCTTTAGATCAGGTACATGCCTAACATTAGATAAGGTTTTAATTGTACCATAATACATTTTAATTCGCACATTTCCAATCCCAACAGTCTAACAAGATGCATTATTTCCCATGAAAACAGAATTACCATCTATAGTTTTATATGATGAAAACCAATTCCGGTGTGGACTCATATGATGAGAAGCACCAGAGTCTAATAGCCAATAGTCAGCATCTTGTGAGATATTACATACAGGGAGTGCTTTAGTAATTAAAACCTCATCATCCATACCCGAATCGACCTGATTTTCTTCCTTGTTGTTTTTCGCCTCCTTCCGTTTCCAACAATCCTTTTTGAGATGTCCTGGTTTGTTGCAGTACCAGCATTTTTCTTTACTCTTCTTGCTGCACTTTGACTTCGATCTGAACGAACCTCTTGTCTTCTCCCCCCGTTATTTTGACCGACCTCTAGCTACCATGGCTTCAGGTGCAGAAGTCTTAATGCTAGATTGTCTTCGTACCTCTTCAGATAAGAGAGCACCCACGACAGATTCAAAATTTAATGAATCGGCAGTGCTCAAACTGACTGAGGTCACGAAGTGATCCCATTACTCAAGCAGGGAACACAAAAAGGTTATTGCCTTGTCTTCTTCCTCCATCTTTACTTCCATATCGGACAACTGAAAAATAAGCGTATTAAAAACATTCAAGTGATCTGCAATTTTCGTACCCTCCTTCATCCGAAGGCTGTACAGTTGTCTCTTTAAATAGATTTTGTTAGTCAAAGATTTTGTCATATAGAGAGTTTCCAATTTCTTCCACAACCCTGCGGTTGTACTCTCTCCAACAATATTGAAGAGTACTTCGTCTGCCAAACACAACTGAACAGTACTGAGAGCTCGGGCATCCAAGTCCTCCCAGTCCGAGTTTGACATGCTTGCTAGTTTTCTAGTTACCCCATCAAGTGCCTTGTGCAACCCTTGTTGCACAAGAAAATCCCTAACCTTCAGTTTCCACAGAGAAAAATTGTTTTTTCCGGTGAATTTCTCCACCTTAAATCTTGCGTTTGTCATTTTCTCCATTTCTCCCTCCTAGGGTTTCAGATTTCCCTTCTTAAAAAAAATTCCCCTCTTCTTCTAGGGTTTCTAAAAGGTTTCAATTTCTATTTCTTTACCACCTTTTCTTTAAAAAAAACACAAACCCCAGCTATTACTTCAGAGAAATCTCATAAAAAACATCAAACCCTATTCTCCTTTTTTCTTCAACTAAACTCTTTTAAACTGAATTTTTCAAGGAAAAACAAAGAATAAATCTGCCTTTTCTTTCTTCCATTGAACCCCTTTAAACTGATTTAAAAAAAACAGAATAAATTTGATCTGCCTTTTTCTTTAACAAAAAATAATCTTAACACAGCCCCAAAAAATATGTATTTTTCCAGAAAGAATAAATCTGATCTGCCTTTTTCTTCAATAAAAAATAAACTCGATTTCTTAACACAGCCCCAAAAAATATGTATTTTTCCAGAATTCTGCTCTAAAACCCTTTAATCAAAAAACACAGATATTTAAAAAAAAAAAAAAACAACTTCCATTCATTAAAAAATACCTGGCTTCTATGCTGCAGCCCTTCCCTTTGTATTCAGCGGCTGGCAAACTCTGGTGCAAATCCTTGACAGCTCTTCCCCTTCTTCTGCTGGCATCTTGGACTGTATCTCCAAAAAAAAATGGCTCGATTTGCGGTCGCTCAACGGCCTTTCTCCAGCAATTCTCCAGCAGACTTTTTGTTTTTTTTCCTCTCTTCAAACGGATGGGTCTTCTTTTCTCAAACACTGAGCCAACGTTACCAGCTTTCCTTCTCTCTTGGGCGGCAACAGCAACAGTTCTCTGTCTTTTTTCCACACGGGCTTTCTCTGGATGGCTTATCTGGCAGTCGATTTCAGACAAGGCGGCTCCTCCTGCAACGACGTTGTCATTCCATGCAGCCCAACACCCTTTCTCACAGCAGCCTCCTTCTCTCATGACGGGCACGTTTTCTTTCTTGCAACGGCGTGCAGCAGCCCGACACCCTTTCTCACAGCAGCCTCCTTCTCTCACGACGGGCACGTTTTCTTTCTTGCAACGGTGTACGGCTCCAGGATTGCTTTCCTTTCTCACAGGGGTTTTAATCAGCAACTAGCTCTGATACCACTTGTTGTGGGAAATAAATAGAACGGGAGAAATATAACTAAATTTGGACAACTGAAAGATGAAAGATGAAACACTTTGAAACTTTATTGATGAAATTCTCCATATCATCACAAGCCTCTTGGGCCATCTTATTAAACCTAGATACATTTAGTTACTCTAACTACATCTCGTTATTTCGTTATTTCAACTACCTAGGTAATTAGTAAATTTACAATATTTGTTGTCACATTTAACAATTTCTAAGGAAGGAAAGATGCACAGTTCTGGTTATTTTTTTGTGACAATAAGTGTTTGCAGAATATAACTTCTCATGGATCTCCGAAGAACAATTTGGAATTGCAAGATAGAAAGCTATGGACAGTCTTCTGTAGAGACAATGAAAATGAGGATCTCTGTATGGTTTGGAGAATCTCATTTGAAATATGCTTGTCAAAATATTTGATGAAGCAGGAAAGAATGACTTTGAACTTTATGGAGAATAATTTTTCCTGTAAACCATCCTTGCAACAATTGCAAACAGACATCATATCTTATATGATAAATGGTGAGATAAGCAGCGAAGTATTGGCTTGGTTTAGTTGGACAGCAATTGAGAAAATTGAAAGGAGATTAGACGTGCTTTCTTTCAAAGCACTGCACAACTTCTCCAAGGCCAAACTATTAATCCAGATTCTTTACTATTGTATTGTTTTTCAATTTGGTGTTGCCAATTTTCATTACAGAAGCATATGGTTCTTACGTCTGTAAGCCCAAATTCTCCTAAGGCAGGAATATACTTCAACTTTTGTATTACTTTTGGTCAATATTCATGTTAAGCTCTTACCAATTTTTTTTAAATTAGTGGAATTGGTAATTGGTGGTTAATTCTAACTACTTTTACTATAACTTCTAAGTGATCTGCCCTGCATATAACACACATCCATAACTTCGTAATGAAGGATTTGAACATAAAACCTTGTATTCACATTTAATTTTTTTATGAACTTGCCAAGTGAAGTCACAGGGACCCGGGAGCTGTCTGCAAATAACATATTGTTGCATATTGTTTGTGAAGGATCATTCCTTTTCTTGGGTTTTACAGCATTATTTAATACTATTTAAGATGTTATTAGATGGAGATAACTTTACTAATTGGTATTGACGATTGGAGCACTTTTTTGAGAAAAAATAATTCAGTTCAATTTTTATCCCAATCAAGCATCCACTCTCTATTTTGTATGTTAGGGCAAGATTATTTTTTTTTTCCCTTATGTAATCAAGCATCCACTCTTTAGCTTGTATTTCAAGGTAAGATATTTTTTTATACTGATATAATATGTCACAATATCACTTTTTGAATCTAGATGTAAAATAACAATTATTCTTTCTAATTAATAAATTAGAATGAAAATTTAGTTTAATTTTTATAATGGGTTGTCAATTACGTAACAGAATAGTTTGGATGGCAGTTTTTGTTGAAATCTGGTAATTTTTTTTTTAAAATCAGGTAGTTGGAATGTTTTACGGTGAAAATGGATTCAGCACCATCAAAAACCCCTAGAACACTCAAAATACTGAAATTTAACCACTGTAACCCAGATTTTCAAAAATCTTTGCCACAATTTTTCATAATCTTACCGATCTTATTCTATTTTACAATATCAAAAACCTCCTATAATTAAGAAATTTAAAAATTGTTTTAGAAAAATCAGCTAAATTTCTGTGTAAGTTCAGCTAAATTTCTGTGTTTCTTGGATGGTCTGTGCGCCATTGATTTTTGCCTCTTTACCACCAAATAATAGAGGTAGCATTTATCAAGTTGTTTTTCGCATGCAACCAAACAAGAGGGGCAGAGGATGCATGGCAGAGCTGACAATTGAACAGAATGCCCCAACCTCCTCCAGTTGGCGGGGAAGGCAGGCTGGAGTGGAGACCTCAAAATGCAAGGGAATATTTGGGACCAATGCCATTCAAGCTAGTAGGAACTCGGTCTGCAATAAGACCAGTAGAGGAATGTGCTGCAATTGGTTTAAGAATTTTTTTATTTTTAGAAGTCTTCCGAGGCAGGACTACATGACATACTGAGGAAGTGCCAACCTGACAGATGGAGTTAGGTAGACTGCCAGGTCAGATCCTGACTAACAAGCGCTTTGATAGCTGTCAAATTCACAGTCACAAGATGTAAGATATAGATGTCAATATTCAAGTAAGGTGTGCATAAATGTTGGAATAATTCCTTTTTCCTTGAAATTTATTCTTGGATGGCCTTATCCCTGGCGGCTTCCATTTATAGTTGTTATACTTATGGTGGAGAAAATGGTAACCAGTGGATGGATTTTGAATTCTACTCTGAAACTTGTCCAAGGTTTCTTGGATGGGAACAGGTGGGTGTTTTATTTGGCATGTAATGGAAATCTATAAATTTTGTTTGGTGAAAATGGTAACTAGTGCATATATGTTGGAATTTATTTTGAAACATATTGAAGGTTTTTTTGGATGGGAGCAGTTGCTTTTTTTATTTGGGATGGAGATCTATAAATTGTGTTTGGTGGCAGCATAGTTGTTGGGAACAGGCAGGTTGGCAATTGATTGTGAGTAAAAGTCGGGCAGAAAATTTACAAAAGTTATACTAGACCTGGATTGAGCTATTCAGTGTAATTGCTTCTCTAATTAAGATTTTATCTCTGGTTGAAAGCGTTTATCTCCATAGAATGACAATGGATTTATGAAAGAGCATGGATTTATGAAAGGGCATATATTTGTATATCAGTAAGACTAAAAAATTAGTTTCTAATTGTAGTGATAAATTGTGTTTGGTGGCAGCATAGTTGTTGGGAGAAGGTTAACAGTTGTTTGTGACTAAAAGATGTGCTGGAAAGTCCGTAAAATCCTACTAGACCTGGATTGACCTGCTTCAGTGGAACTTCTTTTCTAATTACGAGTTTATCTCTGGTTGAAAACTATTATCAATAGAGAGTGATGATGTGTTTCTATGTAGGTGGTTGAAAACGCTTATCGATAGAGAGTTATGACGTGTTTCCATGTAGGGGGTATGTGTTGATGAGAGGCATATCTATGATTATCAGTAAGACTGAATAATCCATTTCTAATGGTAGTGACGAATCTAGTATGTATCTGCCAATATGATTTGGAAAGCATTTGAAATTGTAAGCATGGACCACTATGAAGATATTTTGGAGCTTTTAATGAAACTTTATCAAGCATTATGTGAATAGTCAGTTGCATATGTACAGTGTACTGTAAATGGACGAGTCTTGCAGACTAAGCTGCTTAACTTTATTACTGTTTTCATACCGCATCTTTCAACATTGAACATGCATATCCCTTCTTACACATTCTAGTTGTTGGAATGTTGAAGTATTCTATGCAGCTTTGATTTTAATATCTGCTATTGAATGATTATTCTATGGATGATATGTTTTTTTTGCAGTTCAGGAGAGTTGTTTTATTCATTTATGGATTTCAGTGCTTATTTATTTAGAATTCTTGCGTTCTATGCTTTTGTGTTATTGTCTGGCTTTGTGTTCAGTGATTTTGCTTCTTTTCCTCTGCTCGTTCACATTTCCACCTTATAATGCGCTTCTCTTTGAAGTTGTTCTAGTTTAGAACACTTTTTCCTTGGAATTCTAGTTCACTCCATTTGTTTGCTTTCTCTTGCAGGATGTATTTACTTTCTCCTTGCTTGTTTTATATGGCTCTAATATTACTATACATATGTATATTCTTCAATTTGAAATAAAAATTTCTCTACTTGTTACCGCTACTTTTCTAACTAACAAAACATTCATTTGTTTTTTTGCAGTTATGGAGAGAAGTTGTTTTGCAAATTTTTGGATTTCGGTGTTTTTGTGCTTAGCGGTCTTGCATTCTATGCATGTTTTATTGTCTAGCTTTGTGTTCAGTGCTTTTGATTTTAGTAGACTCTGCCCTTCAATAAATGCTTCTCTGCCTCCGCTCATTCACATTTCCATCTTATAATGGCTTCTCTTGGAAGCTGTTCTAGTTCACTCCACTTGTTTGGTTTCTTTTGCAAAATGTATTTGTTCTCTTTCATTGCCTGTTTTATATCGCTCTACTATTATTATATATATAAATATTGTTCAATTTAAAACAAGATTGCAAAATAGTGGCAAACTTATCAAATACATATATAACCAAAACGATCCTTTGAATATAAGATACAAAAGGTCTAAAGGCTACTTGCTAGCACTACTTCTCTATCTAGCAGTCAAAGGTCCATTTTAAATTCTTGCAATCAGAACCCACCTGCAGGTTAATTACCTGCAATCAGAACCCACCTACAATTTAATTACTTGAGAAAAAATTGCAACAGTCGTCCTCACGAAATGTGACATCATCTTGCCCAAGGCATACACATTAGTCCACTTTGCAGCAATTCATAAAAGGTTGGTGAAGACCTTGAATAGTCTGCATACCCCATCAAGGAAGAAGCCATCTTCAATGCACTCGAATTATCTTTCTTGTCTTAATGGTAAGAAAATATGGCTAAACACGTTCCTAAAGTCATTACTGGAAAGTCAATAACCATATCATTTAATTTCTTCTGGGTGCACAGTAAAGGCATATTTTTTGTCATCGGTAGGTGCCACTACTAATTGGACTATTTCCCATTGAATTTTTTTTTGTTACATGCGTGTATTATGGTGATTGTTGTATAAGTAAAATATAATCAATAAATACACTTCACCCCTATCCCGTGCCCTGTGTATCTATTATTTTCAAATTTTTCCATTGTTGAAATGTTTGCCAGTGCCTTTCACTGTAGAGGCTTTTGCAAGAACAACCGACCTTATCCAAAACTCAAAGTGAATAGAGATATAACTTGGGCTCCTTTTGTAGCTTCCTCCTCTCTATTTTAACTCTTAATACATTTCATTTTACATTCTTTATTTGAAGTCTCAATTTTGTTTGGCCAAGTTCTCCGAATTGCTTTTAGATTTTTTTGAATCGCATCATATTGCCCAAGGAACTTCTGGTCATATTAAAAGGTTCTAAAATATGGCTGCTGCTCAATGTTCGATGTATTAGAAGGTTCTACGCTGCTTTTTGTACTCAAATAAATACTAGGCTAGGTTATTGAATTTTTGGTTTTGGGTTTCTTCTTGTGAGGTAGCTTGCCTTTTAGCAACAACATTCAAGGTAGGAACAACATTCAACGTTACCTTGTTAAATTTCCATGAAAAATTTACAACTACTTAGATGAATCTCTGATAATTGAAACCATTTTACTTTCACCAAGATACAATGCCTTTTAGCAACTTATAAGCAGTGGAATAAAAGACACAGAGATAAAAACACATCACACAATTGACACGCTTTTCTCTGGAAACCCAACAGGGAAAACCTGCTTGCTTGATGTGGCTATTTTATCGATTGTACTTGGAGCAATTGAATCTATTACAAAGCAATATGTCTCTCTTGAGAAAGAATTATGCTTCTCACACAAATCTCAGCTAATCATTAGAGAACCTTTGAGGTCTAAAATGGGCCTCCTAAGAAAAATTTACAACCAAAATAAACTTTATAATAACCAATAGGATTCAAGATGATGATGTCAACCATGGGGGCTAAAAAAATAAAAAGATTAAAAAGTAATAAAATAATAAAAATACATTTTCAACTTATCTCCCAAGTTTATACTCAAATTTCGAGCGGGAGTATTCTTTGGACGCAAAATTTAATTCCTCATCCAAGGAGTACTCATGTTCCATAATTTTGATGGACCCTACTACACGAAAAATGAGAAATACATGAAAAAACGTGATTGAATCTCTAGCGCTAGCCTTCTTGATTGATCTGTGCTCTAGCCTAATTGATCAACTTAGTGCTGGTCTTTATACTGATCTCTAATTTGATACCATGTTAAATTTCCATGAAAACTCTGCAAATACTTAGATGAATAACTGATTGTTGAAAATGTAGTGAGCAAGGTCTTCAATTGCAAGCATTAACGAGGGTGAAAACTGTTTCAGTCATAATTGACTTCATCACATCCATGAACAACTTGCCAGTAATTGATATCTGGCCAGATTTGTCATGCCTATAGAAAAAGATGGTTCTTTGGGTTATATTTTATTTGGACTTAGAAGTTATAACTACCAGATTTGAAAAGATGCATATACAGAAAATGTATCTCTCCTTGTAAAAATTTAAAACAAGACATCATTTGTACAACAATACTAGGAGAGCATTGGCAAGTTCTAGAGTGGACCTCCTCTCCAATCAATGGAGCTATCAGGTAAATATAGGGTGCCACTGCTACTACTTGTGGGATTCTGCTACAAACAGATTCATGGCATGGCATGGGCATGAAATGGGGAATTCCGAATGGAGTTTTTCTAATGGTTCTCTTCATGTTGATGGTTATAATTTTAACAGATTCAGCAGGGTGGATGCAACTAGCACATATTCCTTTCAATATCCAGATTTTGAAGGCACGAGAAGGAATAATATTTTGAAGAAGTGAGAAGCAGTTCACCTTATTATAGTTACCATGCTAGGTCTTCCTTTAAGATATTCCCAGCATCAAATCATTTCCATAAATATGGTTGTGTAAAAGTCGTGATGGTGTTGTAATGTAAATTATGTTTCCATAGTTGAACATCTGAAGTATTTTGCGATAATGTTATTGTACCATGGCACCTGGATCAGATCCAATGTTTATCAACACTTTTTTAATAGCATGTTTTCTTTTCTTCCCATTGTTGTTCATTTCTCCTCAAACTCCTCTCCAACCTCAATATCAGTGCTAGTAGTAGCATGAGAAACAACACTACGCTTAGCAGAACTAGAAGAACGCATTTTCCAAACTGCACGAGAACTACTTCCCTCACGAGTCACCATGTGCCATGCTTGGTCTTGGTGGTTCTCTTCCTTCTACTCTTGGTTCAACTACCATATCTTCATTGGAACCAACACCCCGAACTCCACTAGACAACGATTCACCATTTTGTAGTAGTGATTCGCCATGATTTTACAAGATAATATAATCTCATGAGAAATTTGCCAAAAAATTATATATACATATTATATTATTAATAAAATCTCCTTCCATTTTTCCTATGTATCATGGGGATTCGCCCATTTATTATATATATAAATTTAGGGGGGTTCTTGAAATTTTCCCTGACTGGGTTTGCCACATTTCTACCACTTTGAATTTTGAGTCTTTTCCTTGCCACTGGTGTATGTAGATCCACCAGGATCAATCCTCCCCACTGAGGAGCTTTTGGACCGCCAAAAGCCTATTCCGTCAATTGGCAAGTGAGGGAATTTATCCCTCACTTTCAATTTTTACAACCATTTAGCCTTGCTTGGGTGCATCCATTTGAAACCAACACGAATATATTCCACATATCCTCGTCATGAAGTCCTGGCTCTTCTGTCAAGGAAAATATCAACTAGAAATTCGTTAAGATATTCTGGTGCAAAGTCATCCTTTGTAGGAAATGATCTTACCTCTTCGGTGTCCATAATCAATGGTGGCTCATAAAGCTTTAGATTTTTGACATTCACTACCGAGTACATTTTCATGTATGTAGGAAATTCGAGATGAAATGCATTGTCCCCAATCTTCTCCAATATGGTAAATGGACCATACCAAATTGGTCGCAACTTCTTTCCTTCTCCCTTCATCCTGGCCTTGCTGATATGGAACCACACATTGTCCCCAAACTAGAATTGGTTGTTGACTTGATGTTTATCATGTCAAGCCCTGTATCGAGCTTGATTCTTTTCCAATTGCTCCTGTACTGCTTGGTGAATTGGCTGTATCCACTAGATGAATCATTGTGCTTTTCCCCTATCATCACATCCACTAGAATATTCATCCCTTCCGAAGACCATGTCAAAAGGATCCTTTGGTAGGTAAACAAAACATGTCTCAAATGGTGAAGACTGTGTAGAAGAATTCACTGCTCGGTTGTAGGCATGATGCACATAAGGGAGATGCTCATCCAACAATTTAGGATGTTTGTGACAATAGCCTCACAAAAAGTGCACCACAGTACAGTTGACGACCTCTGTCTTCCCATCAGTCTGTGGATGAAATGTCGTACTTCTCTTCAACTTGGTGTCTATCATTCTCCACAAGCTGGTCCAAAACTCTCCAAGAAAGCAAGAGTCATGATCTAATACAATCGATGTGGGAAATCCAAAGTGGATCCAAACAAACTGAAAGAAAAGACAAGTAGTCTTCTCTGTAGTGACCTTCTTTTTACAAGGCATTAATATACACATTTTATTGAAACAATACACAACGACATAAAAAAAGTCGTGACCCTTCCTAGACAAGGGAAAACCACCTACAAAGTCCATCGACACACTTTCCCATGGATGACTTAGAATAGCGAGTGGTGTGTAAAGACCGAGTTTTCTATTATAGGGCTTGAAAATAGAACACATCACACATCCATTTACATATCGAGTGATAATTTTTTTCATACGAGGCCAAAATAAAAAACTTTGTAAATTACATAAGGGTTTTTCGACACCAAAATTTATTGACACAAGAGAGGTATGGGCCTCTCTGATTACATGCATCCTTTTTGCTGTGGGTATGCACAATTTTTTGAGGTGATCCGACAACTTCCCCTACAAATGATAGTTTTCCACCTGTGATCCATGATTTAGTTTTGCATATATTTCCTTAAAGTCATCATCATTAGCATATTGTTCAACATAAATTTCAAAATACAACGAAGCATCATACAAAATAATAGAAGCATCAATAGGAGGGCGAGAGAGCATATCTTCTACTTTGTTGCTAGTGCCCTTCTTATACTTTATTACTAGGTTAAAATGCTGTAGAAAACCCATCCACCTGAAATGATGAGCTTGTTGTAACTTGGTATGTGACTGAAGGTATTGAAAGGGCTAGTGATCTGTATGGATAATGGTTTCCTTGCAGATCAAGTAGTGTTTCCACTTTTTCACACTTTGGACCAAGGCATGCAGTTCTTTGTCATAAGTGGGATAGTTGATAACAACCTAGGAGAATTTCTCTGAATGGTACATATCGGCTTCTTTTTCTACAAAAATAAAACCCCCATGGCGTATCCACTGGCATCGGTCTCGATCTCAAAAGGCTGCTGGAGATCGGGTAAAGAAAAAACTGGAGCGGTTCTAATTCTCTCTTTCAGTGCTTCGAAGGACTTCCGCTGCTTTCCTCCCCACTGAAAGGTTTGTTTCACACTTGTTAGTGTGTGTAAGGGTGATGCAATAATATAGAATTTGGCAATGAATCTTCTCCAATACTGTACTGCACCTAGAAAATTGCGGACCTTTGTTACATTGGTAGGCTTAGGCCATTGTACAATCACCTCAACTTTAGAGGGGTCTATTTTTAATTGACCATTATTGACAATATGACCTTGGTAAACCAAAGAAGTTTCCCCGAACTCACACTTTGATAATTTTACATACCAAATCACAACCTTGGAAAGCATCATATATTTCTGCATTTTTTTCTCTCACAACCATGAGAAAACACCCTTTGTTGGAATTCACCTATCTCGTCATCTATCCCACACTTACAAGACTGACACTGAAATTTGTTTGATGAGCTCTTACAATATATTCTACCCCATATTTTGTGATTTGGTATTTATTTTCATGTGGAAAGAAAACTGCTTTCCTTCCATAAAGATACAGACTCCCCAACACAATACCATAGATATCCAATGGTATGACATCTAGTTCTACTTCATCCACTAGTTTAGAAGAAATTACAAATTTAACCTTACATGTCTTGGTTACATTTAATTTTTCTTTGTCATGTACCCATCCAAGCGGATAAGGTTTCAAATGAGCCTTGAATTCTAAGCCTAAATTTTTAACCAAGGAGTCTGAGATTAAATTTTCTTGAGAACTTGAGTCAAATAGAGTTTCCACTTTTGTATGGTTTATGACAACTCTAATATGAAATAACTCAATTCTCTTTCATTCATTAGGAAGAGGCTCAACTATTGAAGTAGTGCTTGCATGCGATCCATAATTAACATGAAAAGAAAGAGTACCTTTAGTGCCTGCTGCTGTGATTAATGCCTCATCACCAGAGCCAGATCCAAGGTCTTGCTGCATGTTTTCCACCATCTTCTGTTTTCCCTTTCCACCATATCTCTTTGGATTCTTTTCTGAGTACAACTTCCAACAATGATCATCATCACGACCTTCCTTTTTTCAGTGAGTGCAATAAGGATTTTCTCCTTCATCTTTCTTTGTTAATGTCATCTTATTTTCCTTTCCCTTTCCTTTCCCCTGGGATTTTCCATTTGAAAGGTGGTTTCTTTGAATGATCATCTCTATCATTTTTTCCCTTGTTTTCAAGATGAATGGCCTTTACACTGGCTGAGTTAATCATAGTAGGTTCACATATTAATAATTAATGCCTAATGTAACTATGTAATGACCCAATATACTTAGTTAACACTTCACGCGAATGTAATGAAATGCCCAAATTTAGTGCTTGTTTTCTAAATTCCTCGGTAAATATTTGCACATTTTGGCCTTTGGCTCGCCTTAGGTACTGCCACTCCATTAAGGTTTTTTTCTTATAACCCAAGGGACAGAATTGATCTTTTAATGCATAAATAAAACTTTTCCATGAGGAGAGAAGGTTACTCAAAATTTGGCTTCCTTGCAATTTTCTCTCTCACCAGACAAGAGCGGTGTTGTTTAGTTGAAGAGAAGCCAACTAGATCCTTGCCTCATCCTCCTCGATCTGCTAAATCTTGTAGTAGAATTCAATTTGCCTAATCCAGTTGTTAAGATTTTCTACATTACTTTCACCATTATACATGGGAAGATCAAATTTGACATCTAATTTAAAGAAGGGTTTCTTAGATGAATTTCCTGAATTCTTATGATGATGGTGAGAAGAAGAAGAAGAACTTTCACTCACGGAAGGAGAAGGAGGTGGATCCACTCCATCATCTCCATGCGCTGAACCTCGTTCTTTTGAAGAATTCTCCCCCACTCTTTTTATTTTCTCAAGTCTTGAGAACAACTTCTCGAACCGATCTGCCATTGTGTAGAATGTTTTGTGGAAGTTTTTCTCTTCCTCATTTCTAGAATTTTCATCCATGTTTCTTCTTCGATGCGCACGTCCCTCTTCGGGATCAAAAGACTTTAGTTTCCCTTGAGCTCTTTGGAGCTTGTTTCTGGTTAGCATACAATCATGCAATTCACATCTATAAAGACTAGCTTTGATACCACTTGATTCAAGATCTTTAGCTTCGATATGGAATAAATAATTACATGTAAAATTGCATCTTGACTGTGAAACTTAAAAGGCATGAAACAAGAAGAGAGAAGCACATAAAATCATGCAAAGAAGACAAGAACTTGATAACGGAGTTCTTCCAATTTGGAATTAGTCTCCGGGCCTTGCTCAATAGTGGGGAGGCCTTCATTCATTAATTGGAAAGAAGAAGAAGAAGCACAAGTAAATTACATAAAGCACCCTTATACCTCCAAGCTGGAAAGTGCTCGAAAAATGGAGACCTCTGTTGCAGAAATTGAAAACACCATCAAATTCTGATGTAGGAAAATTAGAATTTTCCTACTCTTAAAGAAGGTGCAATTATTAACAATGGGTTCCCCTTTTAATCAATCCCAGAATCATTGTCTTAACTGATTGGGTATAATTTACCTTTTCTCTTTGATATACAGCTTTACATCCATTAATAAAATGTGATTTCTTTTTATTGGATCACCTTGATACAACCTCCACTTAGAAGCAGCTTGAACTTTATTTTAAGAGAGCGACTACATGTATTTCATGAAATATTGATGGCAATAATCACAAACTCAGCGTTACATCATAAAATATTAATTGCAATAATCCTAAATTCAGTGTTACATATAATCGACTTATCACAACAGACAACCCAACGCTATTTGAATATTCATGTCGCTTTTCTTCTTGCCACAATTACTCCATTCAGCTTATAATCAGACAACATCGGTCACATATTTTTTTAACAATGGTTACTTTCAAATACGCTGCTAAATGGCGAATGTACAATCACTGGACATGCTCACCCATTCAACGATTAATACCAAATGTTTACACTTACAGATTTCATGTGAGACACGACACTGTTAAGAATCATTTGACACAAAATATACTCATGCATACCTTCCAGAACTAACACACTTGGAAATCAATAACTGTCATCGTACTTTCCAGCTTCAGGAAATCGGTCCACTACTTCAACGCTGATCCGGTTCTTGCTGAACGTTGCAGACTTGATTTTATCAATCACTGCTTCCATAACCCATCTCCAACTCCATTCAACGCACATCTTTTACTCCACAAATGTTGTCACAACTTATCTCTGTGCCCATCACCTGCAATATGTCAGTTACTCATATAAACCATCTTGAAAATCGAATTATATTCAGAAATATATAGACAACATAATATTGCATGGGCTTATAAGCGTTAGCTGCCCTCTCTGCAATTTCAACAATTACTTTAGATTCTCTCACACACACACACTTTCACACCTCCAGCTTCTCTAATTTATACAAATATGAGAAATTATTCTTCTCAGAATAGATTTCTTCTAGAGTTTCTCAACAAACTAATACCTCCCTATTATTTAGCATTTATCCCTATTTTGGTTCTATTCCATGCAAGGAAAGAAACCAATTCTATTATTATGCCTAATGTAATTAAATAGGAAACAAACTAACAATTCTCTAAAAATAAATAACAAATTTAAATAAATATATTATTTAAATTATTTCTAAGTCTAATTTATTCTAACTAGCCACAACATGTGACCAAGACGTCACATTGCTGGCTAGGTGCTTGATTCTCCTGCATCAGACTCCCAGGGAAGAAAGTGATCTTGTAGCTCTTTAGGATCGATTCCCAACTTCTGCAGCTCTGCTGTAGTCATCCAACTGGCGTCTTCTGCTGGTTGTCCTTTCCATTTGATCAAATACTGATAATAAGTTTGATGCCTTGCTTTCTTTGACTCTCGTTTATCCAAAATAACTTCTACCTCTTTCTTCTCTGCTTTGGGCATTTGCTCTTCCCAACTCACAGTTGGGCTTTCTCCTGCTGTCGTGTCTCCTGGTAGTTCTTCTTCTGGCTCTCAGTATAGATACAAGTTTGCAATGTTAAATATAGAGGATATTCCAATTCTTGTTGGCAGATTAACTTCATATGCATTTGAAGAAAAATTCCTTATGATTTTACATGGTCCTATCTTCTTGAGTTTCAACTTGTTATATGTTTTAACAGGAAATATTTCCTTTCTCATATAGACCATGACTAAATCACCTACTTGGAATTCCTTTTCTTGCTTTTTCACATATGCTCTTTTCTTGTACTTGGTGCTGCTTACCTGCAATCTGTTCTTTACCTCTTCCTGTAATCCCTACATCTGTTCTGCAAATTCTTCAGCCTTTGCACTCCTTCCTTCTTGTTTTCCTAAGTCTCTAAGTTCATACACACCTCTTAGATGCATTCCAAAAACAATTTGGAATGGACTCATACCAGTACTTTGATTCAGAGTGTCGTTATAAGCAAACTCAGCCTGAGCAAGGGCTAAATCCCACTGTTTGGGATTGTTGTACACCAGGCTCCTCAGTATGTTTCCCAGACTTCTATTCACGACCTCGGTTTGCCCATCCGTTTGAGGATGATATTCTGAACTGAAACTAAGGTTGGTACCTAGTTTTTTCCATAGAGTTCTCCAAAAATGTCCCACAAACTTGGTATCCCTGTCAGACACAATACTCACAGGCAATCCATGCAATCTCACAATTTCTGAAAAGAATATATTAGCGATATGTGTTGCATCACTTGTTTTCTTGCATGCAATAAAATGAGCCATTTTAGAAAATCTATCCACAACAACATAAATAGAATCATTCCCTCTTTGAGTTTTTGGTAAACCCAAAATAAAATCCATACTAACTGCATCCCATGGTCGGTCGGGTATTGGCAACGGCTGATACAATCCTGTATTCTGGATCTTTCCCTTAGCATGCTGACAAATCTTGCACTTTTCCACAAACTGTTTAACATCAGTTTGCATCTTTGGCCAATAATAAAAAGTATTTACCTGAGCGAAAGTTTTATCTTGTCCGAAATGTCCAGACAGACCTCCACTGTGCTTCTCCTTGATTATATTTTCCCTCATAGAACATTTTGGAATACACAACTTATTACTTTTGAATAGTAACCCCCCTTAAATTGAATAATCCAACCACTGGCTTCTGTTGTGGATTGCTGGATTTTCTATTGTTGCATAAATATCTTTAAAATCTGCATCATCTTAATACATTTCAATCATTTCTTCAAATCCCACAACACCAACCTACAATTCTTGCATGATCAAATTCACCCTACTTAAGGCATCAACAACTTTGTTCAGTTTCCCACTTGTATGTTTGATTACAAAAGTGAAGCTTTGTAAATATTCTACCCATTTAGCATGTTTCTGATTCAATTTTGGTTGATTGTTTATAAACTGTAATGTGTGATTATCATAATATAACACAAACTCTTTTGGCAATAAATAATGTCTCCGCTTCTTTAAGGCATGTATGACAGCATAAAATTCTTTGTCATATGATGAATATTTCTGTTTAGCTTCATTTAGTTTTTCACTAAAGTATGCTATGGGTTTCTGTTCCTGGCTTAGAACTGCTCCGATTGCAATTCCACTAGCATCAGTTTCAACTTGAAAAACTTTCTCAAAATTTGGTAAAACCAAGATTGGTTTCTCAGTAATCTTTCTCTTTAACAATTTAAAATTTTGATTTGTTGCCTCTATCCATTTGAATGGCTATTTAGTATCCCTGATTGTTTCGATGATGGGTGCACAAATTTGACTAAAACTTCGAATAAATTTTTGGTAAAAACTTGCCAAACCATGGAAGCTTCTTACCTCAAATTTGTTTCTAGGAGTTGGCCAATTTACAATTGCCAGGATTTTTTCTAGATCCATTTTCAACCCTTCCTTAGAAACTACAAAACCCAAATAAATTAGTTCTTCTTTCATAAAGTTGCACTTCTTCAAATTTATTAACAGTTTCTCTTTTTGCAAAGTTCTTAGAACTAATTTAAGGTGTTCTATATGCTCTTCCTTATTTCGACTAAAGATAAGTATATCATCGAGGTAAAAAATCACAAATTTACCTATATACTCTTTCAAAACATTGTTCATCAATCTCATGAAAGTACTAGGTGCGTTAGTAAGTCCAAAGGGCATTACTAACCATTCATACAAGCCATTATTTGTCTTGAATGTAGTTTTCCATTCATCCCCTTCTCTTATTCTTATCTGATGATACCCACTCTTCAAGTCTATCTTAGAAAAATAACTCGACCCACTCAAACAGTCCATTAAATCATCCATTCGAGGTAGAGGAAAACGATACCTGATGGTGATTTTATTTATAGCTCTAGAATTTGTGCACATGCGCCATTCGCCTCCTTTCTTTGGACTGAGTACTATTGGTACAACACATGGACTAAGGCTCTCTCTGATCAATCCTTTTTCCATCAACTCTTGGACCTGCCTTCCAATTTTGGCATTCTCCTGTGGTGTTAACCTGTAGGCTGCTTTATTCGGCAAACTAGCTCCTGGGATTAGATCAATATGGTGGCTAATACCCCTGATGGGTGGCAACTCATTTGGTAACTCATCCACAAAAATATCAGCAAAATAATTCAATAAAATTTGAATTTCTTCAGGTAAATCTTCCAAATTTGTAGAGGTTAAGATTACCTTGGGTTTTCCGATAATGGAAAAATGCATCTCCTTACCCTTCTCAACCTCCTGCAATAAGGTTTTCCCACTTATCAACATGACGTGATTTCTAAATGCTTCTTCATCAGCTTCAGCTTTCAATGGTAGTAGTGTATGCTTGTTCCCGTCTTTCTCAAGAGTAAAAGTGTTTCTTCGACCATCATGTATGGCTTTTCGGTCAAATTGCCAAGGCCTTCCAAGAAATATGTGACATACATCCATCGACATTATATCACATAAAATAACATCCTTATAAGTACCAATTTGAAAGTCAACTTTACATTGTTCAGTTACAAAAAGTTGATGGCCTTTCTGGAGCCACGATACTTTACAAGGAGTGAGGTGTACTATTCTTTCCAACTTCAATTTGTCTACCATTTCCATAGAGACAAGGTTATGAGTACTACCACTATCAATTACTAATTTGCAACACTTACCCCTTGACTTACATATAGTTCGGAATAGATTTTTCCTTTGAACAGGTTCTTTAGTCTCCTTGGCTTCTTTAAGCAATACTCTCTTCAGTAACAAGGATTTTCTAGCTTCTGGTGGTTCCTCTTTGGCTTCAGGTTGAGGAATCTCCTCCTTGGCTTCTGCAACATTAACATTACATGGGTTTGCCGACTTCTGATGAGGGAAATCCCATTGCATATGTCCCCATTCACCACATACATAGCACCGTACATCTCTTCCTCGCCCTCTGCCCCTGGGCACAAATCTTTCGCGGCCAGAATCTCCTCTTTGCGATGGTTTAATGCTTGCACTCCCTGTCTCATTCTGTGAGTGTTGAAATTTTGTTCTGAATGTTCCCTTTCCTTTCGTCAGGTTCTTACCTTTGTTCCTCTGCTTTTGTTTGCACACCAGTTTTTCCTCCGCCCTCAAGGCTGCTTGATAGGCATCTTCAACTGACTTCAAATTCAATAAGTTGATCTCATCCTGTATTTCATACCTCAAACCATTTATATATCTAGCTACCTTTTCTAGATCATCTTCAACATGACCAGATCTAATACTCAACTTATAAAATTCTTCAGTATATTCCTTGATTGTCATCCCTTTCTGTTTTAAGTTCTGCAATTGTCTAAACAAATTTAATTGGTAATCCTTCGGAAAAAAACTTACCCTTCAGCTTACTTACCATTCTGTCCCATTGCTTGATTTTGGGCTTCCCTTTTCGCTCCCTGGATAGCTGCAATTCGTCCCACCATAAGGCTGCATGGCCTTTCAATCTCGTGGCTGCAACCTTTACTTTCTTCTTGTCATCGACTTCTTCATAGTCGAAGTACTTATCTAATGAACTGATCCAGTCCATTAACACCTCCACACAAAGACTTCTGTCATATAAAGGTACTTCTATTCTTGATCGACTGCTTGCTTTGACTAGCATCTTCATGACCTTAGCTGCTTCATTTTCTTCCTCCACTTCTTCGTCAGTGGTCTCTTCTTCATCGGCATTATCGACTGCACCATCCACTGCTCTTCGTTGAGTAGTTTCCATGGTAGCCATTCTCGTGCGTAAATGCTGGATCTCATCTATCAAAGGCACGTTTCTTTGCGGGTCTCCCTCGGCCTATCAGCTCATAGCCACAGGCGGCATTTTTCTGCAATACTTCAAAACAACTTAACGAGGCTACGATACCAAGATGATGTAGGAAAATTAGAATTTTCCTACTCTTAAGAAAGTGCAATTATTATGATAGGTTCCCCTTTTAATCCCGAATCCTTGACACCCGGGTGGAGTATAATTTACCTTTTCTCTTTGATATACAGCTTTACATCCATTAATAAAATGTGATTTCTTTTTATTGGATCACCTTGATACAACCTCCACTTAGAAGCAGCTTGAACTTTATTTTAAGAGAGCGACTACATGTATTTCATGAAATATTGATGGCAATAATCACAAACTCAGCGTTACATCATAAAATATTAATTGCAATAATCCTAAATTCAGTGTTACATATAATCGACTTATCACAACAGACAACCCAACGCTATTTGAATATTCATGTCGCTTTTCTTCTTGCCACAATTACTCCATTCAGCTTATAATCAGACAACATCGGTCACATATTTTTTTAACAATGGTTACTTTCAAATACGCTGCTAAATGGCGAATGTACAATCACTGGACATGCTCACCCATTCAACGATTAATACCAAATGTTTACACTTACAGATTTCATGTGAGACACGACACTGTTAAGAATCATTTGACACAAAATATACTCATGCATACCTTCCAGAACTAACACACTTGGAAATCAATAACTGTCATCGTACTTTCCAGCTTCAGGAAATCGGTCCACTACTTCAACGCTGATCCGGTTCTTGCTGAACGTTGCAGACTTGATTTTATCAATCACTGCTTCCATAACCCATCTCCAACTCCATTCAACGCACATCTTTTACTCCACAAATGTTGTCACAACTTATCTCTGTGCCCATCACCTGCAATATGTCAGTTACTCATATAAACCATCTTGAAAATCGAATTATATTCAGAAATATATAGACAACATAATATTGCATGGGCTTATAAGCGTTAGCTGCCCTCTCTGCAATTTCAACAATTACTTTAGATTCTCTCACACACACACACTTTCACACCTCCAGCTTCTCTAATTTATACAAATATGAGAAATTATTCTTCTCAGAATAGATTTCTTCTAGAGTTTCTCAACAAACTAATACCTCCCTATTATTTAGCATTTATCCCTATTTTGGTTCTATTCCATGCAAGGAAAGAAACCAATTCTATTATTATGCCTAATGTAATTAAATAGGAAACAAACTAACAATTCTCTAAAAATAAATAACAAATTTAAATAAATATATTATTTAAATTATTTCTAAGTCTAATTTATTCTAACTAGCCACAACATGTGACCAAGACGTCACATTGCTGGCTAGGTGCTTGATTCTCCTGCATCAAATTCTTGCACGTAGGAGGTGTAGAATCCCTTTAAAATTTGGCTCAATTTGGACTCTGGACAGATGCAGGCCCTCTGGAAATTGGCTCGGATCATGGTTCCCCTTTGAAAAGGCTCGGGATTCGAGTGCCTGGGAACTGTGTCTCTGACCACTTTGGAATGCCCCCATTGAAAAGTTTCCATGAATACAAATTTTCTTGATTAGTCTTGGAAACCCAATGGATCCATTGGGTTTCCAAGACTAGGATGGTTGGAGAATTGAAGGTGGGAAATAATTTTTTATGGGGATTATTTTACAAGGCTTATCAAATTTTTGATTCTTTATGTGGAAATAATATAGTCCTTTTTTTTTGAATCTTTTAACTATGAACTTCATATGATAATCATTCCTATTTTCTTATTATTCTTGTGATATTCCTTACTTAGTTTTCCAAAATTTATCATGCCTAAAACACCCTTTGGAAACTGTTCCAAAAAACTTTTTGGATCTATTACAAAGCACCCTTGAGAGTTCACCTTTCTATTTTCAATATTTTGTTGGATTCCAGCTTTCAAATGCTGATTTAGGTGGAAAAGGAGCCTTAGTGGGTGCCTTAATTTCATAACACCTTTATTTTCAACTTTTGAAATAGTTAGATTTTTTCTGGATAAGGAGGATAGACGATATTAGTCACACCTTGAATTTTAAAGGGCTCAACTTGTAAAAAGAAATCTTTCAATTTTTACCAGGGTACCAAACTCTAAGCCTTTCTTCCACTCCTACCCCTAAAGGACATTTTTCTAGATCTTTTGCATCTCCATAAGGGTTTTCACCATATTAATGTGATAATTATTCAATGAATGATAATGAAACTTCCTTTGCAAATACAATGCCACTTAAATGTAATGAGACACTTAGGGGGGCATAACGCACTTATAAGTATATCAAATAGCTCAGCGATAAGATTGATAAAATTCAATGTTTCTCCTCCAACTATTTATTTAAGAGTTAGGTGGAATGTTTGTGGGCCCATGTCAATAAGGTGTGCCATAATATTATACTATCCCCTTCCATCAAATAAGAATTCCATGTTTCCAAAGGAAAAATATATTTTGGGTCTATTTGGAAGGAATTATAGTTGCCATTCTCCTTTGCATGAGAAAATAGAAACAAAAATATTAATTTTGAGCACACAATTTGGTTTTAATTTAAAAAAAAATGTGACGATTCTAGTATTTTGACGTTGGTTCCAAAGACATAGTATGTCTCTAATATGGAAAATTGGTTGGAATAAAAGCTCGGTGTCGATACATCAACTTGAACTTCAGTCGGTCATCCGATGTTACTACACAGGTCTTGTGACATTTTTCCTAGTATTTTGACAACGATTGCTATGAAAGAGAATAGAGAGATTATGGAAATATTTTCAAACAAAGGCACCTAATATTGGTAGACCAACCCCACTTTCTGTGAGTCATTTGATGCCCTTAACGTGAATAATATGACAAATTTATCAAATGAAAATGGCCTTTTTTTTCTGATATAATGACTCACCAACCTATCGATAATCTAATAGAGATGTGTAGGTTTTTTGAATGATAGCATTTATATCAGTGCTAATAAACCGACAAAAAAAGTTTGTTCAATTTACTATGGCTATTTGGAGGGATTTCGACGAAGACCTATGGCTTTGATTACCAAGGTTTTGACGAAATTTTGCATTGGAATTCCGAAGAAAACTTGGGATGTCTAAATTTTGACCGTAAAAAATGCAACATTTAGTGGAATCTATATTTTTCATGAGAGCGAAAACAAGGGGGTCGAAAGAATGACTAAATGCTATCGAAAATTGAGTTAATTTGTAGTAGTGTTCCCTAGTGCTCTTTATGAAGAAAAATGATGGAACTTTGAAGTTTTGTATTGACTTTAGATAACTAAAAAAAGTGAAAATAAAGATGAAATATCCTTTTCCAAGAATAAATTACCTATTTTATTAGTTGAAGGAAAAAAATATATTTTTTAAGACAAACCTAGGATAATGTTACCATCAAACGAGAATCGAAGAAGAAGAATTAGCATGACATCCTTTTGGATAAGGTATTGTCATTATGAATTTGTGTGGTTCCATTTGGGTGGAAAATTGCACCAACTATTTTTATGTTCCCAATGAATAGATTGTTCAGAGATTACCCAAAAAAAATTTGTATTGTCTTCTTTGATGATATTGTTTTCTATTCCAAAAGGAGAATGAGCATGAGAAACTTATGGAGATGGTGTTATGGGTGTTGAGAGAACATTAATTGTATGCTAAGTCACAACAAGTGAATTCTCTAGCACATACAAATACATTATTTGGGTCACATTTTCTCAAAGGAGGGCATAGTAGTGGATCTAGAAAAGATTAAGGAAATCAAAGAATGACTAGCTCCAAGGAATATTTCAAAAGTAAGATCATTTATGGGTTTAGTTGGTTATTAAAAAACATTAATTATAGGTTTCCTTGAGATTGCACATCTAATTAAATCATTTAAAAATGAAGGAATGGAGTTTGAATGGACTACAAATTGTGAAGATAATTTTCAATAATTAAAAGAATTGATAACTAATGCACCTATTTTAAACATTGCAGATCCAAATGCAGATTTCATTATGTGAACATATGCATGTAAAGAAGGAATTTGGGGAGTCCCTATGAAAAATGGGTATTTTATTTGTTGTGAATCAAGGAATCTTAAAGAGAATGAAATAAATTATGCAATCCATGATTTGGAGCATGTATATATCATCCATATACTAGAAATGTGGAGGAATGATCTCATGGGTAGAAACTTTTAGCTGAGTATAGACTGTAGTATTCTGAAATATGTATTCAAACAACTAATAGTAAATGGAAGAAAAACTTGATGGTTAGAATTCCTTAGCAAATATGAATTCAAAATCAATCACATCAAGGGAAAATAAAACAAAGTGGTTGATGCACTCAATATAAGGGTTCATGTGATGCATTCTATAACCATTAGCATGTACAACTTAGGTCTAACGACAAGAGTTCTAGAAGAAAAAAAATCATATCAATGCTATTTACAAATTAAATAAGATGTATAACAAGATAATTTATAACATATATTTAAAGAAAATATGTTCGAAGATGACAAAATCCTCTTGTACAATGACAAATTTCATTTTCCTAATGCTTAGTAGTTGAAAAATTTAGTGTTGAAGGAAATGTGCAATGTTTTGTATGATGAATATCTAGGGCACCAAAGAATTATTGCAATAGTAAGGTGCTAGTATTTTTAGTTTGGAAATAAAGAAGGATGTGGCTCATATATATAAACAAATTTATAGAATGTTAGAAGATAAATTCTAAGCATAGAAATCTAGTTGGATTTCTACAACCATTATGCATGCCTGAATGGAAATAGGAGGTATTTACTATAGATTTCATCACCAAATTTCCAAGGAAAATAAGGCAACATTATTCCATCATGGGAGTGGTGGATAAACTTACAAAGGCTACACCTTTTATTCTATTTAGGATGAATAATAAGTAGTCAAAATTGTAAAGATTTATATGAAAGAGATTACCAGGCTACATGGCGTGCCTATGGAAACAGTGTTGGATAGGGATCCTAAGTTTACTTCCAATTTTTGAAGGGGAGTTAGTAAAAATATTTGGGAGAAATTTTAATTTTAGCTCAAAAAGTCATCCAAAATTAGATGGGAAAAGAAAAGTTTCAGATATATAATTGAAGAGATGCTCAAAATATATGTAATGGACAAGATTTCCATGTGGGAAGATTAGCTTCACCTAGTTGAGTTTGGCTACAATGATGGGTATCATGCATCATTGAATATGAGCACATTTGAAGCCTTGTATGGTTGAAAAAGGAACATTCTAGTAACCCATTAGATAGAGCTATTATAGGGCCATAATTATTAAGGGAAGTGGAAGAGTATTTGATAAATATCAAGATGAATTTAAAAGTTGCACAAGATATACAGATAAATTATGTGGATTAAGGTAGGGAACATAGATAATTTCTTGTGGGCTAACATGTATTTTTGAAAGTAAAGGCTAAGAGGAGCTCACTAAAATCAAGAGTTTTCCAAAGTTAGAAACAAGATATTATGGGCCATTTGAAGAACTATAGAGGAAAAATTCCATCGCATATATGATTTCATTCCCTCCATCCATGAGAATACATAATTTGTTTAAAGTGTCATTATTGAAGAAGTATTTTCTTGACCCTAACTATATGAATTATTGGATTATGATCTAGGTGGAGCACGTTGGTGATTGTTAAAGTGCCTGGGAATAGAGACATTCACCCAGTAAATGCCAATAAACATGTAATATCCCTAAAGACATCATGCAAGAAAAGTAACCATACATTTTTGTATATTTTGGAGAACCCGAGTGTATGTTTGTACATAGATGCAATACGACTTATTTTGGGTGTAGTTGAAGTTTATAGAGCCATAAATTAAAGACTTCCTATCCAACCTATGTTATATCTTGGAAAGGAAGTAGGAAATCTCAAGGGATTACAACATAGAGAAGGGGGTACACTTCATTGGATTGTCTAGGTCAAAGGAGAATTAGAGGTTTCCAGTTGGAATTGTTGTATGAATCAATAAACTATGAAATAATTGAGTATTATAATGTAAATTGTGTATATGTATACATGTACATTGACATGGTGTTTTTAATTGAAGATAGTGAAAAACTAAAGGGGATGGGAATGTAAAAACCTAGTTTTGATCCCCAGATTAGCAATATATAATTGTATATACTATGATTGGCCAAATGCCAATCCATGTAAAATGTAAAAATTTTATATGGAAAATAATAAAATAAAATAAACCATCAATTTCCATATAGACAAGGATGAATTCATAGGGGGCTATGATTCCACAAGAGAGGGGCTAAAAGGGGGGCCCCAAAGATATACCCACATACCCATAATTCTAAGTCAATTTCCTATATTAATTTTTCATTACAGTGTAATACAATTATATCAATTAGTTATGATAGCATGGGTTGAGTACAATTATATTTGGTAAGAGTGAGAGTCAACAAACCGTACTTGGAAGATGAAACTTGTGTGGAGTATTTATGTAGTTATAAAAGCAACAAGAAGTGAGGAAAAATAGAGGTAAGTGCTAAGAAGAGAAGGAATCCATGACTATTTATTGAATATGGCTTATTAAATCTACTAATTATGTTGAAAATTAGGTTTGGTTCTTGTATGTCCCCATCACTTCAGATCTAAGATCTCTCTCTCTCTTGATGGTGCAGAAAACCCATACAAAAATGGAACTCAAAGGGAGTTCACAAGAAAAAAGTAGAAAAATATGACAATGATGGAGGATCAAAGTCACACCAAAAGTATAGATCAAGAGTGATATTTAGGAAACAAAAGATAGTGAACGAATGGAAAAACCTTTCTATTTATAACAAAATATTGAGTTAGTCTAGATATTGGTGCATAATTAAAATATTATTAACCAAATCTAGATCCAACTTTTATGGAATATTTTATTATTTTTGTTGGAGGGAAAAATAATTTGAATTTGGTCAAATCCCTTTATTTAGAAATAATAAATAAATAAATGATTTATTTATTATTTTAAGAATGTGGTTGAGTAATAATCAAATAAATAGTAATTTATTCAATTATTTATAAATGATTTAGTCAAATTTAACAAGTAATATTATTTAAATAATATTTTAAGTAATTATTCCTAGAAAATAATAAGACAAATAATGATTTATCTAATTAATTTTCCTGTTTTGGGTTAAATATGGCCAGGAATATTAATTAAAAAATGGTTTAATTAACTATCCCTTGAGGAAAATCAACAAATAAGGATTTAGTCAATTATTCCACAAGGGGTTTCCTGTTTACACCAGAAAAAACTTAGTAAATTATGGGTTATTAAGTTATTTTTCATAGTGAAAGCAATTTTACTATGGTAAAATTGGTCTTACATGATGTACTTTAGTCCATCTAATAGTAACAGGTTAGATGACCAAAAATTGGTTGAATAGATTTCCCCCCAACATGCGAGCATTAGGAGCTAATCGTATGACCGAAGTACGTTGTAAGAACTCAATCACTTGACACCGAAGGGGAGTCACAGAGAGAGAAATATAAGGCAGAATGAAGCGAGAGAGGACAAGACCCTGAGGAGGTGAGACTTACAAGTGTGACACGTCTATTTTATGAGTGAGTACCTATTCTACATGACGCGGGGGAGGCATACCTATGCCCGTCAAGATAACAAAGTACAAAGAATAATGATGCTTCTAGCAAACAAGGGACTGAACTATATAGTACATGATGGCATAAAAATGGGCCTGATAAAAACATGATAATGTATCCCACATACATACTATGCCTGGGACAATAGCTAATACTTATACAATAATATTTGATTACATCTCACACACACTCGAGAATCACTGGTACAATCTGTTGCATCACTGAACCATCAAGTATATGGATCTCGATCATGCCATAAGGAGTTGGAGCTGAGAAACAATCAAGTCAAAGGGAAATAAAGGGTCCCTTTTCCTGATTCGAGGCACCGAACAAGAGTGGAAGATGGAACCAAGGTCCACCACCTTTTAGACCTGTATTCTGGAATGAATAAGCTGATGTAGACAGAAGGAGGTCTGCAATAGGTGAGGCAATAAGAGATCCTCAACTAAGGCATGAGGGATAATAGTGGAGCGACTGATAGACTGGCACTAGGGATGATGGTGGAATGGGGGGTACTGAGTAGTGGGCTGACGACTCCCCTTGTTAGAGAATAAAGGGCATGGACGACTTGGTAGCTACTGACTCGACTCTGGAGGGTATAGGGGACAATATGAATGAAGGCCAAAATGTGCGACATGAGAGAGGAATAAAGCATTGAAGGATGAAGGACTGTGGTGGGATAAAAAGGGACTCAGGACAGACTCCATGGATGTGATGATGACTCAACTCAGATGCTCTAAACAAGGGAGACTCGATGATGATGCCACACAGAACAGGCCCAGTGGGGACCATAAAAACATGAGTACAATATTTTACTTATGACAAAAATCGACATGAGCGTGGACAAGTATGAAGACAAGGTGGTGCCCCAAGTAAAAGTGTTGCAAGTGAAAAAATTCAATTTTGAGAAGCAGTGAAGTGACCCTTCTTGGAAAAAATGTGTGTAGGTTAAGTATCAAATCACCAAAAATGAAAGGATACCCATTTGAGAGCTCAGTGAGAGCTTTCCAACAATGTTGATGGTTTGTCAAACCGAGCTATGGTTTGGTCATGGCTGGAGAAAGAAAAATCTGGGATTTCTCTTTTAATAAGGTATTTTCTCTCCAATTTGATTCATTTGATTCATTTGCAAGTGTAGCTGTGGTGAATGTAGAGAGGAGAAAATGCCCTAAATCTTCTAGTGACCGTAGCAGACAAACCGACTATTGGAATGTAGATCCGTTAGTTGCAGGTAATAGGCCTAACCCTACTCTTTCAATTCAATGGATTAAAGTTTCAGTTTAGGCACCAAGATCTTAGGAACATACCTTTGATCCGATTTACTACCGGGTCACACTTTTTGGGGCATTTTCTGCAATGTGTGTAATAGTCTTCGGGAAAAAAACTGCGACCTATCCCAGGAATGGTATAAAAAGTGCGACCTGTCAGAGAGAGGGGTTTTAGTGCTTTTTTTTGGCTGAGAGCTGGGATTTTATGGTTATGATGTAGTCATTCCTTTTTTTACATTGAAAAACATGATGGTTCTATGCAGATATGGTAGAGTTGAGGATCAAGTGGAGAGAGAGAGACTTGGACACATTACAGTTTGAGATTCAAGAGGATCATGTTTTCTGTGCTGCATTGGCTAGGTTTGGGGTCCTAAAGTTTGTGGAGAACCCTTTGATGAGAGTAGGGGAGCACTTGTTGACCCGGATTGTCAGTTATTGGGATCCAAATCATGAGATATTTATAGTGCATGGGCATTGGATTGAGTTGACTATCCAAGACATATATTTCTTGATCGGTCTCCCGCCACTTGGGATGGTGGGAAGCACACAACCATTGTTACCACAAGGGTGGAACATCATGGAGTTTGTAGAGCGTCATTGTTGACCGGGTCTCCATGTGAAAGGGACATGAATACCGATCAAAGATCTAGAGAGGCTAGAGACTCGCGTTGTGGCCACAGCGGTGCTCTGTATCCTGGGCAACCATGCACTCCACCACATTACTAGGGGTGATATGATGTTTGTTAAGAGTGTATTGAGTGGGACCTACTATGGGTGGGCCCAGATGATGTTGTCATCATTGAAATGATAGTTGTCGCTATGCAAGCGACATGTGAACCATGACTATGCATACGACACAGTGATTTTCTGGCTCTTCTTTGAGAAGATCTCGAAACTTTGGCCTCATATACAGATCCAAGATGGGGGTCCGCGAGAGCCTAGGATGTGCCACTAGGGGCGGCTACTATCTAGGGGGGGGGGGTGGGGAAGTCGGAGGGTTGTTCCAACCCGAGTTCTTTTTGCATTGGGATCAGATGCCACTATACATAGACGACTATCCCAATAGTGGGATGAGTTATCACGGGGACTCAAACTTACCACTGTCGCCAGGTCGGGCATGGGGGCCATATGGTAAGCGACAAGTTTCCTATATTTTATGTGAATTTTAAAGTTTCAAAATATTGTATATGGTACTGATTCATTCAATTTTAGTATGCAGATATAGCACCGGTAAAACTGGCTGGGTATATGGGATAGCCCACAGTGTCAGGAGTTGTAGGACCTAGTGGATCGAGGGGAATGCAGAATGAGGATGTTGTGGCAATCCTGGAGGAAATCCGCCATTGATATGAGAGGTTGCTAACTAGACTTTCTGAGCGCGGCTGGAAGGACGTAGATGAATAGTACATAGAGCCATGTATTGGTCTACCCTCAGAGTGGCGAGGAGTCATGTGGCGCATGGCGATGGCTAGATAGGGGATGCACGATCTATGGGCTGCAGGAGCTGAGCCATTGGCCTAGGACCCTCCAGATAGTGATTAGATGGAGGGGCATGAGGTGCCCCTAGTTTTGATTTTATAACATGCTATGGGCATGTCATATGTATCAGAGTTAATGGACTCCAAAACATTGTATATTTGAATGACACATATTATGGATATGCATCGTTATATGGTTTATTGTTATTGTCTTGTGTTAAATGCATGTGATAAATGCCAATCTAGAATATTTTTTGCAATGCTATCTACATAGTGATTTTATGCTCTAGGTACATGACTGAATGTAATGATTTCAAATTCACACATTAAGAGCTTCACTCGTAAATATGTTCTAAAAGGGACATGATTATGCACACGATAGACACCATTCAATTTCATGACAAGTAGCAAAGAATATAAATGAGCATGAAGGCGGATGATGTGATGTTCAAGGGAATCGACTAACAAAGATCTCACTATATCATACTCGGCCTGATTATTGGTGGAATAACTAATGCATACGTTGTTAGAGAGGACAAGTGAATGTATGGGGGTGAAAATGGCCGAGGTTTTCGAGGCTAGATTCCGAGAGTAGCGACTTTCGCCATCGGCATAACCGATATATGGTGTTGACAGGGGGTCCATCTGAAAAGTGCCACAAGAAAATAAATGAGAGGATGATGAACAATGATGGAAACCTGAACGTAATGCGGAAATCAAACAAGCGCTGCTAGAGGGAATGCTATGGGTAGGGTTTCTAACCCCCACACACTAAAAAGAGGATGGTGTGGGGGACGGCCTTGGGGGCTGTTTGTGCTTAGGTCACGAAAGTTACCATAGACATGAATGGTGCCATTTTTCTTATGGGCTGGATTGATGAAGTCGGGGGTGGAAAAGGATTCCATGATGTCGTCGTCACAGTAGAAGATTGGGTGACTAGTGGAAGGATAACCACATGACATGGCAAAGCTACCTAAATCATCATCTTGAGAAGAAAGGTTCACATGCATATCGTCACAAAGGGTGACAGAAGAACAAGTAGATGAAGGATCCAATGATGTTGAGCCCAGGGTGATCACTGTAGGGAGGTCAGGTGAAACAGAAGGGGAAGTCCCAGAGGGGTCTTCCACCATGGATCTCATAGATGATGACAGGTAGAGGATATTGACTGAAGACTTCGTCATTTGGACATCGGGAAGGGGAATTTCAATGGGAGTGGATGGGTCCTCTAGTTTTCCCAAAGCATAATGTGTAAGTAAGGGAGAGGTAGACTTGTTGCACTTGGCCTCGAATTGGTGGATTGCTTCCAAAGATGTGCGGTAGTCTTCAAGGTGGGGAAAGAGGTGAGTATAGTTGTCATGGAAATCACTCAAAACACAAGGATGGTTTTTGTGCGAAGACTTGAGTTTTGGGGCTGAATTGGGTAAAGTGATATGGATCTCTGGGATATCATACTCAGGAAACGCTTCGTTGACCATGGGCTTGAGACGAGGCAATTCAGGAAAATTATGGGTGGCATGACCGACAACATCACACAAGCACACGGGGGGATGCTTTGGAGGCTAAGAAGGAGAAGGGGTTGTCTGGGAAGCATTTTCTTAAGGTTCCTTTTTGTAGATTCCCCCCCCCTTAACTGAGGCTTTCTCAACAGGAGTAGGTTTCTGTTGAGGTGGTTGAGGCACATAAGCAAAGGGAGGGGTCATGGCGACTTGTTGGACTGGGGTTAAAGAAGTGTAAGGCTTGGGCTGACCAGGCGCGGTATTGGCTGGGGGATCACTGTACCAGACTAGGATCTCCAGGGTCATGTTGGGAAGAGATAAGGTAGCCATAACAGGTACCAAAAAATACTCCAAGAGGGGGAGCAATAAACTGTATCTGAATGGAAGGGTAATGGCCAGGCGGGATAGCTTCGAGATGGTTAAGGCCAGGGGGAACCATTCTAGGAGGACAGATATGATCATCGACACTAGCTACAGATGAGGGGCCTTGAGGAAGGGGTCCTGAAGGCTGATTCGAAGTACTAGGAGAAATTTGCGGAGGGCAGGGCTACTGGCTAGTCGAACTGGTCTATTTGAGGTCGGACCGAGACGATTGCATCATGCAAACATTAGAGGAGCTAGGGGCAGAGATAGGAGGGGGGAGATTAGGGAATGAACCAAGAAAAGAAGAATATTTATAGACTCTGGGTGAGACACTGGTCAGAGGTTCAAATTCTTGTTTATTAGCCACCGAAGAGATAATGGAATTTGGAGAGGTCTGGGACTTCGGTTCATAATATGTCAACTGATCGATAGTGATGATATTTCCATTATGAGGAAATCACATCTTACGGTGAACCACAGATGGGAAAACAGACATCACATAAGTGTATCTATGACCCAATATAATTTTGTAGTCTAAGGAGGCATCAATGACTTCAACGTCAACACAAACAGTCTTTCCTGCAAGAGTAATAGGAAAATTACGGAACATGTCAAGGGGCTAGAAAGAGTGGTCATCCCACAAACAAAGGGTGATAGTGGAAGAGGATAACTTAGGGGATCCTAGTTGCTTCCAAACAGAAGTGGAAATCACATAGTTCGATGCCCCCTCATAATTGATACAACGGGAGACATTGGCATTCCGGATATTGACAGGGATTTGGAAGGTGACAGATGCATAAAGGGGAGGATGTTCTGACTTATCAATATTGAAGACAATCAAATGATCATCTGTAGGATCCACAAAACCCATGGCAGTTAGTAGAGATTTTCCTTGTGAAGGGCACGACTAGAGGACTTCTAGCGTTGACATGGCAGTAGGGGATTGCACCAAGTCATCTACTATAATGTAGGAGTGGGAAGCTTTACTGGAAGAAATTTTTTGGTGTAATGTTCCCTCGGGGATCTTGGTATGAACCTCTGCATTATACTGAGGGATCAATAAAGGACCAATGGGTGTCGAAAGAGGCTGTGTGGTACCGGAAGACGTTGGCTTGGTAGAAAATGTAGCGAGGGGCTGGGTGTATTGATGGGACCGAGTCTGAATGTTGAGGTTAGCGGTATTGGGTTAGTCAGAGTTCATCAGAAGGATCTGGTAATCAGAGGTACCAGATGGAGGAGGTTGAGTGGCCACCTGACTATCAGGGGGTTAGGTAGCCACAAATCCTTGCCGGGGGAAAGGAATGGTAAACATATCAAGTTGAGTAGGGGTAGCATTAGGAGGAACCAAAGGGGAGGCTTGCTGTCCTTGGGATGCTTCTTGAGCTTCTCACATCTGATGCATCTGAGGTACAAGAGGAAAATCATGGGTATAATGATCATAGACACCACAACAAGAACAAGGTTTATTCATGCAAATAGGCCTGTCTTGCTTGGGTTGAGTGCCCTATTGTTGGGTTTCAGTGTTAGATGTATTCCCTTAGGGATTGTTTCTTCCATTACCTAGGGTATATTGGTTTTGATTTCCTTTCCTTTTCTTTTTGGAAGGAGGAGGATTAGTCACACTCTGCTGTGCATACACCTGCCCCTAAGGTGGGGGTGGTTGCTGTTGCGGAGTTTGAGAAGGCAAGGGAGGCCGAGGTGCTAGTGCTAGAGGAGCTGGAGTACCAAGCTGTGGATACAGATAATAAGGAGGTTGGGACACATTGGGGTAAATAGGTTGGGAAAAATTAGGAGGCATGTGGTATCCTAGATACATGCTATCGGGAGGGGGAAAAATGTTGGAGGAGCTAGCCCCTCCCTAAGGGAAACCATAACCCATGGGAGGATGACTGTACTAACGTGAAAGGGATCCAATGATACCGTTAGTGGCATGGGATGCCCCCGGTGCATTGGCACCACCAAGTCTAGAGAGATTAGGTAAGGCGGTATAAACATAACCAGATTATGCATAGATCATGTCATATTTCAACACAATTTGGAGGGAAGTTTCCTTGGTCTAAGGAAAGTGAGATGCAACATCTTTGCCAATAGCAGGCAACATGGATCTGAGAAACTAGTCCATGTAGACATAGTCTTCGAAAGCAGGGGCTCAACATAGGCTCTTCCTTCTGCGCCATTCTTGAATATGGTCAGATAGGCGGGTAGCAGAAGTTTGATGGAAATAGGCCAAGAGTTCGGTACCAACGTCATAGAGAAGGGGAAGTTGGAAGTAAGACAAAAAAGCCTTGGAAAGGGTCACGAAAGTAGTATGAGAGGAGGAGGCCTAGTTGACATACCACTTGCAAGCTTCTCTAGTAAGCATACGTTAGAATAACCAAAGATGAATAGAGTCATCGATGATGGAGTTAGATGAACACCACATGTGGCAATAATGAACATGGTTGGTAGGATCATCTCCAGCATTTCCTTAAAACTTGGGGATATATGAAGGGAGATTGGTTGGCATAGCAGGCCAACCAGGATCATGGTGTATGGGGTCATTAATCAAATGGCTAAAATCGGGAAGGTTTAGCTCGACATATAAGGAAGCAAGGGAGAAGCCATAATAGTTCCTGTTGTGGCACCACTAGTAGCATTTCCATCATTAGGGCCGGGGTTTGTAGTAGCGGTAGTTCTTGAACTAGACATGATGAAGGTGAAAGGTGGAAGAGAGCCAGGGGTAGAACTAGAAGGGGAGCTCGATGAACCAGAAGAAGAGTCAGAATGGGGACTTGTTGGAGGAAGAACACGAACCCTACGTGCTGGGGTAAGTCTTCCTAATGGAAACTGATGATGTAGGCCTTGGAGTCTTCAAGATAAACACCTTGGGGGCACAATGATGGTAAAGAGACACAAAACACAATAAGGAAGAGAGGTAAACAAGGGCATGGAGGTGCAGGATCAATTGATTACAATGTTAAGTCTTGTCCTGACAATGTAAACTAGGCGCTCTTCGCTTAGGGTGTGTGTGTATGTGATAAGTGTATTAATTTTAATTAAGCCCAAACATGTGTATAGAAAAAATAAAAAATATTCTGCATAACTGTAAATAAAACTGAAAATGACAGTAAAGGAAACCGAATGCGATAGTAAAATAAACAGCTAAATATGCATCAATTTAAACCCAAGGAGGAGGGCTTCCCAACAACTAGTCTATGGGTGGGCGAAATCTAGTCAAAACACACAAAATGACCAATGGATCTAAGGCCAGGAGGAACAAGGATCTAAAGGTCAAATCTACTGGAAAGAGGGGCAAAAAACAACAAAAAACTAGAGGGAATTTTTTTGAAAAATAGGTGGCGAAAGGTTAAAACCTGAAGGGGAACTGAGGGGACCATAAAGGAGGACCAAAAAAAATTGAAAAAAGGTGTTTTTGATGGAAAAATAACCGATTTGAAATGGATCTGAAAGTACAAGTTCAGATATGAAAAATGGCTGAAAACATTGAAATCTAAGAGGACCTACCTCAACTAAACTCCTCCTAAAAAGGTGGAAGCATATTGAAGCCCTAAGTGGCTTGGTTCATACTTCGACGAGTAAAAATAAGAAAGAACAGGTCCAATACGGGTGAAGAGGGAGGTCAAAAATGTTAGAAATATTATCATTGATGGAAAGGGAGCACAAAGGAGTAACACCTAAACTATCATTAAGACAAAGGAGTAGAGAAGCAACATCAATAAGGCAAAGCAGAAAATCAGGAAATAATGCAGTAAGAAAACATAAGAGAGAGGCAAGAGCTGAGAGGAAGAGGCAAAATAAACAAAGAATATTAGGCCAAGGGAGAGAGGTGAGAGCCGAGAAATAGAGAGGGCTATGTAGGAAAAGAAGGCCATGCAAAGAGAGCCTTACCCATAACTAAGTTGTAAGCAGATAAAATTATGTGCAGGTTGAAAGGAATAAATTCTAAATTCTAGCTTTAATCAGTATGAAAAGGTGTATGTCGAGTGTGATAACTCGAGATGATATTCAATAACAAAGACAAGCTCAAGAGAGATTCACATTGAAGAATACATAATAAGCTTAGGAGGAGTAGCATGGAAGAATCGGTGTTGCAGAACGACGACAGTATAAAAAAATAGAAATCGACTAAGGCAGAGAACACTTAGAAGATTGCCAAAGAAGGTGAATGGACGGTCAAGATTAGTTCACAGAAGTGAAGGCGAGAGATGAACGGTTAAGATGACTTTGCAAGTTAAGTTGGTTGCGATGCGATGCGATGAGGGGCAACCACGTGTCAACATTGCGCATTAGCGCACATCACAGATTTTAGAGGTTTTCGTTAAGAGTTCGCATGGTATGGTAAGTTGTTTGTGATGCAATGCGGGAAGGATGGAAGGATGCGATGCGATGAGGGAGGAGCCACGTGCCAGCGCGCACATCGCATACTATATGGTTTAGCATTATCGATAAGAGTTAAACTTGGAAATATCTATGGACCATTAGATCTGGCGAATATCTATGGAGGAGATTACAGTGCAACTTCGCATCGGCGGAATGATAAGTTCACTGTTAAGGTTGTTTGGTAAGTTTTCCGAAATGCGATGTGTTGTGATTGGTTCAAGGTATTGTGGGACCCTCTAGCAGGAAGTTCCGCATGTATGAAAGAGATTTGGGTTTATGTGTAGTATGGTTTAAAGTAGCGTTGTTTGATCGCAAATGTATGTATGTTTTATTTAACTCTAAAGTTGTATTCCACTGCATGTAAAAGGAGATTTATGTGGGCCATAACCCACATATCCGCGGGTTTGGATAAAGAAGTCGGCCAAGATGAAAAGTGTGATGTAGATGCGGCTGTGTGTTAAAAGAAAAGGCTGAACACACAATAAAAGGCTCAGGTAAGAAAAAGGACCCAAATCTCGTGCAAAATAGTCCAACATCATGGGTTGAGTCGGGCAAAAAGGCAGTCATGCATCACAGTTGGAATATAACTGAAAAAACATAAAAGACAAAGGGACAACAAGTAGAAGAGGACAAACACACAGCAAATCCAAGAAGCTGAAAGGGATGAATTGAAATATTATTATAACTGTAAATGTAAATTCATTGATTATTTTATATTGTTTGTGATGCAAAGGCAAGTCTCCGTAGGCATATGAAAAACTCCATGAGTGCCGTAATGATTATTTCTAATGTAATAACCTGAACTGAAGTGTAAGGAATCGAATGTATGGAAGGCAAAGAGTCATGCCTATTCACTTCATATTCACATAGAGAATGAAAACAATCATGAAGTTATCGGTATAAAATAGGTAGTATGCAAGTGTAGAATGTGACCAAACACACACAAGAGAGAGAGAGAGAGAGAGAGAGAGAGAGAGAGAGAGAGAGAGAGTGAAGAAAAATTTAAGAGAGTTGAAGATTGTTAGGAAGCTGCAGAATGGAAGGGAGCAGAAGAATATAGGAAAGTTGCAGAAGGTTGGAGAGTGAAAGAATAAGAGAGGACTAATAGAGATGTTGTGCATAGTAGGAGCTGATATGAAGCAGATATGAAGGTTTAAAAGGCATCAATGAAGAAGAAGTAAAACAAAGTTAATATCCAGGTAAATCAACATATGATTTTATTATAGTGTGATGGAGTTGGTGCTTCCGTTTCAAGTTGTAGCTTGATAGATGTCCACTTGGAGTTGGTTGAAGTAGGAGCCTCCTATGGGTTGTAGCCTGTAGAAAATAAATGGGATTTGGAGATTTCTTGCAAGTTGTAGCTTGCATAATATGGGGTAGTAGCCTCTTGTAGGTTGGAGCCTACAAAAAATAAGTTATGAGAGGGAGATGGAGCTTGCCTTTGCATCACAACAATAATAAGATGTGGTTTTCTCCCTTTATGGGTTTCCACTTATATCTGCTATCTATGTGCTTGATGATTAAGTGTTGATGTGATTTTTTAATCTGTTTAATTGCTTGTTTTCCACACATTATGTTTGTTGATCCATTATATATTAAGCTTATTATGAAATGAAGGTGTAAATTAGTTGAATGAAAATTTTTAATGTACATGAATGTATTAAACTGATTCACCCCCCCCTCAGTTTAACTAAGGGTTCATCAATTGGTATTAGAGCAACTTCCTTATGTATCAGTTAAACAACTAGAAGGATATCTTGGGTCCCCAAATGGTTAGCCTAGAAGGATGCTCAACAAATAAAGCCCCATTATTTACTGGCACAAACTATACCTTTTGGAAAATAAGAATGAAAGTTTATTTGATGTCTCTTATATTAGATGTCTGGATTGCAGTAGAAGTAAAATATGCACCAAAGGATATTGACACAGAGAAAGAAGCCAAACAAGATTTCATAGCTAATGAAAAAGCAATGACTGCACTCTTGAGTGGTCTGTGTGAGTCAGAATTTATCAAATTAATGCACAAAAAGACTGCCAAAGATATATGGGATACCTTATAAAATATCCACGAGGGAGATAAAAAGGTGAAGATGGCCAAAGTGCAAGCCTATAAAACTCAGTTTGAAAATTTAAAAATGAATGAAGATGAAGATGTAGCCTGTTTCTTCTTAAAGGTTGTGGAAGTTGTGAATAACATGATAGCTCAAGGAGAAACCATTAAGGAATGTGTGATAGTGAAAAATATATTGAGATCTTTATCATCTAGGTTTAACCCTAAGGTTTCTACCATAGAAGAAACAGCAAACTGGGAAACCTTGAACATGAACCAATTACTTGGAAACTTGATAGCTTATGAGATGAGACTTCCAAAGGGGAAGTCAAATGTGAGGGAGGAAAAATTTAAGGTAGATAAGTGCATAAAAGAGAAGGAAGATACATGCTCATGCTCAGATGAAGAAGAGACCAAATTTGTTAGAATATTGGATAGAGGCACAGGTAATTACAAAGGTAAAATTCCATTTAAGTGCTTTAATTGTGGAAAAGTGGGGAAGTATGCTTCAAAATGTCCCCATAAGAGAGCAGAGAACCAGCCACAAGAGACAGAGAAAAACGAAATAAATAACTCGCAGAAAGGGAAGAGATTTAATAGAAAATCATTTTATGCTCAGCAAGATAGCAGTGCATTTGAAAGCTCAGATGAATCCTCAAATGAATAAGGAACCTCTGAATTTTTGTTGATGGCCAAGGAAGAGCCTAAAGGATACCTTCTGGAAGATGAGGGGGAGATAATGAGTGCCCTGGAGGAAATAGAAAGACTTAAACTCAAGTGCAGAAAACAGAAAGACATTCTTCTGAAATACGTAAAGGAATAGCCAAGTTTGGAAAACCTCATTCATTTGAAAGTAGAACTTGAAGAAGCTAATAAGGTGGAAGACATTCTGATAAAGCAAATAAAATATAAAAATCAAGCGCAAGAGAATTTGGAAGAAGAAGTAGTATGCCTAAGAAAGAAATTAGAAAAGTCCCAAATGGAATTATCTATGAATACTCCATGGATGAAAATCTCTGAACAGTTGGAAAAAATACTAAATGCTTAAAGAGATCCTCTTATAAAGAACGGGATAGGCTATGAAGGAGAAAACAGTAAGTCCAAGGTTGAAGATAACAAGAATATCACTTTCGTGAAAGTTGTAATAAAAGAAAATGTTAACTCTTAGGAATCTGAGAGTATTGCAGCTAGAAGACCGATAGAAGAAAGGAGAAGGTTGTGTAAGCAGCTTTGGGATGAGATTACCTCCATGGAAAACTCAGAGAAGGCAGACATTGAGGAAGATGATGAAGCAACCCAAAAGAGATCCAAAGAATTATAAGCCAGTAAGACCTTGATGGGTAATGAAGCAACCAGAAACAAGCAACAACCTCAAATGAAAAATAACGAAATGAAGAAACAGTCAACTGAAAAAGGCTCATACACTCCTGAATATGAATTGAATAAATTCGGAAGTTGTCAAAGGAGGCTCTTTCCTCCTATGAGAAGTATCACTTGTTTTTACTGCCACAAACCTGTACATATTACGTCATACTATAAGTTAAATAAAATCTAGTCCAACCAGTAAAAGATGTAGAAAATGGAGGCTCTACCTCAAGTAGACAAGTGGACAGGACAACCTTTCACCAGGTGCACTAATCGTTTCCATGGTTACTATTTTTCATGCAATGAATTTGGACATAAATCTATTGAATGTAAATTGTGTTAAAAAAGGGGAACAAAATGCCATACATCATCTCAACCTTACTTAGGTAAAATAATATGTTATTCATGCCACAATCTTGGTCATAAAGCAAAATACTATAATCTACCATATACATTAAATAACTCTAGACAAATGATGGAATCCAATCAAATAAAACAAAACTGTGAATCCAAAATAAGTGGAGATATTATAGAGAACAACTAAAATTTCAGGAAGGGAAAGGATAATTCCTATGTCAAAGAACTATAGAGAAATAAGGATACCTAAAGCATCCAACAACCAACAGGTTGATGGAAGGAGAGAAAGCAGCAAGTAGCCATGGTGGTAGAGGGAACATCAGCCATGAACATGTAAGCTAAGAAGACAACAACACACTAAGTGATGAATGGTTAAAATCACAAAAATCATGTTTGGAGCTATAGAACTCGAAAGACCCATAGAGGATGATCACACTGTGCATCACACTGCAAGAGTTAACAATGAAACAAAATTAAGAAGGATGTGTAAGAGAAATGTTTATCATCACTATATCATTACATCATTCATCAATAGAAGGTCCCCTTGGAGGAAAGAAGTTAAATGAGTGATAAAAATATGAGTTGTCTGCCCTTTTAGATTCCAAGTAAAGAAATTGAAGATGTCTTCCTAAAGATCATTATGTTAGAACAATCAAATTGTATATAGAGCAGAAATGATTCTGGAGCAATCCTAGAAAGGAATATGCAGTGACATTATTTTAAAACAAAATGACATAATAAGAAAAAGGTTAATGAAGCCAGGATCAAATTCAGTATATTGATGATTGTTGTTGAGAGCAGTGGAGAACTCAATAGTAGAAACTCTGATAGTTGTCTTAACTATCGCTGTATGTGCGTGCTGAAGTGAAATGACTACATGGATTATCAAATTAGTATCAATTGGTATTTGGAACAAGGAGTCTGCCTATCAGTAGAATACCTAGTGTTTTAAGTGGAGCAATGGTATGGTACAGGTCCTCAGGATCAGAGTACTATGGCAGAAGTACATCAAGGTATTATTCCCAGCGTTATCAACATTATATTATTTGTGGATTAAGCTTTGGTTGCTCTAATTATTACAAAGTATTTTTTGATTGTAAATGCTGTAGAATTTCGAGCTGCATTATTAAAGCATGAAAAGGTCAATAAAAGTGCTAAAGGATCATTATCTTATTTACATTCGAAGTATTATATTGAGAATTTAAGTAGTATCTATTTCTAGATATAACTACATGCCTTCCTCAAGTCAGTACAGATAATCTTTAAGGCCTCTTTCTTAAGATCATTCATAAAGCTGTGTGAAGTCTGTTTATTGAGATTTCAATTAAACAACTTGAAGATGCTTCACTGAAGATAATTATAATAGAACAATTAAATTATTTGAAGTATGAAGGACTAGTTGTGTTAATCTTACTATTTGAAGCTCAAGAGTCTTTTATTGTTTCATCTAAAGCCTACTACAACAGAAAGGAATTGATGGTATTTCACCATTGCAGAGAGGTTGATTATTGGCATACATACCGCCCTTATGTCATAAATAAAATTGTATAGTTGATAAGTGAGACTGATCAATGAATTGAATGTATCTAGCCTCAAGGGTTTGTTTTGAAAATACTATGTATAGTATTAAAGTCATTGGGTCCTTTAGATTGAAAGACAGTCTAGTTTTAGAACAAGTTGTAAGGATTCTTGAGATTCATTGTTCACATTAGTATCAAGGGTCTTTCAGTTGTTAGTGTAATATCCTTGTTAGTAGTCTAACACATATCAACAACAACATGCAATAAAGGTGAACCATGACTGCAAAATATATATTGGCATCATCATATTTGAACAGATGTGTACTGGAGATGTGTATTGCAGAAGAAAACATATTCCATATACAACCTTCCTCAACAGATATGTATCTCAGATGAAGATCATAATATAGACTGAAGTATATTTGGAGCAGACTTTATATGTCGTATGGAGCATTCTCAGTATTTTAGTATTATTCCAATGATGCAACTCTGATTATATAAGTCTGGTACAATTTGTTCTATGAAGTGTCCTTATCACCACTTCCATCCTTATACAAGTGCAAGGAGTCTGTGCTTAGGGATGGTATCATCTTACTGTGTATATACATACAAGTTCAATGATTCTCAAAGTGTTCTCCCAACAAATTTTGTACACCAGTCGGGAGCAGTAAGGTATAAAGTCAGAAGAAGAAGGCCAATACACAACTCAGAGAGAAATAATGAAAATATGGAAACTACATTGGGAAATGTGAAACCCTATTCCATTGATGTGAAAGGGGGGGGGGGAAGAAAGCAACAGAATAAAGGCTCTGAAAAACAATTAGAGGAAGATAGAAACTTCTCAGAATGAAAGGGCGGGGGGGGGGGAATTCTTGGAGGAAGTATTAGATTATTGGTGGATGTGTTGCCATCAATGCCAAAGGGGGAGACTATTGGAAATATGGTCATTGATGGAAAAGGAGCACAAAGGAGAAACACCTGAAATATCATTAAGACAAAGGAGAAGAGAAGTAGTAGTAATAAGGCAAAGAAGAAGATCACAGAATAATTCAGTAAGAAAACATAAGAGAGAGGCGAGAGCTGAGAGGAAGAGGCCAATTAAACAAATAAGATTAAGCCAAGTGATAGAGGTGAGAGGCGAGAGACAGAGAGGGATTTGTAGGAAGAGAAGGCCATGCAAAGAGAGAATTAGCCAAAGCTAAGTTGTAAGCAGATAAACTTATGTGCAGGTTGAAAGGAATAAATTCCAAATTCTATCTTTAATCATTATGAAAAGGTGTATGTCAAGTGTGATAACTCGGGATGAGATTCAATAACAAATACAAGCTCAGGAGAGATTCGTGTTGAAGAATACTGAACAAGATCAGGAGGAGTAGCATGGAGGAACCAGTGTTGCAGAGTGGCGATAGTATAAAGAAACATAAATCGACTAAGGCAGAGAACACTTAGAATATTTCCAAAGAAGGTAAACAGACAGTCATGATTATATTGCAGAAGTGAAGGCGAGATATGAACGGTTAAGATGATTTCGCAAGTTAAGTTGGTTGTAATGCGATGCGATGAGGGGTGACCATGTGTCAGCATTGCGCATTAGAGCACATCACAAATTTTAGAGGTTTCCGTTAAGATTTCGCACGTTATGGTAAGTTGTTTGTGATGTGATGCGCGAAGGATGGACGGATGCGATGCGATGAGGGAGGAGGCACATGTCAGCACTGCGCACTAGCACACATTGCAGATTATATGGTTTAGCATTATCAATAAGAGTTAAACTTTCGGGTGAGCGATTGTGATAAGACAAAGAGGTATAGCAAGACCGTTAGATCTGGTGAAGATCTATGGTGGAGATTACATCACAACTTTGCATCAGCAGAATGATAATCTTGTTGTTAAGGTTGTTTGGTAAGTTTTCCGGAATGCGATTTGTTGGTTCAATGTATTGTGGAACCCTCCAGCAGGAAATTCTGTGTGTAAGCAAGAGATTTGGATTTATGTGTAGTCTTGTTTAATGTAGTGATGTTTGATCACTAATGTATGTATGTTGTATTTAACTTCGAAGTTGTATTCTGCCGTATGTAAAAGGAGAGTTATGTGGGCCATAAACCAAAGATCCATGGGTTTGGTTAAAGAAGCCTACCAAGATGAAAATTGTCATGTAGATGCAGCTGTGTGTTAAAAGAAAAGGCTGAACGCGCAAGAAAAGGCTCGGGTAAGAAAAAGGACTAGAAGCTCGTGCATAATAGTGCAACAACATGGGTTGAGTTGGGTAAAATGCGGTCATGCAGCACAGTTGGAATATAAATGAAGGAACATAAAAGACAAAGGGACAATAAGTAGAAGAGGACAAACACATAGAAAATCCAAGAAGTTGAAAGGGCTGAATTAAAATATTATTGTAACTATAAATGGAAATTCATTGATTATTTTATATTGTTTTTGATGCAAAGGCAAGTCTCCGTAGGCACAGAAAAAACTCCATGAGTGCTATAATGATTATTTCTAATGTAATAACCTGAACTGAAGTGTAAGGAATTGAATGGGTGGAAGGCAAAGATTCATGCCTATTCACATCATATTCCCATAGAGAATGCAAATAGTCATGAAGTTATCTATATAAAACAGGTAATATCCATGTGCACAATGTGACGAAAAACAGAGAGAGAGAGAGAGAGAGAGAGAGAGAGAGAGAGAGATAGAGAGAGAGAGAGAGAGAGAGCAGAATTGAAGGGAGTTGAAGATTTTTAGAAAGCTACAAAATGGAAGAGAGCAGAAGTATATAAGAAAGCTGTAGAAGTTTGGAGAGTGAAATAATAAGAGAGGACTGGTAGAGATGTTGTGCATATCAAGAGCTGATATGAAGTAGCTATGAAGGCTGAAAAGGCATCAATGAAGAAGGAGTAAAACAGAGCTGATATCCAGGTAAATCAACATATGATTTTATTGTAGTGTGAGGGAGTTGGCGCTTCCATTTTAAGTTATAGCTTGATAGATGTGTAGTTGGAGCTGGTTGATGTAGAAGCCTCCTGTGGGTTGTAGCCTATAAAAAATAGATGGGAGTTAGAGCTTCCTTGCAAGTTTTAGCTTGCAGAATTTGGGGTAGTAGCCTACTGTAGGTTGGAGCCTACAGAAAAATAGTTGTGAGAGAGAGTTGGAGCTTGCATTTGCATCAAAATAATAATACTATGTGGTTTTCTCCCTTTATGGGTTTCCACTTATATCTGTTGTCTATGTTCTTGATGAATAAGTGTTGATGTGATGTTTTAATCTATTTAATTACTTGTTTTCCACACATTATGTTTGTTGATCCATTATGTATTAAGTTGCTTATGAAATGAAGGTGTAAATAAGTTGAATGAAAAGTTTTAAATGTCCATGAATGTATTAAAATGATTCACCCCCCCCCCTCTCAGTTTAACTAAGGGTTCATCAACCCTGAACAGTGGCCAAAAAAACCCTAAAAAATCACAGAAAAAATCCTACAAAAAGTACAGGTCGCAGTTTCTAACTTGTTTTCCAGTCATATCAAAGTTTTCAGACTGTTTTCCACTACCTAAGATCTAAGGTCGCAGTTTTTGGCCCAAAAAGTGTGACCTGCACTTCTAGCTATTTCGGGAGAAGATTTCAGAAAAAAGTGTCGTCTCTACTACGACTGATACCTGTTAGGCCTAAAAGCACACAAAAGTTAGAATTTTTATTGTTTGAGGGGTTTAAAGGTTAAAAACAACATCAAGAAATGCCAAAATAAGAAGCTGAAGAAAAAAACCTAGGGGTTGAAGCTGTTGGTCATGCAAGGATCTGAAAAATGATAGCAGTCATTATTATAAACCCTTAGGGAGTCGCCAATTATTACTGTGAATTATAATCGCAAGCGTATGAAAAAATATCACTGTAGTTGCGTATAACAAATAGCCCTAAGATACAATATGGCTGTCAAATTTCATTAGATATGTAGTTAGTGATCAAAACAATTGCTACATAAATCCAGATCTATGTAGTTAAAGATGTTAAACAACAAATAATAAGCAAGACTTGCTCCAGGCATCCAATGAACAAGACAAGAATTTTTAAAGAATTTTTTGTATTATGAAACTTGGGAAGGGAACATAGAAAGATGTTACCAGTCCCCCTCAATGGGGTGGGTTCTTGTATGTCCTCAACGCTTTAGATCTAAGATTTCTCTCTCTTGATGGTGCAAAAAACCTTGACAAAAATGGAACCCAAACGGAGTTCACAAAAAAACTTAGAAATATATGACAATGATGGAGGATCAAAGTCAGACCAAAAGTATAGATCCAGAGTGATCTTTAGGAAACAAAAGGTAGTGAATGAATGGAAAAACCCTTTTATTTATAACGAAATATTGAGTTAGTCTAGATATTGGTGCATAATTAAAATATTATTAACCAAATCTAGATCCAACTTTTATGGAATATTTTATCATTTTTGTTGGAGGGAAAACTAATTTGAATTTGGTCAAATCCCTTTATTTAGAAATAATAAATAATAAATGATTTATTTATTGTTTTAAGAATGTGGTTGAGTAATAATTAAATAAATAGTGATTTATTCAATTATTTATAAATTATTTAGTCAAATTTAACAAGGAACATTATTTAAATAATGTTTTAAATAATTATTCCTAGAAAATAATAAGACAAATAATGATTTATCTAATTAATTTTACTTGTTTGGGTTAAATATGACAAGGAATATTAATTAAATAGTAGTTTAATTAATTATCCCTTGAGGAAAATAAAACAAATAAGGATTTATTCAATTATTCCTCATGGGTTTTCCTGTTTAGACCAGAAACAACTTAATAAATTATGGATTATTAAGCTATTATTCATAGTGAAAGAAATTTTACTATGGTAAAATTGGTATTACATGGTGCACTTTAGTCCATCTAATATAATAGGTTATATGACCAAAAATTGGTGTAAGACACACACACACACACACACACTCTCTCTCTCTCTCTCTCTCTCTGAAGAAAATACAACCTTAATTTTATTCATCATGAAAGACCAAAATTAAAATTTTCATATGTTGCCTTTCTTTTTTTGATATTTTTGCCATCTCTCTCTCTCTCTCTCTCTCTCTTTGAAGAAAATACAACCTTAATTTTATTCATCATGAAAGAACAAAAGTAAAATTTTCACATGTTGCCTTTATTTTTTTTTATCTTTCTGCCATCTCTCTCTCTCTCTCTCTCTCTCAAGAAAATACAACCTTAATTTTATTCATCATGAAAGAACAAAATTAAAATTTACCCCTCATTCCAAAGATACGCCTCATGGCATTGACCCCTCTCTCTCTCTCTCCCTCTCCCTCTCTCTCTCTCTCTCGCTCTCGCTCTTTGTTGATCTATCTCTCTCTCTCTCTCTCTGTCTCTCTCTCTCGCTCTTTGTTGATCTCTCTCTCTCTCTCTCTCTCTCTCTCTCTCTCTCTCTCGCTCACTCTTTGTTGATATCTCTCTCTCTCTCTCTCTCTCTCTCTCTCTCTCTCTCTGAAGAAAATACAACCTTAATTTTATTCATCATGAAAGAAAAAAATTAAAATTTTCATATGTTGCATTTCCTTTTTTAATCTTTCTACCATCTCTCTCTCTCTCTCTCTCTCTAAAGAAAATACAACCTTAATTTTATTCTTCATGAAAGAAAAAAAATAAATTTTCATATGTTGCCTTTCTTTTTTGATCTTTCTGCCATCCCTCTCTCTCTCTCTCTCTTTCTCAAGAAAATACAACCTTAATTTTATTCATCATGAAAGAACAAAATTAAAATTTTCGTATGTTAAACACATTCCAAAGATATGCCTCATGGCATTGACCTATAGAGAAAAAAATGATAAATTAAGATACAATGAAAACATTCAAAATTAAGTGTGGAAGTAATCACTTAACTTGTCTTTTTTGCCTTTCTATTTTTTATCCTTCTTCCATCCCTCCAACTTTGGTTCAACAAGAACCAATGCCAATTCTCTTCATGTTGTCTTTGGAAAGGTTTCATTATTCGATTATAAAATCTCAAATAAATGTGCCCTTTTTGTGCCCCCATCCCATCTGATTCCTGGATCTCAACTGAGTGAGTACACTTATGTGTGGGTTTCATTTTTAGACTGAGCCTCAACACCCCCTTCTGCTTGGTTACCTTGTTGTGCTTGTACATCTACTTCTACATGGATTGGTTGGTTCTCTATTATTTCTTCTTCTTCATATTATGAGAGGTGAAATATGATACCAGCCATCCTTTTGGATTATGAGCTTGGTTATTTTTACTTTTTGGATTCTTTTTTCCTGAGGGCATGCATTCTACAAGTGTCATGTTTGGAAGCATGTTTTACATGTGAAAGTTGTCTTCTTGTAATCTAAAAATTGGGTCCAATGAAATATTTTTTGATTAGTAAAATGTGGTCAGGAAGACCTTTGTTGAGGTGTATCTCTACACATATTTTGGAAAAATAAAGTAGGCCTTTCTCTGTTCTTTTTAGGTCCAATTTTTTGAAAATTCCCAAAGTATTTCCAATTTCCTCTAGGACCTTATGGTGCCAAAAAGGAAGAGGGATATTTGGGAGTCTCACCCATACTGACATAGTTGTGACTACCATATTAGTAGCATCGAATTTTTGGAGCCATGGAGTAATGAAGAGCTCGAATCTACCCTAAAACCATAACCCTTCATTCAAAACATACTCCAGATCTTTCTGTGTATCAAATTGATCTATGAAAAGGAATTTTGAGCATAAATAAATGTCATCATGGGGTGTCCAAGAAGAAAAAACCCACTAGTGCAATTCTTCAAATATAGGCCAGAAACCATTAAACCTACAAAGAACATCCTTGGATCGTAGAGCCAAAAGGAGAGAATTTACCTTTAGAAGATTTAGTTCCATGACTAGTGCTTGCTCAATTTATTCTACTATATAGAGACCTGGCATGTTTTTGATTTTTATGCTAAGATGAAGGCCTTCTCTTTCACAATGTCCTTGAAAGAGACATATCCGCCTGGGTTTTTAGATCTCTAAGCTCCACCACACAACCTTAGATTCCAAATTAATGGTTGCATTCCTCATGATGCAATAGTATTTCATCTGGTAGGAGTATTGTAGCAATTTCTCTTCAAATAAAAAGCATTGAGAAGTTTTAGGGATGCCCATATTAATATGAATATTTTGTTTTTAGTATTCCACCTGGTCCAAATATTTGATCCAAAAGATAAAGGTTTTTCCACTTAGATTTTTTAAGAAAATATAAAAGGTTTCTTTACTGTCTTTGCCTATTTTTCAACCATGGCGAACATGGGACAAATTTTTCTTCCCACCCTCATAGGTTAGGGATCCCTTTGAGGCATATTTCCATATAGAATGTGGGATATGTCCACAATTCCACTATGTACAGACCCCAAAAACATTGTTTTCCACAATAATGCATTGCACTGCAACTTTACTCAAAAAAATCTCAAGGCCTCGTTTGTATGACTTGACCTTTGCAAACTCTGCATTCATTGCATTCCATGAGGTCATGTCTCGTTGGGACATTTTCCTCAAACATAGTTTGGGCCTAGATAGCGTGACCATTTAAAAAAATTCATCTTATTTTGGCATTTTGTCAAACAATTTGCATGCAGAATTTACCATACCATTTTCTCAAAACATATCGAGGAGGGAATTCACCAAAACGACCTAACACACAGATGTAATTATAAACAGTCTTCAATCTCCATACCCAAGTGCCAAGGTGGCAAGGCGATACATCCCAAATGAATGTTGGCAAAAATGACATGAAACAACTAGATGCCTATACCCAACATTTTGAGGTAGGGATATTGATTTTCCTTAGAAGGGCTATTATTTGCAGAAGACTAGGTTGACCATCTTGGCTTCCAAAAATCTTCAAGGATAACTTTCTTTGGATTTTTTTTCTTTCCCAATATTTCCTTTGGGTCGTAAACAGTGGTGAGAAAAATGGTGTAGACCTAAGACCACCAAGAAGATAGATTGCCTTTGTGTAATATGCCTCTTAAAAAAACTAAAGATCTAAGTTATTTGGGGAAACAACCATCTTACATTGAATATTATGTGGCAGTTATCCTGGCCATGTCTACTCCCATCACTTGCTCCTCACCCCTCAATTATAGAGACTCAAACCTTGCAGTAATTAACTTTACAGGGTTAAAACCTACAATTCGACATCCAATTAGTTTTGGCTTCAAGTGATGCTTTTATGGCTAAGGGGTTTTACTCTGGCCTATGGTAGACCCTATAATAGTGGGATATATGTAGACTCAATTCTTGTGGAGAAAATAAATGAAAAATAGTTCAAATATAGAGATCGAGAAATTCAATGAGAAACGTTTTGAGCTAGGAAACCTCAAAATGGAAGATATATTGGTGGAAAAAATCAAAGAATAAATATGGATATAGGTACTACACCAATAGGGACGTGGAAAAAATACTAGACCAAGTTGGGTAGAAAGGAAATGAGCACAATACTATTGTGTCTCTCAAATTTAGTATTATGGAATGCTTCAAGAGAAGCTACAATGAGGACATTGTGAATAAGTTAGGGAATTTATATCAATATCAGTCCCTAGTGAACAAATTTTTCCTACGAAAACAGTTATATAAACTAAGGATGAAAGATGGAGACTTAGTGATAAGGCATCTAAATTCATTCAATACTGTGGGAAGTCAACTATTATCTACTGATATTAAAATTTTAAATGAAGATAAGTGTATCAATTTATTTGTTCTTTACCAAACTCATGGGATAGTTTGGTTGTTTCCATTGGGAGTAACACAACTACTTTAAGTTTTGAAGATATAGTATAACCCTTGTTATTAGAGGAGATGAGAGAGAAAAATATGGAAAGTAAGAGCATATATGCCTTGTCTATAAGTGGACACTCACAAATAGAAAAACGTAAGTCCTCAAGTGGGAGATCTAAATCTAGAGGAAGATATAAATCTCTAGGAAAATTCGTAAAGGTATGTTGGAGATGTGGAAAAGAAGGGCATTACAAGAAATATTGTAAATATAGAATTGTTGAGAAAGGGAAGCATCTTATGATGCTCCTTATATAGAAGCAAAAACATCCTTGGGTGAAGGGGGGGATGTGTATTTGGGTTCTTCAAGTACAATTATAGATCACAAGGCATGGTTGGTTGACTCAGGTGCATTCTTTCACATGATTTTTCACAAGGAGTGGTTTTACGAGTATGAAATTTATGAATGTGGTGATGTTTTCTTAGGAGATGAATCAGAAACCAGGATCATAGGATGAGGAAAAGTTAAATTGAAGAAAATGGGTGAAAGTTTTACAACGCTGACTAGTGTTCTGCATATCCTAGGAATCACCAAAAAAATTATTTTTTGTAAGAAAGAGGAGTGATGCAAGTTTAAAAACAATGTTTGAAAATGATACTTATATGATGGTTTGATGAGAAATGGTATTGCTAAGGGGAGTTCAAGTTGGAAATCCGTATAAGCTATTGGGGAGCAATGTTAATAATGGGTGCAACAATTTCATTGTTCTTAAGGGTGAAGCGAAGGAAAAAATCTTATAGCATATAGAGAAAAGACAATGTTATGGCATAAGAGACTACGTCATATTGAGTAGAAGGGCTTTTGAGAACGACATGGTAATGATATGGTATAAATATGTTTACTTGCTCTATGGATTTTTATTTTTGTGAACATTGTTTATATGGGGAGAATAATCAGGTAAGATTATGGTGCTATGTGGTCAAAGAGAATTTTATGGTTGGTGCACAATAATGTGTTGAGACTTGTGTCAATTCCATCAATAGGTACATCTATGTACTATGTCTCATTTACAAATGACTTCTCTATAAATACATGGATTTATTTCTTAAGGAAGAAATCTAAAGTCTTTGACAAATTCAAAGAGTTTAAGGCTATTGTAGAAAATCGAGAAAATAATAAAATTAAGGTGAGTACATATAATGGTGGAAAATTCTATGGGATTGAATTCAAAGAATTCTATAAGAAGTGCACCATAGCAAGGTAGAAGAATACTCTATACACTCCTCAACAAAATAGAGTTGTAGAAAAGATGAACATGATGCTAATGGAGAAAAAACAAAAATCAAGATCAATGATAATAGGTAAAGATAGGAATTTTGAGCAGAAGTAGTAGATAATGTGTGTTACCTGGTAAATAAATGACCCTCCAAAAAAAATTAAATACATTCATTCTATTTTATTTATAACCAATATTAAATATTTCAATTACTATTTCTTTCATTTAGTATTACAAATATCACTTTATTATTTTTCAAAACTATTTCTTTGATTTATATTACAAATATAATTTTATTTTCTTTAAATATGATGTTATTAAGGTGTAGAGAATTTTAAAACCTAACCATTATTTTGTTAATAAAAATGACTATCAAATTTAAATCAAAATCCTCCGTGACATTTCAAATAATTTAGGGCAGAAGAGCCACAATCTAACAAAACACAAAGATTAAATGATCGCATAGGAACGATGCATTTAATTGGAACATGCCATCGATTCGGCACTATAGATGTCCCGTGAATCCGAAACACGTGATATTTATATTTATTGGAGTAGTTTTGGAGTGAGATACAAATAAAACAACAAACGACATAACAGCCAAAATTATCCGGACCGAGATGCCAGGCTGAACTATCCGGTTGAGTGAATGGAAGAGCAACTAATTTATTTGTTGTTTACGTGCTTTTATTTAAAATAATCATTAATGCAACTGACGTGCCATTTATGTGCAACTTTATTAGAAAGTAGAATCATAGAAAATGCAATTTTCTTGATGTTAGTTATGTTTGAGGATTGAACATTATTAGGTCGGTCAAATTTTTTTCAGGAAGTTATGCTCGTGAAAGAGTGAAGCAGGGGAGAGAGGGGCTTGTACAAAATGAGTGTTGATTTTTGTATAGGACTTTTTCATGATATTAATGTTGTTTAATTAAGTGGTTTGATAATATTAGTGATAGTTATAAGATTAGATTTTTGTACTTATGACTCCAATTTGTTATTAATTTATTATGATTAATAAATAAATAATGTTAGTGAATATGTTTTTCATCTTGACTCACTAAAGAAATTAAAGTAAGATGAGGAAATTAGTCAAAACTTCTCCAACCATGTCATGTTGAGCTTTCTTCATGATTGATAGCATTCATGAGGTTTGCAAGTATGAAGATATGAAGATACCTAGTCTAAATAGGTTTCAAATGAGGCATGAGTGATAGGATATTAGCCTCAACATAATAATCCTCTAGCTTATATGATAAGCCAAAAAGATAGAAGTATATTAATTCATAATGCAAAGTAGTTTAGTGGTTGAATTGTCCATTTATTTTCTTGGGTGTTTGAGAGCAAAGGGAAAGAGCTTATATCTCAAAGCCTCATAGTAGTTTAGGACGATAAGTAGGTCTAGTCATGGATAGGAAGAGTTGGATGTTTCCGGTGGCTCACGGTTCGAATCCTACCTTGAGGCTTGGATAGTAGGAAATTTCTTTATAAGACCTTGATGTCCAGGGGACTGGCTTGAATTAATTGTGTAATGTGTACACTTGAAGGAAGATAAAAATGTTTCCATGGTTGGACAAGCTCGACTCTCTCATCATTCCATTCCCACCCATGTGAAGCTAGGCTTCCTTATCATTCCATTCCCACTCCTTGTGCTTTAAGAAGATTTGGTCTCGAAGCAGATATAATGGTTGATGGAAAATGTGGTGCATGAAGTAGCAAAGAGGTTCCTTCAACTTGAGTAGCAAGAGAAGCCTAAGAAAAAGAGAAGTGTTACAAAGATTTATTCTCCAAGTAGATAAAATGGTTGATAGCAAATGTGGTGTAAGAAATAAAAAAGAAGAGCAAATGATTAATAGAGGTAAATTTTACACTAGGTAAAATAATGAATATCATATTCAATCCACTCACATACCTAAAATACTCAATATTATTTGATATCATTGAGATCTAAAATACCTAATATTATTTGACAAAAAAATATGATTTTAGCCATAACTATAATGAAATATGGACCAAAAATACCATATCTAAAATAACTAATATTATTCAATAAAAATGATTTTATTAACAAAATGATTTTGGCTACAACTATAATGAATAATAAAACATGAACAATAATACCATACGTAAAATACTTAATATTATCTAATTAAAAAATGAGTTTATCCACAACCACAATGAAGCATGTACCAGCAATACCATTTTAGTATGCTCAATAGCTTGGCGGGGACATATTATATGTTTTTGTATTGTGTTTTTGGTAAATATTATAAGCAACAAATGATAGCAAAAAGCATAAACATAGATTTAGTAGCATGTTATTAAAAAAAAAAGAGTTTACCTGATCCAAATTGCTTGAAACAACCAAACACAATAATATGGTGTTAGATCTAAAACTTTTGTATCAGAAAAACATTTATCAACAATAATATAAATTATTAAAACTCCATTTTACATTATTAAAACTCAAAATATTGTAATATAAATTACTAAAACTCCATTTTACATTATTAAAACTCAAAATATAGTAATATAGACGGTAGACTAGCTCAACCTTAAACCAAATAATGAAATACAGACGGTAGATAATCACGTGATATTTATTACATGGATTGGAACATGGCAATCCAACGTCACGTGACGGCGAATCACATGTTGTTTATTGCAAATAGTGGACAAGGCAACACACTGAACTGAAAGAAAACATGGCAGAAAATGAATGTAATATGCTGAACTTATGACAAGGAGGACACACTGAAGTTGAAAGAAAAGATGGTGGAGAATAACGAGATGAAGAGAATGATATTGTTAACAGAGTTTCTCGCAGAAACATTTCTTCTTGAGATGGTGGGTGTGGCAGCTGCCATCCTCAAATCCTTCAGTTTTGCAAATGGATTTGCAGTTGGAGTCCTTCCCGCAGTGTCCCTTAAACTTGTGGCTAGCCGCCTTACATGTTTTCTTTCCTTCCTTGCCCTCCACCTGGTGCATCTCTGAAATTATTTTACCACACAACAACACACCAGATTAGTTAGTGAGTCCATCAATGAAGCAATGAATGAATAAATAAATGAGAGCAGTGAGAATCAAGAAAGTGAAATACCAAGGGTGATCACAAATATCAAGAGAAGAACAAACGCAACACGAGTTACAGTGGCCATCCTCTTCTCAATATCGCTGCTTTCACCGAATATCAATAATCGAACAGAAGATTACTATTTCCCTTCCTTACAGTCGACTGTGCTTATGGAGAAGAAAGCGAGTATAAGTGCTTATTTATAGGGACTCACACATGCAGATTAAGCAGTAAACCTACTCCTGTTCTTATCTTGTAAACCTCCCCTAGTGGCTCATTCTTCTATATAAGAAACCTCCCCTGGCTGATGGTTTCGAGATAATAATCACCTTTATTGGTTCACGTTTCCACTTGACTCTTTCATCATTAATAAATTCTCGAATTACTCACAATTGCATTGTTTATAGATGGTAGTATCTTGATGGTAAACTTTAGAAATATTTAACTCTTTAGATTTTAAACTATTATTAAAATATTTTTGAAATCTGTTGAAATTTTCGATTAATAATAATAAAAAAATTCCTATTCTGTTTTCATTTCTTCCCTAGGAAAACCTCCCTCGGCCGATGGTTTCGAGACAAAAAGCTTCTCACTGGTTAACTTTTCACTGGACTCTCTTATAATAAGTACATTCTCGATTTACTCACTGCCCTCCTACATAGAGCTGTATATTTGTTTAAAATATTTACTCTGCGTTACAACCAACCATTCATTTTATCAACGCCGATCCATTAATTTATTTACAGGATCTCTTGAAAAGTCCCTATCCATTGATTAATTTACATGGCTTCTTGAAAACTCCACCCACATTGTCTCCCTTCTTCTATTGGATCATGTCCTCCAACCACTTTGATTCGTTTTCTCCATGGAAGCATCTCGTTGTCGCCCAACAACCTTGTTTTATTTTCTCGAATGAAGAAGCTCGTGATCTACCTTTGTCATTTTACGTCGAAGCCCAACAACGTGTCGAACAGATTATGATTTTCACAAGAAAAACAACGATAACCGAGCTGGCACCCATTTATTAATTTAATAGGTTGAATAAGATTAATAAGTAAATTTGACGAGCAAATCCACCTAATATTTGAACCAGTCTCCGACACAGGTGGGAAAGGTCGCAGGAAATGCCAGTCTATCCACCGCTGCATTTTACCAGTTTCTAGAAAGCTCCAATTTCTAAAAAGCTTCCCTGATATGATTCAACTATTATATATTAAAATAATATGTATAATATATATTTCAATTGTTTTAAGTTTTGGGGTTTTTTTTCATATTTGACAAATTTGGTTAGATTTGGATTTGTTGGAATCATAAATGTGTGATATTCAAACTATATACAATCTTACTATCAACAAAATGAGTAGGGATATTTCAACAAAATGAGTAGGGATATTTATATTAATAGAAAAATGGAGAGAGCTTCAAACTTTTACATCTTGTATTTGTTAAAAATAAATACATATTTCATCTTAGTAAAGTGATAGTTTACAAGTCCTTGGGGTTGCAAGCCAAATAAGACATAAGAGGAAACTACTATATATTTTGCAAAATGTCCCAAGAGGAAATCGATATTTACAAAATAGCATAGCTTATAAGCAAAAAGTGAGTGGAACTGACCACATATCCAAAAAGACACCAGAGCAATAGGCATGAACCACCTGGTGCTAAGATTACCCTCAATTGGCCCTTTAGGGTGACGAAGCCTTTTACAATCTTCAAGAGCCCTGGGACCATTGTTACCATGTGACACTCTTATTGCAGTTGTCAATGGAGACTTCCAACAAAACGACCCAATTAGTAAGAAGATAGATTTGTTTCCTTTATATCATTCAAAGAGTCCTCCATTTCGGCATGGTGGGAGATCAATTTGGCCTCTAGAAAGAGTTGAAATTAACACCTTTGTCGCTCTACCATGTCTTCAAGCCTATGAATGGAAAAGAGTAGAGCCTGAGATTCATCCAACAACCTGTCAATCACAACTACCACCTCGATGTTTCCCTGAGGATCTGAATTACTTGCCATTCTAAATTGGAAGCTCGTATCTTTCCAAGGCAGATCAAAAAAAAAAACACAGGAGAACAATGAACCGAGACACAGAGAACAACAATAATATCCCATTGTGAGAGTCAAAGGCCTGGAAGGATTAATATACAGAGGAGGCCCAAGCTCGAGGCCATGAGATAGGGGCCATTCCATTTAGGTGTTGCATTAGACCGTGTCATTAGGAATACATGTGAGGAGAGAGGTCAGGCCTGACCGATCCCTTCCAATGGCCTTGATTGTCCCAATTTGAGATATGTTTTAGTTTTATATACCCCAGTTCCTTTCTTCAATTGCCTTAAATTTTGGAGTTCTTCTAAATTCCCAAGTGGTCTTGAAGAGGAGAAATTATCGCTCTAGATATTGATTGAAGCCCCGTTTCCAGAGCACCAAATTAAATGATCAGTAATTAGAGGTGAAAATTCCTTGCATAGAGCCCATATCTAAGAGTGTGTACCTGTCCATGAGGAATATTCCTCCATAAGAAAGTGATTCCTTTTGAAGTGTTTTCGAACTAGGGTTATGTTTCACCAATCCTTTGTATCAACAATTATTATCCATACTATTTTTGCACAAAGAGCCAACTTCATATATAGAGGATCTCTCATTTCTAGGCCTCCATTAGCTTTGGGGACACGAATTGTGTTCCATTGAATTAAATGAAATTTTCTTTCATTTTTTTTTCCGCCTTTCCAGAGAAATATGCATATTAGGAAACTTATTTGTTTTAGAATAGATTTAGGGGGCCAACAAACCTAATAAAGATAGATTGGGAGGGAGGAGAGGACACATTTAACAAGGGTCACCCTCTCAACTATTGAGAGCCACTGCATGCCCCAACCTTGGATTTTATTTTTGAACTTGTTAAGGATTTCATCCCAACAATCCATATTCGAAGAACCAAGTGAAATTGGAATTCCAAGATATTTGAAATAGTGCCACTCGGTCATTAAGGAGAATTCAAGGACCCTGAAAATTTCCTATAGAGTTTAAGGGGTGCGATTCCAACCATACAAATGTATTTTATTCTTGTTTATAATGCCTCTCTCTCGAGCCAAATATTTGTCCAATAACTGCTTGAAATGGATCACAATTTTTTTAGAAGCACCTCCCATTAGAAGAGTGTCATCTAAAAATTATGAATGATTAACATCCTTGATGTTGTCTGTAATGATTAATCCTTTTAACTTTCCTTTAGTCCTATCCACTTCCAGATTCCTTCTTAGGGATTCAACTACAAAGATATAGAGGAGGGGGGAGAGATGGAATCCCTAGTGGAGGTCTTTGGTTGTAGGGAAGAATTGACATGGAATACCATTAACAAGAGGGTCTATCCAGGGTCTACCATTACAAGCTTTAACCCACTTAATGAAATATCTCTCAAAGGTAAGTTTTTCAAGAATTTATAAGAGGAAGGAACGTTGAACATGATCAAAATATTTTACCATGTCTAGCTTTATAACCATACGAGGCTCACCACTGAGCTTTCTCAACTGAATAACCTCTTGGACGAGGATTGTCTAATATTTTACAGTGCTTTAGGAAGCCCCCTTTGTTTTTAGAGATGATTTCTGGGAGGAGATCTTTGAATCTATTTGAAATGATTTTGTTTAGGATCTTATAGGAAAAATTACATATAGAAATGGGTTTTAATCTTGAAAAGGAGGTAGGATTATTTTCTTTTGGGATAAGTCTGAGAATTGAAGAGTTCATACTCCCCCTCGCTTCCCTTTGTTTCTAGTAGAATTCAAAATTCTCATAAAATATATTTTAATTAGAGTCCAACATGAATGGAAAAGGGAGATAGGGAATATGTTCGGGCTGGGGGATTTATCTCGATCAAGATATCATATGGAAATTACTTCCTCTTCTTTAGTTGGCTTCATTAACTGATGGTTTTTAGAGTTAGATACAATGGATGGAAAGTAAGAGATGAATGGATAAAATTATATAAAATTTTTCTCTTTGTCTTCACAATATAAATCTTTATAAAAAGAGGAGTTTTCTTATTTAATTTATGGGAAAGAGGTGATTTTTGGCTTACCTTTTGGGATGATCTCATTCAACTGATTTTTGATCTCACGAGCCTTGGTGTGTTTATGGAAAAAATATGTACTGTGATCTCCAACTTTTAACCAAACGCTTCATGACTTCAAGCGCCAAAATTATTCTTCATGTGTGCTGAGAGTAACAATAAAACTGCCTATTTGTTTCTCCTTCTCAAAGTACTCATCATTGATTAGGTTTGTCTCCATTTGAGCTTGATGACTCTCCAAATTTTTTAGTAGGTCTAATTTTTCATGAATCGTAGGCTTGTAGTTATGCTCACTCCATTTTTGGAGGAATTGTTTGATCCAATATCTTTGGCTTCGAGATGGAATAAAGAATTACATGTAAAATTGCATCTTTACCTTGAAACTTAAAAGGCATGAAACAAGAAGAAATCAACACATAAAATCATGTAAAGAAGACAAGAAATTGATAATGGAGTTCGTCCAATTTTTACTACGTCTCCGAGCCCTGCTCAACAGTGGGCAGGCCTTCATTCATTAATTGGCAAGAAGAAGAAAAATTACAAGTAAAATTACATAAAGCACCCTTATACCTCCAAGTTGGAAAGTGCCCGAAAAATGGAGACCTATGTTGTAGAAATAGACAACACGATCAGATTCCCATCGCCGAGAGGTGTAGAATCCATATAAAATTTGTCCAATTTAGACTCTGGACAATTCTAGGCCCTCTGGAAATTGGCTCATATCATGGTTCCATTGCCCCTAAAAAAGGCTCAGGGTTCTACTGCCCGCCTCAAACTCTGTGCTGCTCCTGGTATGCTTGGCGCACTAGTGAAAAGCTAAGTTTTTATATAAAATTCCGGGCGGACTTCCCAAAGGAAGCCGCTGGCGAAACGGTTAGGATCCAAAATGGTGGTATGAGGAACAAGGTCAAACCCCATCTTTTTTTTTTTTTTTTTTAATCATGGGGTTTGTGTGGGGTGGCCCACCCAACTCCCCATTATCAAAATAGTGCAATGGAGGAGGGGCGACAGGGGTGACAGCTTCTGCCCCACCTGTTAATATGCCATTTCCATTGGATGGTTTGGGGCGGTGGGTTCATGGCCACCGACCCCACCAATTTTAATATTTTATTGTTATGTGGTTGGGGTAGGGGTAGGGGCCATGACCCGCCCCTTTTTTTATATATTTTTTGTTTTTAAACAAACCCTCCAATTTTTGAAATTCAGTTTTTAGGCCGAAGGGGACAAATTAAACATCCCACAATTTTTCCCGAAATTCGGCTGGTGCTGGTCGGAATCCGATAAATGGAATTTGCAAAAATGCTACCTGCTTAACCTGCCACATCACCCAGTCAACCCAAAAACTTTGACCATCTCTAACTTTCACATATGAACTCGGTTTGAAGAACCGTTCACACTATTGCGATCAGGATGGTGAGATCTTCAACTTGACATTGAGTTTTACACATTTCTGCCACTTTGAATTTTGAGTCTTTTTCTTGCCACTGGTGTATGTAGATCCACCAGGATCAATCCTCCCCACTGAGGAGCTTTTGGACCGCCAAAAGCCTTATCCGTCAATTGGAAAGTGAGGGAATTTATCCCTCACTTTCTCTTTTTCCAACCATTTAGCCTTGCTTGGGTGCATCCCTTTGAAACCAACACGAATATATTCCACATATCCTCATCATGAAGTCCTGTATCTTCTGTCAAGGGCGATATCATCTGGAAATTCATCGAGATATTCTGGTGCAAAGTCATCCATTGTAGGAAATGATCCTACGTCTTCAGTGTCCATAATAAATGGTGGCTCATAAAGCTTTAGATTTTAGACATTCACTACCAAGTACATTTGCATGTATGCAGGCAATTCGAGATGAAATGCATTGTCCCCAATCTTCTCCAATATGGTAAATGGACCATACCGGATTGGTTGCAACTTCTTTCCTTCTCCCTTCATCCTGGCCTTGTTGATATGGAACCAGACATTCTCCCCAACCTAGAATTGGTTTTTGACTTGATGTTTATCATGTCAAGCCCTGTATCGAGCTTGATTCTTTTCCAACTTCTCCTGTATTGCTTAGTGAATCGTCTCTATCCACTAGATGAATCGTTGCGCTTTGTCCCTATCATCACATCCACATGAATATTCATCCCTTCCGAAGACCATGTCAAAAGGATCCTTTGGTAGGTAAACCAAACATGTCTCGAATGGTGAATGCTGTGTAGAAGAATTCACTACTCGGTTGTAGGCAGATGCACATAAGGGAGATGCTTATCCCACAATTTGGGATGTTTGTGACAATAGCCTCACAAAAAATGCACCACGGTATGGTTGATGACCTATGTCTGCCCATTGGTCTGTGGATGAAATGTCGTACCTCTCTTCAACTTGGTGTCCATCATTCTCCACAAGATGGTCCAAAACTCTCCAAGAAAGCGAGAGTCATGATCTAATACAATCGATGTTGGAAATCCAAAGTGGATCCAAACAAACTGAAAGAAAAGACAAGCAGTCTGCTTTGTAGCGACCTTCTTTTTACAAGGCATTAATATACACATTTTACTGAAACAATCCACAACGACATAAAAATAGTCGTGACCCTTCCTAGACATGGGAAAACCACCTACAAAGTCCATTGACACACTTTCCCATGGATGACACAGAATAGGGAGTGGTGTGTAAAGACCGAGTTTTCTATTATATGGCTTGAAAATAGAACACATCACACATTTGTTTACATACCGAGTATAATGTTTTTCATATGAGGCCAAAATAGAAAACTTTGTAAATTACATAAGGGTTTTTCGACACCAAAATTTATTGACAAAAGAGAGGTATGGGCCTATCTAATTACATACATGCACCCTTTCTGCTATGGGTATGCACAATTTGCTGAGGTGATACAACAACTTCCCCTGCAAATGATAGTTTTCCACCTGTGATCCATGATTTAGTTTTGCATATATTTCCTTAAAGTCATCATCGTTAGCATATTGTTTAGCATAAATTTCAAAATACAACGAAGCATTATAGAAAATAATAGAAGCATTAATAGGAGGGCGAGAGATCATATCTTCTACTTTGCTGCTAGTGCCCTTCTTATACTTTATTACCAGGTGAAATTGTTGTAGAAAACCCATCCACCTGAAATGATGAGCCTGCTGTAACTTGGTATGTGACTGAAGGTATTGAAAGGGTTGGTGATCCATATGGATAATGGTTTCCTTTCCGATCAGGTAGTGTTTCCACTTTTTCACACTTTGGACCAAGGCATACAGTTCTTTGTCATAAGTGGGATAGTTGATAAAAACCTAGGAGAATTTCTCTGAATGGTACATATTGGCTTCTTTTGCTGCAATAATACAACCCCCATGGCGTATCCACTGGCATCGGTATCGATCTCAAAAGGTTGTTGGAGATCGGGGAAAGACAAAACTGGAGCGGTGCTAATTATCTATTTCAGTGCTTCGAAGGACTTCTGCTGCTTTCCTCCCCACTGAAATGCTTGTTTCACACTTGTGAGTGTGTGTAAGGGTGATGCAATAATATAGAAGTTGTCAATGAATCTTCTCCAATACTGTACTGCACCCAGAAAATTGCAGACCTCTGTTACATTGGTAGGCTTAGGTCATTTTACAACCACCTCAACTTTAGAGGGGTCTATTTTTAATTTACCATTACATACAATATGACCTAGGTAAACCAAAGAAGTTTCCTCGAACTCACACTTTGATAATTTTACATACACATTAGGGGAATTTTGAGGTCTAAAATAGACTTCCTAAGAAAAATGTACAACAAAATAAACTTTATAAGAACCAATATGATTCAAGATGATGATGTCAACCATGGGGGATGATTCACCATTTTTTAAGTAAAAGGGTAAAAAGATTAAAAAATAATAAAATAATAAATCTACTTTTTCAACTCGTATTTTCAACTTATCTCCCAAATTTTTTACTCAAATTTCAAGTGGGAGTACTCATTGGATGCAAAATTTAATTCCTCATCCAAGGAGTACCCATGTTGCATACTTTCGATGGACCCTACTATACGAAAAATGAGAAATACACAAAAAAAGTGTGATTACAATCATCAAAAACATGATTGTAATCACACTTTTTTTTTGTGTATTTCTCATTTTTCGTATAGCAGGGTCCATCGAAAGTATGCAACATGGGTAATCCTTGGATGAGGAATTAAATTTTGCATCCAATGAGTACTCCCACTCGAAATTTGAGTAAAAAATTTGGGATATAAGTTCAAAATATGAGTTGAAAAAGTAGTTTTTTCATTTTTCCCTCTAAAATTTGATGATGTCATCAAATCTTATTTTATTATTTCCACTATTATTTTATAATTTCCTTAGGAGGCTCATTTTAGACCTGAAAATTCCCCTAATGGTTCTTCCCTTTTCAATACATCAAGCACTTTCTTTACATGGCATACATGTTCATCCCAAGTTCTACTAAAGAGAAGAATACAATCTAAATATACAAGAACAAATTCATTAATGAAAGGCCCAAAAAGATGATTAAAGACCCTCATGAACGTGGCTAGAGAATTGCACAGTCCAAATGACATCACCATCCATTCGAACAACCCCTGTTTTGTCTTGAAGGTGGTTTTCCACATGTCCTACTCTACAATTTTGACCTGGTGATAACCATTATGCAAATCCAATTTGGTGAAATAGATAGCATTCTTAAATTGATATAACAAATCATCAATGCGAGGGAGAGGGTATCAGTTCTTCACCGTGATTTTTTTTAGCGCCTGATAATCCATGCACATCCTCCATGTGCCGTATTTCTTAGGCACCAAAATGATTGGCGAGCCACATGGAGAAGTACTTGGCCGGATGACCCGTTGGTTAAATAATTCCTACACCTGCTTTTTGATCTTCTCCATCTTGATAGTCGACATCTTGTACATACCAATGTTTGGTAATGGAGCATCATGTTGCAAACGTATCTCATGTTGGATTTCCTATTTTGGAGGCAATCTTCTTGGTTCCTGAAACAACTCATCATAGTTTGAAATAAATTCACATAATTCCTTTTTATGAACCGGATCACAACCTTGGAAAGCATCATATATTTCTGCATTTTTTTCTCTCACAACCATGAGAAAACACCCTTTGCTGGAATTCACCTATCTCGTCATCTATCCCACACTTACAATATTGGAACTGACATTGGTTTGATGAGCTCTTACAATATATTCTACCCCATATTTTATGATTTGGTATTTATTTCATGTCGAAAGAAAACTTCTTTCCTTCCATAAAGATATGGACTCCCCAACACAATAGCACAGATATATAATGGTATGACATCTAGTTCTACTTCATCCACTAGTTTAGAAGAAATTACAAATTTAACCTTACATTGCTTGGCTACACTTAATTTTTCTTTGTCATGTATCCATCCAAGCGGATAAGGTTTCATATGAGCCTTGACTTCTAAGCCTAAATTTTTAACCAAGGATTCTGAGATTAAATTTTCTTGAGAACCTGAATAAAATAGAGTTTCCACTTTTGTATGGTTTATGACAACTCTAATATGAAGTAACTCAATTCTCTTTCATTCATTAGGAAGAGGCTCATCTATTGAAGTAGTTCTTGCACGCGATCCAAAATTAACATGAAAAGAAAGAGTAACTTTTGTGCCTGCTGCTGTGATTAATGCCTCATCGCCAGAGCCAAATCCAAGGTCTTGCTGCATGGTTTCCACCATCTTTTGTTTTCCCTTTCCACCATATCTCTTTGGATTCTTTTCCGAGTACAACTTCCAACAATGATCATCGTCATGACCTTCCTTTTTTTAGTGAGTGCAATACGAATTTTCTCCTTCATCTTTCTTTGTTAATGCCGTCTTATTTTCCTTTCCCTCCCCTTTCCCCTTGGATTTTCCATTTGAAAGGTGGTTTCTTTAAAATATCATCTCTATCATTTTTTCCCTTGTTTTCAAGATGAATGGCATTTACACTGGCCGAGTTAATCGTAGTAGGTTCACATATTAATAATGAATGCCTAATGTAACTATGTAATGACCCAATATACTTAGTTACCACTTCAGGCGAATCTAATGAAATGCCCAAATTTAGTGCTTGTTTTCTAAATTCCTCGGTAAATATTTGCACATTTTGGCCTTTGGTTTGCCTTAGGTATTGCCACTCCATCAAGGATTTTTTCTTATAACCCAAGGGATAGAATTGATCTTTTAATGCATAAATAAAACTTGTCCATGAGGAGAGAAGGTTACCCAAATTTTGGAATCCTTGCAATTTTCTCTCCCACCAGACAAGAGCAGTGCCGTTCAGCCGAAGAGAAGCCAAATAGATCCTTGCCTCATCCTTCTCGATCTGCTGAATCCTGTAGTAGAATTCAATTTTCCTAATCCAGTTGTTAAGATTTTCTGCATTACTTTCACCATTATACATGGGAAGATCAAATTTGACATCTAATTTAAAGAAAGGTTTCTTAGATGAATTTCTTGAATTCCTATGATGATGGTGAGAAGAAGAAGAAGAAATTTCACTCGCAGAAGGAGAAGGAGGTGGATCCACTCCATCATCTCCATGCGTTGAACCTTGTCCTTATGAATAATTCTCCCCCACTCTTTTTATTTTCTCAAGCCTTGAGAAAAAATTCTCGACCTGATCTGCCATTGTGTAGAATGTTTTGTGGAAGTTTTTCTCTTCCTCATTTCTAGAATTGTCATCCATTTTTCTTCTTTGATGCGCATGTCTCGCTTTGGGATTAAAAGACTTTAGTTTCCCTTTGCCTCTTCAGAGCCTATTTTTGGTTAGCATACAATCATGCAATTCACATCTATAAAGACTAGCTTTGATACCACTTGATCCAAGATCTTTAGCTTTGATATGGAATAAAGAATTACATGTAAAATTTCATCTTGACCGTGAAACTTAAAAGGCATGAAACAAGAAGAGAGAAGCACATAAAATCATGCAAAGAAGATAAGAACTTGATAACAGAGTTCTTCCAATTTGGAATATGTCTCTGGGCCTTGCTCAACAGTGGGGAGGCCTTCATTCATTAATTGGAAAGAAGAAGAAGAAGCACAAGTAAAATTACATAAAGCACCCTTATACCTCCAAGCTGGAAAGTGCCCAAAAAATGGAGACCTTTGTTGCAGAAACGGAAAACACCATCAAATTCTAATCGTCGAGAGATGTATAATCCATATAAAATTTGTCCAATTTGGACTCTGGAAAATTCTGGGCCCTCTGGAAATTGGCTCAGATCATGGTTCCACTTCCCTTGAAAAAGGCTCACGGTTTGACCGCCTACCTTGAACTCCGTGCTAGTCCTGGTATGCCTGGAATACTAGTGAAAAGTTGAGTTTTTATATAAAATCCTGGGCAGACTTCCCAAAGGAAGCCGCTAGTGCAATGGTTACAATCCGAAATGGTGGGGAGGAGGTTGAGTGGTCAAACCCCACCCCCTCCCAAACTGGTGCATATCAATTTTTTAAAAAACCCAATGTAGTTTGTAATGGGGGTCGGACCCGCATCGGGCGACTCGCCCAACTCCTTGTCATCAAAATAGTGTAATGGAGGAGGGGTGGAGGGGGTGAAAACCCGTGCCCCACCCATTAATATGTCATTTCCATTTGATATTTTGGGATGATGGGTTCATGACTGATGACCCCACCAATTTTAATATTTTATTTTTATTTGGTTGGGGTAGGGGTGGGGGTCACGATCCACTCCCTTTTTTTAATATATTTTTTGTTTTTAAGCAAACCATCCAATTTTTTAAATATCATTTTTAGGTCTAAGGGGACAAATTAAACATCCCATAATTTCACCCAGAATCCGACCAAAACTAGCTGGAATTTGGTCAACGAAATCTGCGAAAACACTGCCTCCTTAACTTGCCACATCACCTAGTCAACCCAAAAAATTTGATCAACTCTAAATTTCACATATGAACTCGGTTTGATGAACTTTTCACACCATTGTGATTAGGATGAAGAGATCTTCAACTTGACACTGAGTTTACCACATTTCTGCCACTTTGAATTTTGAGTCTTTTCCCTTGCCACTAGTGTACATAGATCCACCTGGATCATTGTTTAACAAATTTTAGTTTCGTATCCCAAAAAAAGGCAAAGTAACTCATGACTGGGGAAGCCCATGCTTACTTGATTAGACCTATAACTCCCTCATTATGGATCCATCTAGGATTAAAGTGGAAAGCAATTGGGCCTAAGTACTCTGGAGAATCGATGATTAACCCAATGGGACTGGGATCTAAGTCTCCTATAGCCAAAATAATGAAGTAAAATTCTATTCCTTTGAGTATCCAGATGCTATGTATAAGAAAATGATCAAGCCTAGCTGCTATATACCTTGTTCCTCTTCTCCTATTCAACCAAGTGAACTTTCCTTTTTTCAGGATAATGTCCATTAAGACCCAATTGATTATGAAGTCTTCCATTTTTTTTCCGGAATGGGTCTTAGACAATGGATCAACCTTTATTTTCCAAAGAGAGGAGAGTGGTGTTAATGTCCCCTCCAAAAATACAATCATTATGCTATTTTTATTCTTTTAATATTGATAAGGATTCCCAAAATTCTCCTTGTTCATTGCAAGTACTAGGAGCATAAATGTTTATGAAGGAAAAATAATATTTTGATCGAATGTCCTCTAACCAGATTCTAGCCCAAAAATTTTCTTTGATATAGTGAATAAGCATGAGAGTGGGGGAATACCATACGATACATAAACTCCCAGAGGAAACAGAGGAGTTTTGAGCAACTCCTACACAACTATTCTAGAAAAATATGGACTGAAATAAAATATTTTCTTCAACCAACTTGGTTTCTTGAAGGAAAAGGACCTGTGGCTTTTCCATTCTAATTAAATCTTTGACTACATGGGAATTAATAGGGTTTTCCAGGTCCCTTATATTCCATGAAATGACCTTTAGTTGGATTTTGAGGCGGATGACTTACCTCCTCCAACTCTATTGTTTACTTTTTCTCTATTACTTACATTATTTAACATCTTGGTGATTTGGGACTAATTCCCCAACTTGATGTTTTTTTCTTTTTCAACTTTCCTCACTCTCACATTGGTGGGTCTTCCTTTTTCTTTGAGTTTTTCCATATCTATACTGGATGAGCCACTGGACCATTTTATATTTTTCTTGGCACTTCTTGTAAGAACCTGACTATTTTCTTCCTCTGCTCCTTGTGGTTCATTTGTTTTGCGCTTCAGGCTTAACTCATTTCCATTAGTAGAGAGAGGAGTCTTGAGAGTTTTCCAAGGAGAGGATTTATGAGGGTTGTCCTGAATGGTCATTTCAACTTAGGTATTCACCGCTTGCTCTTCTCTTGCTTGTAGTTATGGAACATGCTCTTCGTTTTTGAACAATGGATCCAGGGGCTATAGAGGTTCTGGTTAACCCTATGATACAAAATAAAAATGATTACCATAAGAGGAGGCTATGTTCTGAGATGATGTATTGGAATTTTTTAGGCCTCTGTTTCCTCCATTTACTCCACACTTTTGGGAATTCCATTCATCCTCTTGGGAGGGGATGAAGCCATTGTTGCTTTGCGCTTTGTTATTCTTGTAGTCCCATGCAAGGTGGTAATAGTCATGAAAAATATTACAATTAAAAGGGATCTATTCATAGTCTAATGACTGAAAAAAACTCTACTCTTAGTGAGTGAGGATTATCTCCCAAGCCCTAATCTAGTGCTAAAAAATAAAAGTTGTTGGAATGTCTCGAAACTTATGTGCTTGCATAGATCTCGTTGTTCTAAATCCAGTGCAATTCATTTCGTGAAAAGCCGATACCGTATTATCCCATAAATGAGTTGTGTTCATTTTCCTCAACATGCAAAATTTTGGCAAAAATTGTGTAGGATGCCCAGTCAGTAGTCTGTACAACTGACTTTGCCTCCTGACTGGGCATGGTTGACTCAGATCTGTTGGTCCAATCATATTTTTCCACTTTTCCGAATATTACTGGCCCTAATTTGGTTGCATTTTGTTGGTTGATTGGGTTGCCAACCACATGCTACCATGTTGCCCAACCGGAGGCCACAAAGTGGCAGCATGCGGGCCACCAAAATTGGTTGGAGTTTCGAGCTAGACTCTGCAGGAATTGATACCATGACCTCTCAACTAACAACACAAGGCCATAACTGGATGGGCTAACTGTGGTTCTTGTAAAACATACAAACCAAACCATATTAAAGTTTTGTCGACGGAGGTTATGGGATAAGGGGCCAGGGCTTAGGCCCCCTGCCCCATACCACCCCTACATATATATAGCATATGACTTGGCATGGAACCATGGGTGCAGAGGTGGTGAGGGGCATGGCCCCATTTTTTATTCATTAATTTTTTGGACCTTAAGCCTTGGTAAAATTTTTAACCACCCAATGAATTTTGCTGGAATTCCGCCAAAATAGCGTTCTGTTAGTAGAATTCAGGGCGCAATTTTAGGACAGTGCCAGATTTTGGGGAAATTGTAGAGCGACTAGTAACAAAGCTAGGGAAACTCATAAATTCTAGAGTTTCTAACCATTTTGGGAGAAAAAAGAGTCCAACCAGGGGTTTTCGATAATTCTGAAGCTAATGGAACAGGTTTTGAAGTCACTAGAGCAATGTAAAATGATGTAATGACAATTTTTGAGCATAATGATATAGGGCCAAGCCATTGGAAGTTGGACCTAGAGACGTAGCCCAAGAGGGGTGAAATCCTTCATCACTTGTTGTGTCGTGTTTATTTTTATGTTGTATTTGTCTGTTGTTTTCTACTATTTCAGAATTTAAATTCATGCTTTATGTGTATAAAAATTTAACATAAAATCTCATAAAAAAACTCAATTTTAACACTTGCAATTTAAACTACCTCAAGAACATTTACATATAGATCTCATACAGATCAAGTTTTGTATCAGAGCTTTGGTTTTCTTTGATGTTGTGAGGATTTCATTGTTTGAAAGTGTTTATGATCCTTAGAATGTTGAAGGTCAAGAGAAGAGAAGGAAAGCTTGTGGCTACAAGTTCTCAATTTGGGACTAGGATAAGGGGAGCCCATTTGTCTCAATTTCTACCACACGTTTCACCTCAAGTTGTACCTAAAGCTTCAGTAAGCATGTCTTATGAAGGAGGAGATGATAATATGTTAGATTATGAGAAGAATTTCAGAAAAAATTTCTTTGACATGATTGAAATGGTGAAAGTTCTCTATGAATAGATAAATTCTAGATTGCAGGGTGAGAGTTCCAAGCCTTCAAAAGGAGACGTTTCTTATGGAAGAAAAGGAGGAGATGATGAAAAGCCTTCAAAAGGAAATGGTGATAAACCACCCCATTCTCCACCATCATCTCCACCTCCATCCTCACATTAATCTTCACACTCTTTCACCACAACCTTTACTCAAACACCTCCACATACCCCAAGGGTTCATGGTAAAACTCACTTATTAAAACTTGATATCAAATTCGAACTGCTTATGTATAATGGTGAAGTGAATGATGAAATGCTTAAGAATTGGATTCATCAACTTGAAGTTAATTGCAGGATTTAGAACATCAAAGATGATGAAACAAAGATTCAGATGGCTTCATTGAGGTTGGAAAGTGTTGCTTTGATTTTTTGGGAAGCCAAAACATAAGAGGAAATGAAAAGCATGGTAATATGTTAACCTCTTGGATATATTTTGTTTCTGCACTTAGAAGAAAATTTTATCCATTATCTTATATGCAGAAGGCAATTATGGATTGAAAAATTTTTAGACAACTAAAAGGTCAAAGTGTGCAAAGTTACACCCAAGAGTTTAGAATAATATCTCTAGTTTTAGGTGTAGATTTGTCATCACAAGACACATTGTTGAAATATATTTGGGGTTTACACAATTATTTAATACATACTATCATTATGTTTAATCCTACAAGTTTATATGAGGTTTCTTTTCAAGAAACACATCTTGAAGCTAGAGGGAAAAACATTTCACAAGAAGGTAGAAAAAATCCATTTCAAAGTGCAGACAAAGGAAAGAGTAAATTCAAATGGAAAGGAAAGAATAAAGCATCTAACAATAAATAAAGAGAAAAATTAACATGCAAGGATTGTTCCAAAGAGGGTCATGATGAAGCTCATTGTTGGAAGCTTCATCCTGAGATGAAAGCAAAGAAGTTTAACAACAAAGGGAAGCAAAAGAAAACTGCAACTACACAACATGACTTAGGCTCCAATTCGGGAGATTAAACAAAGATCATAGAAATGGGAATGAAAGGTAAGGACATAGCAAGCACTAGCTCTTTAAGTTTTCCTAATGATACTCAAGATGAGAAAACAATAATTGAACTTTTCCATATTCGGGTTATTTCAAAGCATACCAAAATTGATACACCCTTTGACAGTGGTTCACAAGAAAATTTGATTTCTGAAGACTTAGTCAAGAATTTAAATTTAGAGACCATTCCTCATCCAAGACCTTATCCTTTAGGTTGGATATACAAGAATGCAAACTTACAAGTGACGAGGAAATACATATTCAGATTTTCAATTAAAACAAACTTTCTTGATGAAGTTGAACTTGATGTAGTTCCACTTCATATTTTTGGTATTGTTTTGGGAAGCCCATATCTTTATCATAGGAAAGCTATTTTTCATCGCCATGAAAACAAATATCACTTGTTCAAATATGGTATTGAGTACATTGTTAGAGAACATCAACATAAACTAAATCTTTCACTTGTAAATTTGGGATAAATGAAGAGACTTATTAACTCTAGCAATAATTCTATGATTTTAATGGTCAAACAAAAGAATGATGTTGAGAATGAAGCTTTTCAAGGTTGTGACTCAAGATTGAAATATGATTTGGTTGAGGTTTTTAACGAATATGATGAGATGTTTCAGGATCCCAAGGGATTGCCTCCCAAGAGGGGAATCCAATATGAAATAAAATATGAACAAGATTTTCCTCTTCCTAACATTGGAATGTATACAATGTTAGTGATGGAAATTGCATAAATTAAAAATAAAATTCAAGAGTTGTTGGACAAAGGGATCATCAAACCAAGTACTTCGCCATGTGGGTCACTTATTGTTTTGGTGCCAAAAAAAGATGGAACATGGTACATGTGTGTGGAATTCCATGCATTAAGAAATATTACAGTAAAGAACAGTTATTCACTTCCTAAAATTAATGATTTACTTGATAAATTGAAATATGATAAGTATTTTACTAAGTTGGACTTAAGGAGTGGCTATAATAAAATTATAATTGGTGAAGGAGACATATGGAAGACAACATTCAAAACAAAGCAAGGTTTGTTTGAATGGCTAGTTATTCCTTTTGGTCTTTGCAATGCTCCTGTTAACTTTATGTGTGTGATGAATGATGTATTGAGGCCATTTCTAGATGAGTTTGTGATAGTCTACTTAGATGACATCTTGGTTTTTAGTGGATATCGTGAATAGGATGTCATGCATGTCGAAAAAGTACTTGATGTCTTGAAGAAAGAATAATTGTTTTTAAAGACGTCAAAATGTGAGTTTGGAAAAAAATGTTTAGTGTATTTGGGTCATATTGTTGGAGGAGGTGAATTGAAAATAAATCCCTCCAAGGTTGATGTTATTTTGAATTGGCCAAAGGCCAAAACAGTCATAGAGGTATGAATATTTTTGGGAGCAACCCAATATTGGAGGAAGTTTATTGCTAACTTATCTTCTATCACAACTCCATTGCATCCATAACTTATCTTCTATCACAACTCCATTGCATCCATTGACAAGTGTGATGCAGGTCTTCTAATGTTGAGGTAAACAGAAAAAGGCATTTGATGTATTGAAGGAGAAGATCAGTTCAACTCCAGTACTTGCACTTCCAAAATTGAGACAATCATTTGAGATTCAGGCTAATGCTAGTGAATATGCCATGGGTGCAGTCCTCATGCAACATGTTAAGCCCATCTGTTTCTATTCATAAACTTTTAATGGTGCCGTGATTAATTATCCTACATATGACAAGGAATTGTATGCATTGGTGCAAAGGGTGAAAACATGGAAAATATACTTGATGGGTAAGGAAACAATCATTCACACTGATCATCAACCATTGCAATACTTGAAATCATAAACAAAGTTGCAACAATCAAAGCACTTTCGATGGATGGGTTTTCTTCAACAATTCCACTTGGTGATAAGGTATAAAAAATGTATCTATAACAAAGTTGATGATATGCTTTCTAAGCCTATTGTTAGTGCTGCTACTATTCTTAAGAATAATTATATTTTGCATGAGAGATATGTTGAAAAATATGATTTAGATAGTGATTTTCAAGATATATATGCAACTTTGAGTCAAGGGAACCAAGTAGAGGAATTGGATTATCATATGCATGATAACTTGTTGTACCATCTTGGTAAGCTTTGTATTCCATAGGGAGAATGAGTCAATATTATAAGAGAAGCACATACTTTTCTTATTTTTGGTAATTTTTGTGTAGGTAAGACAGTGGCACCACTACAAAGGCATTTTTATTGGCCTTGTATGCTTGACTCAGCGTGTCACGTTTTACTAAAGGATGTTCATTATGTGATGTTAGTAAGCCTAGTAGTAGAAAGTTCATTATGTGATGTTAGTAAGCCTAGTAGTAGAAAGTTCAGATTGTACACACCACTTCCAGTACCTTCTCGTCCATGGGAGAGTGTTTCTATGGACTTTTTTGGAGGTATTCCTATGTAAAAAAGGAATCATGATTATCTTTATGTAGTTGTGGATAGGTTCAACAAACTGTGTATTTTAATGCCATGTAAAAAGAAAATTACAGCTGAACAAACTACTCAGTTATTCTTTCAGAATGTATGGGTGCATTTTGGATTGCCCACATCCATTTTTAGTGATTGAGATTCTCACTTTGTTGGGAAATTTTGGTCAATATTGTGGAGATTCATGGACACAAAATTGAAAAAGAGTACAACATTTAATCCGCAAACAGATGGTCAAATAAAGGTGGTGAACAGGAAGGTGATACATCTTCTTCACAATTATTATAGCAAGCATCCTAAGTTATGGGATGAACATTTTCACTATATTAAACATGCTTACAACTGAGGCAAGCACTCTTCAACTCAAGGATCGCCATTTGAGGCATGTTTGGGATACTTTCTTAAATCTCCTTTGGATTTTATTTTTGGAAAATATGTTTCTATTGATGGTCATAGTGACATAGAAAACGGTAAAAATTTCATTGAACAAATCCAATTGGTACTTCAAGTAGTTCAAGAACAGTTGGAAAAGAGCCAAGGCATGTACAAAACAAGGCACGACAAGCATCGTGTAGAACACAATTTCCAAGTTGGTAATGAAGTTTGGCTTCACATTATCAAAGAAAGGCTTCAAGGAGAAGGTAAAAAATTGAAACCAATTTGATATGGTCCATTCAAAATTTTAGAAAAGATTGGTGATAGTTCCTTCAGGTTGGATTTTCCTTCATATATGCAAATTTGTTTTGCTGCTAATGTTGATAACTTAAGGTTGTATGAGCCTCCTTTGATTTAAGATCAAGGAGATAATGTTCAAATTCCTTCTATTGGGTATTTCTCTCCTTAATACCTTGAATAAATACAGCAAGACACCATTATTGATGAATGAACAAGGACTTCAAAACGAGAGAATGTGGAGTACCTTCATGTGGGGCTCAAAGGAACAAATCCAAGAAAATCCAAATGGATTGAGATTTTAAAGGTGAGGGAACTGTACCCTAATCTAATGAACTACTGAAAGTGATCTTTTGGGGTCCAAAAAATTCCATTGGAGAGGAGTGATATGGTGCTAAAAAATATGCTAAAAGTGAAAGTTTTCAAAATGGCTCTAAACCTGTGTGCTTGCATATATCTCATTGTTATGAATCTGGCACAACTCATTTCACAGAAAACCAACACCATATTCTCCTAGAAAAGAGTTTTGTTCGTTTTCCCAAATAGGGAAAATTTTGGCAAAAATTGTGCAGGCTGCCAAGTCAGTAGTCCGTATAGCTAACTGGGCCTAGTTGACTAGGCTCCATTGGGACAATCATATTTTGCCACTTGTCCGAATATTACTGGAACTGATTTGGTTGCATTTTATTGGTTGATTGGGTGGCCAACCATAGGTTGGCACATGGCCCAACTGGAGGTTGTCACATGGCAGCATGGGAGCCACCAAAATTAGTTGGAATTCCGAACTAGACTCCATAGGAATAGATACCACAATGTCTCAACTAACAATGCAATGCCCTAACTAGATGGGCTAACTGTGGATCTTGTAAATCATATGAACCAAACCATATTAAAGTTTAGTCGGTGGAGGTTATGGGGTAAGGGGCCAGGGCTTAGCCTTGATCTCCCATATATATATACACCATCCAACTTGGCATGAAACCATGGGTGTGGAGGCAGAGAGGGTCGTGGTCCCATTTTTTATTAATTATTTTTTCGGACCTTAAGCCTTGGCAGATTTTTTTATAGCCCCATGAATTTTGCTGGAATTTTTCCAAACTGGTGCTCCGTTAGTAGAATTCAGGGCGAAATTGTAGGATGGTGCCATATTTTGGGGGAAATTGTAGAGGGACTAGCATCAAAGCTAGCGAAACTCATAACTTTTGAAGTTCTTGACCATTTTGTGAGTAAAAAGAGGCTAGACAGGAGTTTTGGACAATTATGAAGCTAATGGAACAGGGTTTGAAGCTATTGGAGTACTGTAAACTAAAGTAATCAACATTTTTTAGCATAATGATATAGGGCAAAGCCATTGGAAGCTGGACTAGGAGACGTAGCCCAGAAGGGGTGAAATCATTCATCAATTGTTGTGTTGTGGTTATTTTTATGGTGTATTTGTCCATTTTTTTCTGCTATTTCAGAGTTTAAATTCATGTTTTATGTGTGTAAGAATTTAACATAAAAACTCATAAAAACACTCAATTTTAACACTTGCAATTTAACCTACTTCAAGTACATCTACATATAGATCTCATACACATCAAACCCATAAAATTATATTTTAAATAATAAAAAATCAATTATATTTTAAATAACAAAAGAAATCATAGTAAGATCAACAATTTTTTTACTAACCAAAACTCAAAACCTAAACAACTGATTAACATAATAATAAATTAGAAATGACCTATAATAATAAATAAGATATAAATAACAAAATGATTTTCTAACTATGAATTTATAGAAAAACTTCTCAGTAGCTTCTTCTTTCAATAAAGAGAAAATTGTATCAGATTAAGTGTCAAAGTTGTTAGTCCTCGTTCCAATTTAAGTGTCAAAGATATGAGTCATTGTTCCAATAATTCCGAGCATTAGTGTTAAGTTTTTAACTGAGATAGAATAGATGCCACACCATTGAACACAATATGCACATATGTTTTGAAACCAATGAGCCCTATTTAGTGGATGTGATTACATAGTTTTTTTTTTTTTTTTTGGCATTATACATATTTGTAAGTCAATAGACATTGTACATGCAAATTATGGTTTTAATTCCAAATGCTTAGATTTCTAATTTTTTTACTTTCTAATTAGTTGAGCTGAAAGGCTCATTCTAGAGCCTAGTATGAGAGAGATGTGTAAGTATGTCCATGTTCAACTTAGAGTTTACACCTGCTCTTTAAAAAAAAAGTGCTTTAAATTAAAAAAAAACATCAATAATCTCACTCTTAGTGTCTATACTAAAGAGAAGTGGTAAAATTATTTCACTCAAAGTTAAAAAATAGCTATATATTCATTATATAAAGCAATTGAAAAAAATATTTTTTTTATAGTTATATTTTTTGGAGTATAAAAAGAAGTTTTCACTTCAACAAATTTGATCCCTCTATGCTCTTGCTAATCTGTGGTTAAGATGAATCTATACTGATAGTAAGACATCCATATAAACATAAAGAACATTTAGTAGTAATGTATGTTGATTGAATCTTCTTATATTTATGGTCAGATTGAGAGGAGCTTTTCAATGTAGTAGAGATGTTGTAATGCTTAATATTTTGATTTGGTGAAAAAAAAAGAAAAATTAAAATAAATAAACTAAATAATAATTATAATTAAAAACTTAAAAAAAAAAACTAATAATTATAATTAATAATTAATTACTTTTTTAAAATGCAAACTTATTTTATGATGCAAAAAATTCCATAGTCCAGAATTAAAATCAATTTAGGGAGATTTTAAACCCTAACTTATAAAATATTTTAATTTCTTATTTTTATAAATTACAAAATATCTTAATTTATTGATCAAAATTGTATTAATTAATTAGTAATAATATAAATTGTATTAATTAATTAGTAATAATATAAATTATATTAATGAAGAAATATGCAAAATAGATCTTCAAAAAATAAGATATAAGGTATTAATAATAAAATAAAATGATTTAATTTAATAAAATAAAAAATTTAAATAAAAAATATCTAAAATTTAATATTATAAAAATAAATTATTATAAATTTTAAATAAATAAGATAATTTTTATAAATAAAAATTCTAAATAAATAGTATATGGTTTTTTGGGGCCTAATTTTATTGTAAAAATATTTTATTATTAAAAGAGTTTTAATATAGATAACAACATTTATCCAAATGTGTTGATTGACGATCTTTGAAAATTTCCACCTCTCGATATTGATTTTCCTACGAGAGATTTTCAAGATTCATACGAGAGATTTTCATATGAGTTTCTTGAGTATATAGATAATTTTTCACAAATGGGAGTTTTTTTTGAGTATATGGATAGGATTTCACAATTTGATAAAAAAGTGAAATATAAAAATAGATCATAATTATTTAAGAGAAAGTGAAAAGTTTCTTTTCGGTGGAAGGTTTTGAGTTATATAGTTTTTATTGATATTTTTGATATTGTTATTTTGGGTAACACGAGAGGAGATATTTGGGGTTTTTTTTAAATGTGAAAAATTTACGAGATTTATGAAAAAATTATAGTGTAGATTTCATGTAATTTATTAAAAGGTATGTTATTATTTTTATAGGTATGTTTATTTTGAAATGGGATAAATAATTATGGTTATGAATATTATAACATGTTGTTTTGAATGTATATATGTTTAACAATTACATGTTAATTTGTTTTGTAATTAATAATAGCAATAATTGAAAATAAGGTTATAATTTAGTTAATTTTTATGATTTTTGAAATATTGGGACTTTGAGAAGTGGTTAAGGACATCAAAAAATTTTGGTGGCTCCATTGTCTCTTCAGATAACAACCTTATGAACAATGCCTTTGCCAAGACTAAACAAGTAACTTCTTGGGGTGATATGGGGAAGAGCCATTAATGAGTCCAAAGGATGAAGATGCTAGTAGATATCATCAAAATAAAGGTGACATTAACACTACATGGATCAAAGTTGGAAAAAAGGTGAAAACTATCTCACAAAGGAAAACCTAAGCCAATCAAAGATAAAAAAGAATGGGATGCAAATGTATTTAGATCTTGGGGTCTTTTGGAAAATCTTTAGTCATAATGGGAATAAATTTTCTGTATTGTGGAGTTATCGATTAAGGATTTGTATTGATCCTGCATGCTTAATCTCAAATACTCAAGGAATTTAGGTATCACTTTTTTTAGAAGAATTATAAGGGTTATGGCTAGATGTGAGTTCTTTTAATATAAATTAAAATGCTATTAGCAATGTTAGACATATAATGAAGTAAGTGTTTTTGAGGCTTATCAACCATTTACTTTATATGGATTTACCATCCATTTAATTTATATGGTTGTACTAGTTATCAAGAATTATTAGGGATGATAGATATTTTCTAACAATCCTAGTGAAAATTCCATGTAATAAAAGTTAATCAAGGCAAAAATAATAATCACGTCTGATGAGATACTTATTCCAAGTTGAATCTTGGGAAAAACATCCTATTGGATGTTCATTTCGGTTATTATGGCTAAAGGAAATTTACAAAGACATTGGAAAAGGCTCTGGAAAGACATGATGCATTTGGTTATGAAAATAATGGAAAATAGGAGGAAAGGTAGATGAAAGGTCACAGGTTGCATGTGAGAAGGAAAATGAAGGAAAATAAAGGCCTCATTGATAAAAAGGATTTTGAGGATCAGTTTGCAAGATTTTTCTCACACTTATGGCTCTAATCCTATTCTCTCTCTCTCTCTCTCTCACACACTCTTGGACACTTAGAGTTTGCTTGGAGCACCTTGGCATTGGATCAAGAAAGGAAATAAGGCAAGAGGAAGGAAGGATCAAACAGGGAAGAGTAGGATCAAGCTACTACAACATGATTATTTGCAGGTATGGATTTGCATGTGTGATGTTCTTGCTAGATTTGGCATGCATGGTATTGCATGTGGTTATTTTCTATCATGGCATGGGTTTTTTAAGGTGTGACAATGTTTTCAACCTAGCTTTACCATTTCCAGATAACCTTGATGAGATGGATTCTCATAATTTGGTTGAGCTGGATTTCCATATGGATTCAAAGCTGAGTGAGGTGGATGTCCGAAATGAAAAACACATGGCCTACTGGTCCCTGAAATGGACTCTGGATAACGATAAAACCACTATCCTAGTAGCCCCTGAAAAATACTATGGGTTGCAGTAAAGCCAGGATTGTGTGGAATCCTTCCCAGTGAATGGAAGGATATACAGTAAAGCTAAGAGGTGGATTTCTCTCCATTGGGCCTAGTAGTCCCGGGATGGGATGCATAATAAAGCCTGAAGAGTGGGTCTTAGTGTAGGTCCTAGTGATCCCTGGATCCAACTGTGGATTACAGTAAAGCCTAAGAAACTGGGAGGTAGTAAAATTCCTCACGGTGTGGAGAGCTCCAGTAGTATCCATGCTTGTTTGGTTCTTTTTGGTTGGTCGTGAGTCCCACATTCATGCTTGGAATATAGCATGAGGGTGATTGGCTGAAGAGAGATTTGAGTTAGCCAATCTATGATCGGGTGGAACATGGTAGTTCCATCCCCAATTGGTTTCTACATTCATTAATGAGAAGTTCATTTCCTTGGAATTTGATGTGTCAGTGTACTAGTTTATATTTGGATGCTATGGCTGATGTATCCATGATATTTGTGTTATTATTATGCTAGCTATGAGCATGTATTATGACAGTGATGATGTATGACTCTCCTCATGTTTTTATTTGTAAATGAATAAACAATGTGTTTATGACCTAATAGATGGTACTGCGGCTAATGATGTAAGAGAACAATGCTTCTTAATGTTTCTCAGATAAGTAAGATACCCCTATGCTCATATATATTATTTAAACTCGTAGATTTCATCAGTGTGACATTTTTGACACAGTTCTTGTCATGGATAGGAGGGGTCCATTCAAGTCCTCATTCGAATGTTTTCTTGTGCACCATTGTTTCGATATTTTATTTAATGTCAGAGCTTGTCATTAAATTTTGGGCAGTGACTTGTGATATGGGACTTAAAAAGTGCCTTAAATCTCACGGACGCAGGCACAAGTTAGGGAAATTTAGTCCCTGGACAAAAACATGCACCCGTGTGTGTGCGTCTAGAGCCTCCAAGACAGAGGCATGTAGGCTTGTGCGTACATAGCTTAAGTGGGTTAAAAACTCAATGGGACCCAGGGGCTAGTTACCTACGTGATTGGGATGGTTCCTGGGAGTCTTGTTGGTGATGTGTAAGGTTTGTATGATGTGTTTCCTTCAGTTCCACTTCCTTAAGGTCATCTAGGAGGTCGAATCTGATCATAGTAGCCTCTCATTACATGTTTACCCTAGTTGGATGGTTACTTGGGTAGATGTGGGATGAGAGTGTTATAGATTTAACCAACATGGAATATTCTAAATTAGTTATGACCTTTCTGTCCTTTTAATTAAATTGATCAATTAAAAAAATGTCATATAAACAAGTTTCATATGAAATGAGTTATGGTTTTTTTGATATGTGGTATTAGTAAGACATGGTATTGAACCATGGTATTGTTACAAAACCTATAAAATATTGCTACATGTTTTTTTAAATTTATATATCTTTAAATTATATATTAAGTCTTTTTATAATTAATAATAATAATAGTTTTAAATAAAGTTATAATTTAGTTAATTTTTATGTTTTTTACGAAATATATCATGAAGTAAGTGTTTTGATACTTATGATTCCTATATATGGATTAATTTATATGAATGCACTAGTAATAAGTAAAACAAAAAATGATACAATAATAATTGTAAGTAGATCATTATTAATATGTAATATTAATTCCCTTTTCCAAGACATGAGGACCATCACTTGTGTATTTATCTATATATCATTGTAACTCAATATCATGTAAAATAAATAATAAAAAAATATACTTTCATAGATACATATAATTATCATGGTATCTTGCAATGGGCATTAGAGCATTCCATTTCATTGGCCTATCACATCCCAACATTTCCTAGGCATCCACCATTATTAGAAACCATTTATCATGTCCTCCCTTTGCCCACCATTATTAGAAACCCTTTATCATGTCCTCCCCTTGCCCTTGTTTACAACTAAGTTCTCATTCTTTCCAACCTTAGTTGCAACCCTTGTTTCCATCCATTTTTTCATGTTTTCCCCACTCCCTCGCTACTTCCATCCATCCATTTCATTGCATTCTCCCCCAACCCCCATAACATCCATTTCCTTCCAAACCCTCATCCTTGACCTATTGCATATGTGTCTACACCATTCTCCCATATGTGTGTCCACCATTCTACAAGATAACCTCACTCTCAACCCTTCACATCCACATCTCTAGCATTCTATTATTTATGCGTCCACCATTCTGCATGATACCCTCACCCTTGTTCCTCTACCTCTAATTTCCTTTTCACCATACATAAAAACAACTATACACTCCCTATTCCATACATGATATCTATGTTATATATATTGTCCCATAAATTCATACACCATACACCATAATCCCCACAAATTTCATATGCCCCACAGAGGATTCCTTGTAGTAATTTATGAAGTAGATAAATAATTTCAAAAAATACTCTAGGGTTGTGACAAATATGAGCATCATATGACCTATTAATGAATTTAGTAGTGAGATAAAAGAATTAAAAGATTCAATACCTAGATGCAAGCTTGGGGATGTATATATAAAATAATTAAAATGATTTACTCTCCTTGATGCAAGTTTCTTTAACATAATGCTCAAAAAGTCTAAAATGGATAAATTTTCCAAAACATTTGAATTGGTGGAAATAAAAGCCAATAGAAACACAAACAAGGGATTGAGTAGTCCAAATTCATAGTCTCCTTTTATACTTCTAAAGCAGTCATCTAATTTTTGTTCCTCCAATGAATTTAAACTCAAATTAAAAATTAATGTACCCAAATTTGATGAAGAGGATAATTAATTTTTGAAATGATTGCTCCCTTAAAGAGATTCTCAATTAGTGGTTACAAATTACAATCCCCCAAGTATACCATGGAAATCAGGTTAGTGGATGTTGTATTAGGTGCCTATGGTTGTCCACCATTGGTATCGTGGGATTAAAATTATATAATCAAATTTGATTATTCTTTGAAAATAGGAAGAAATACAAGTTTTATAGAATAAGAAAACCATGCCGAGATAGTCTTGTCAAATAGAATGGAAAATATGATTAAGAAAGGAGCCCAAAATATGATTAAGAAAGGAGCCCAAGTTTAACCTTTCCATTGCTATTCAATGGAGATAGCCTCTAATGAAATTGATGTTCCTAAATTTCTTGAAAATATTCTCTGAAAATATAGTACCATATAGTACCATATTTCAAGACTTGCTCAAAATATTATCTCTCAAGCACATTTCAAAGCTCATGGAAAATTCCTTTTTTAGCTTCGATTATATTGGTGTATAGAAATGTGATACCTCTCAACACCAAAATTTTAAATCAATGAATTCTGGAAGTGTCAAGAAATACCTTATAAAGTGGAGGAACTCCCCAGATGAAGTCTATTGAGAGGAATGAAGTATTTAGATAAAGATACTTTTCATTATCAATATTTAGTAAATGAAGCATTTTAGAAAAATAATTATTATATACTTGAAAATATATTATAATAAAATAAAACTTATAATAATACTAATAACTATAAATTTTTATTATTATATCTTTAAGATTTATTGAGTCTAAAAACCCAACAAATACAAACTTCTTGTTGTTTAACATGGGTGAACCCTATTGAGATGTGATCCCTGTTTATATTAAAAGTTCCCATATGCTTGCTTCAAATCACCTCGAACTTCGGTTCCTCCATTAAATGCTACTTTCCACGAGGTAGTTCGTGTTGGGATTTTGGATAGTTTTTACCAAGATGTCCATAAACGTGACAATCAATGCACTTAATGGAATTTGTTCATAATTAAGCTTTGGATAGCGGTTGTATCCATCTTCATTGATTTGTAAATATTTTGGAAGTCCCTTCTCCAAATCGATCTCTATGCACATTCTCAAACACGTCTAATTTGTTTCCAATCTTTTTAAGCAAGTAATCATTCTAATGGGAAATGAGGTAAGATGAGTCATATTAGGGCTGATATAACTTTTTATTTTGAACTGAAGTCAAGCACTCATAGAGATATCATTATGCACCCTTTCTTATTTAAAAGAGAAAAAATATAAAAAGCATAATCATAGGAAAATGATATTACATATCAACTAATCTTGGGGAATCATGGTTCCACTACAAATATTTCCACAATTTTTAGAATATATAAATGAAGTATAAAATTTCCAACCAGAATTCAGAATGAAGCTTTCCTCAGCTTTACGTGGAATTAGGGACTGAACCAATGCGTTGAAGGTCTCTTTCTCCGTGTAGGAGTCTCCCATAGCTTACGGCCTAATCCATGCAAGTGATGATGGCGACCCTTCATTAGCAATGATCAGTCGACAGTTCGGCACCAGATATCTCTAGCTACCGAGAATTTTTGTGTTTGTTGGATACCCAGCTAGTGGGCCAATGATTTCGACATGCTCCACGGAGACATATACTCCAAGGAGCAAAAATAACTCCTTTCAAGCAATTTTGGCTTTCTCTAGTGGAGGTCGGTAAGGTTTCTCGAAACAATGAGGATAGTGGCTAAAGTAAACCCTAATCACCATGGAAGACTTGGTCAGGGAATTGTTTTATATAGTAAGTATTCAGAGTAACCCTATTTCTGTTTTCATTTATTCCCTGGACAACCTCCCTCGGCCGATGATTTCGAGATAATAAGATTCTTCACTGGTCAAGGTCCCCACTCAACTCTCTCATAATAAATATATTCTCGATTTACTCGCTGCCCTCCTACATACCACTGTATATTTGTTTATAATGTTTTCTACACGTTACAACCATTTATTTAATCAACGCCTATCCTTTAACTTATAAGGGGACTTCTTGAACACTTCATTGCCCTCCTACATACCACTGTATATTTGTTTATAATGTTCTCTACATGTTACAACCATTTATTTAATCAACGCCTATCCTTTAACTTATAAGGGGACTTCTTGAACACTCCACCCATATGGTTGTTTATAGTAGATTCTTACATTACAACTATTTATTTACTCAACGTCTATCCTTTAACTTATAATAGGATTACTTGAAAACCTCACCCATATTGTTTAAGCACCTTTCTTTTTCTTCAAAGAAGCAGGTCGTCTAACTACCTTGTTTCCTTTTCCAGAATGAAGAAGCTCGTGATCTTCCTTTGTCTTTTGACGTAGCTCGTGATCTTCCTTTGCCTTTTACGTTGAAGCCCATCATCATGTCAAACAGATTATGTAATTTTAAATGATAAAACAACAATATCGGAGCTGTCATTCATTTAATAATTCAATTAATAGTTTGAATAAATTAAGAATTAATTATTATTATTATGATTTTTTTAAGAATGACCCAATAACAATGACAAGTCAAAGTGGAAAGTGGAGACGTCTACCAAGAACTTAGTGAAAATTCCCTAGGTCCGCCTACTAAGCATGTTATTAATAATTAAATTTAACCAAAAAAATATAATCTTTAAGGCATGTGGGAAAACTACAAATCTTACACGTTTTTAGAAAAATTAGATCATATGATACAATATTCACAACTTGTCCATATATTCCCTTCTGCAACTTACTTTTAAATTTATGATCCATAGGTTAAACAAGTATATATTAAATAACTCCTCTAAGTTTAAGTGTTTTTTGGTATATTTTACTCTGAATTTAGTCTGAATTGGAATCATAATTTTAGTAATTTTAGAATTACATTTTAAATAAAATAAATGATGATATGACTAAAAATTGTTTTATTCTAGTTAAAAACTCTAAAAGCTCCAATAATTAGATAACGGCTTAAAATAGAAATAAATTCAAAATTATTTGTGATTACAAAATAAATATAAATAACAAAATAATTTTGTAACTATGAATTTAAATTGGGAAAGCTTGCTTGTACTTCTTTTTTGAATGAAGAGAAATTTGTATAAAATTCAGTGTGAAAAATGTCTAGTTCTTGTTTCATATTTTTTTAGGTTTAGTGTAAGATTAGTGTTAAGTTGTTAACTAGTGTTAAATCGAAGAGATGGCATACCATTGAACACAATATGCACAAAATGTTACATATTTGATTTGAAACAACCATCCGTGTCCATTGGCTAAGACAATATGGTTATTGCTAGAAGAAATATATATATATATATATATATATATATACATTTCTAATTCTTGTACTTTCTAACTAGTAGTGAATATGCAAATCATAGTTGTAATTGCAAATGACTACATTTCTAATTCTTGTACTTTCTAGCTAGTAGTATTTATATGCTTTATGTGAGCATTTGTTGATAACCTTGTAAACCCAGAAAGAATGTGTCTTAAATGAATCTTCTTACATCAATGATTTAAAAACTAGATATAAAATATTAATTTTAAAAAGAATAATAAAATGTATCAATTAAAAATATTTAAAATTTAATATTAAAAAATAAATTATATATATATATATATATATATATATAATATATTATATATATAATATAATATAATGTTTTTAATATAATATAATAATAATAATATAAAATAAAACTATTTTATTATAAAATCGTTTTAATATAGATAACAACATTCATACAAATGTGTTGGGTTGATTGGGGATTTTGCATATTTCCCACCTCTTTATATTTAATTTTTTAATATATATATTTTTTATAGATAACAACATTCATACAAATGTGTTGGGTTGATTGGGGATTTTGCATATTTCCCACTTTTTTATATTTAATTTTTCTAATATTTTTTTCATATGAGTTTTTTTTAGTATCTGGATAGGGTTTAGCAATTTGAAATTTTTTTTTTTTGAGTATTTGGATAGGATTTCACATATATTAGTTTTTTATTTTATTTTATTTTATTTTATTATATATATATATATATATATATATATATATATATATATATATATATATATATATATATATATATATATATATATATATATATATATGAATAGAGTCATATAATTTGGTTAAAAATGAAATATAACAATAGAGTATAAATATTTAGGAGAAAGTGAAGAGTTTAGCATTTCAAGTAAATATTTGTTGAAGTCTTTTGAAGTATGTTTCTATTGATATTTTTTTCTTTGTAACAGGACAGGAGGAATTTGGGGTCTTCTTCATGATTATTTGAAAGGAGAAAGGTTTAGAGAATTCAATCAAGATGGACTTATAGTATAGATTTTATGTAATATAATCCACATATGCATGTATATTTTTGAATAGGGTTTCCTAGATTTTAATTTAATTATATGGATAAATATGTATTACATCCATATAATTTAATTATTAGATGGATGGTAGGGTTTAACCCTCTATCTAATATTCTTGAATATTCTTAACAGTTTGACTAGATTATATGAACAAGTGTCATATGAAATGGGTTATGATTTTTGGACATGTGGTATTGATAAACCATGATATTGGTTCATGGCATTTTAACAAATCCTATTTATAGGTTAATAATTTTGGTGGTAAAGTGGGGAAAATAAATATAGTTAAGAATCTTGTTGCATATTTTTTTTAAATGTATATATGTTTAACTTAAATGTATATATTGGTCTCAGTGGGCGTTAACATTGGTCTCAGTGGACGTTAACCATCATCTTCATCATCATCATCATCATCATTAATTCCTTTTATAATTAATAATAATAATTGAAAATAAAGTTATAATTTAATTACTTTTTATGATTTTCTTAATATTGGTATTGTGAGATGTATAATGAAATAAGTGTTTCGATACTTATCAACCATTTAATTTAGATGGGTTCTCTAATTATCAATAATTATTAGGTGGATGATAGAGATTTAACCTCCATGGGATATTCTAAAATAGGTATGGCCTTTATTCCATTTTAATTAAATTTATGAATTAAAAAAATGTCATACGAACAAGTGCAATATGAAATGAGTTATGGTTTTTTTAGCATGTGGTATTGATAAAACATGGTATTTACCCACGATATTGTAACATAGACTATAGAATATTATTACATGTTTCTTCAAATGTATATATGTTTAACTTACATAATAATTATTTTTATAATTAATAATAATAATAATAATTAAAAATAAAGTTATATTTTAGTTAATTTTTATGGTTTTTTAATCTTGACAATGTGAGATTTATCATAAAGTGAGCCTTTTCATGTTTATAATGGATTAATTCCTATTGGATTTTACCAACCATTTAATTTATATGGTTTCACTAGTAATAAGTAAAACAAAAAAAATGATACAATAATAATTGTAGGTAGATCATTATCAATAAGTAATACCATCACTTGCGTATTCATCTAAATCTCATAGTAACTCAATATCATGTAAAATAAATAATAAAAGGTATACTTGCATACATACACATAATTATCATGGTATCATGCAATTGGCATAATATCATTCCATTTCCTTGGCTTATCGTATTCTAACATTTCCTCTACATCCACCATTATTGGTAACCCTTTTTCATGTCCTCGCCCTTGCCCTTGTTCACCACCAAGTTCTCATTATTTTCAAACCTTGTTGCAACCCTTAGTTGTGTCCATCCATTTTTTCATGTTTTTTCCACTCCTTTGCCACATCCATCCATCCATTTCATTACATTCTACCCCCACCCTCGATTACATCCATTCACTTCCAAAAAATCATCCTTGACCTACCATATCTATGTCTGCACCATTCTCCCATATGTGTGTCCACCATTCTACAAGATACCCTAACTCTCAACCCTTCACATCCACATATCTAACATTCTCTTATCTGTGCATCCACCATACACCATTTGACATGATACCCTCACCCTCTTCCCTCTACCTCTACATTCCTTTTCACAATACATCCATACGACTATATGACCCCTATGTCATACACTATACATATGTTATACATGATTTTCCCCAGAAATTCATATGCCCTATAGAATTCCTCGTATTTATTGATGAGGTATACAAGGAATTCCAAAAATACTCTAGGATTATGAGAAATATGAGCATCATGTCACCTACCAAATAATTTAGTAGTGAGACAAAAGAATTAAAAGATTCAATAACATAGATGTAAGCTTGGGGATGTAGATATAAAATAATTAAAAGCTTTATGGGATGATATCTTTAATAATTTTAGTGGCCTTGATACAAGTTTATTTAACATTGTGGCTCAAAAAGTCAGTAAAATCGATGAATTTTCCAAAAGGCTTGAAGATGTCGAAAGCAATGCCAACAAAAACACCAACAATGGATTGAGTGGCCCAAATTCATACTCTCCTTTTCCACTTCTAAAGCATTTATATAGCTTTTGTTTCTATAATGGATTTATTCACCAATTAAAAATTAATGTACCTAGATTTCATGGAGGGCATGATAGAGAGAGTACACCGTGAATAAATATAATCAAGAATTATTTTGAGTTGCACTAATGTATAAAAATAAATAAAGAATAAATTTCACATACTTTCATGTAAAATGATCAACAAGCAATTGGTTCTTTTGGTGAAACTCATTTACAAAATATGTTTTCAAGAGGTTCAAAACATCAAGGAAAAATAAAATTTCTCCAAACTCACTAGATTGCAACAATTCAACTTGGTGGGTTGAGTTTTTTTAATGATTTACATGTGCTAGTTACTCACATGCCTATATTACCAAATGAACATCTCTTACAGATTCCCATATTTAGATTGAATGAAAACACAAGGAATGGATTCAAAATTATAGATATATACCTAAGAAAAATTGACGTGCATGTAACAAGCCAATTAGTCCCTCTTCAAAGTATATTCCCCCTAATACAAATATTCCACCATTTAACAAAATGGAATGGAAAAAAATGGTTCTTAGATGTCATGCTCCCAGAGGCTAGGACAAAAATGCGAAGAAAATAAATTCCATGTATATGAAGTATAGACTAACAATGACAAGGAGATACACAATTCATCTCCATCTTACAAATATTAAAAAAAAAATTATATAAAAAGTCCAAAAATCCTCTAATATTTAACTATCAATATTTCACCCGAACACACTTGTTTGTGATGTTTACTGACATTTCTCAACCCAAACTCCCTTGTGGTTTTCAACAACATAAAAAATATAAGAGAATAAAAGCTACTAAATAGTGGGTGTTATCATAATATCATCGATACTAAAACAGGAAAAAAAAATTAAATATTTTTTCTATCCTTCTTATGACCTTCAAGTCAGAATTCTAAGTCAGAATTCTAAGGAACAAAACTATCTCGTGCACGAAGAAATGCCATAAGGTTAGATTGTCAACTAGTGGTTAATAATAACAACCCCCCACTTATACCATGAAAATAAGGTGAGTGGATGTAGTATTATGTGCCTAGTCGTTGTCCACAACTAATACAGTGCGATTAAACTTAAAAAATCAATTCCGAAAGTTCTTTGAAAATAGGAATAAATACAAGCTTTATAGAATCAAAATACGATGCCCTAAAATAGTCTCGTCTAATATAATGGAGAATATGATTAAGAAATGAGCCCAAGCTTAACATTTCCTTGGAAATTCCATTTGTATTCAATGGAGGTAGCCTCTAATGAAATTGATGTCACTAACTTTCTCGATAATATTCTCGGAAAATATAGTACCATTTTTCAATAACTACTTAGGATCTCTCTCAAGCATGTTCCAAAGCTCATATCATGGAAACATCCATTTTCGCTTCAACTACATTAATTTATAGAATGTGACAATATCATTGTTTTGTAGATGTAGATGAAGAAATTTAGAGAGGGAACTGGTAACATACCTAAAAGTATATTACAATAAAGTAAAACTAAAAATGATGTAATAATTATTATAGGTAGATTATTATTATATTTTTATGATTTATTTTATTGAGTCCTTTAAAATCCAAAAACTACAAATTTGTTGTTGTTTGACATGAGTTTACTTTCTTTTGATATATTGAGATGTGATTCCCCTTATACTAAAATTTTCTATTTGCTTTTTTCTAATCATGTTGAATTTGAGTTCTTCCCTTAATTTCTATTTTGAAAGAGGTTGTTTGCCATGGGATTTTGGATAGTTTTTACCATAATGTCTATAAGCATGGCAAGCAATGCACTTAATGAAATATTTTCATAATTAAGAGTTGGATGGTTGTTGTATCCATATAGATTGGTTTATAAATATTTTGGGAGTATTTTCTCTAAATCAATTTCGATGCATATTCTTTCACATGTCTAATACAAATTCCCTTCTGGTTTTGAATGATCAAAGGGAGGACCGAGTTTGTTTCCAATCTATTTAAGGGAGCAATCATTCGAAAAATTTAATGGGAGGTGAGGTAAGATGACTCATATTAGGGTTGCTATAACCTCTTATTATGGATTGAAGCCATGAACTCATGGTGATAGATAAATTCCCTTGAATCCCATAAAGTATGGCCCAAATATGAATATCATATTGCACTCTTTCTTATTTAAAAAATAAATTAATAATAACCAAAATCATAGGAAAATTATGTTATATGGAAACTAATATTGGGGAAACATTTTTATACTAAATATTTTTGCACAACTTTTAGGATATGCTAATGAATTATAAAATTTCCAACTAGAACCCACAAACACAAAATGAGGGTTTTCCTTCGCTCTGGATATGGGAGATCTTGTTGAGGGAGTTATTTTCGTCATTTTAAAACACTTTATTAATGAGTTTGATGTTGTTTTATTGGATTAGGGATTGAACCAATGTGTTGAAGGTTTATTTCTCCTTGTAGGTGTCTTCCATATATTATGGCCTAATCCCTGCAAGTGATGATGGTGACCCTTCTTTGGCAATTTCCAATGGCCAGGTCAACACCAAATTACTCTAGCTACTAAGATTTATTGTGTTTGTTGGATCTCTAACTAGTGGGCCAATTATATATAACTACTCCATGGATACATATACTCCAAGTAGCAAACATAACTCCTTTCAAGCAATTTTGGCTTTCTTTAGTGTAGGTCCTGTAGTGAGGTTTCTCAAAACAATGGCGATGGTGGTTAAATTAAACCCTAATAACACTAGAATAAATGATCAATTAACTCATTAATTGAGACTTGTTACAAGTAGATAATATAATTATAAATAATAGTGATTTATTTATTTTATTAAATATAAAAATATAATGATGAAAAACAATTCTAATTTATAAAATTAAATTTATTATTTTAATTATCTAAAATAATTACAAATTTTAATTCTTTCTCTACAATTTATGTTTGTTATTAGCATATAAAAATATAATGATGAAAATAAATTTTTTATTTATAAAATTAAATTAATTATTATAATTATATAAAAATATATTATAATTTATAATTATTTCTTTATTTAGATTGCACATTGCACATCCCCATAGTGGGTGACTATGGAATGTGCACAAGGAACATTTAAGAGATGGGACACTTGGGGAAAATATAGATTTATGCGACCTCCCATGTGGCTATGGTAGTTAAATGATGACCCAACATGTGTTGAAATGCAAAGAAAGTTGGTAATCGTAATGTGGTATTCAATTCAAGTGTTGATGTATCATCATGCCATTATTGTGAGGTGGTAATGTTTGTCCAAAGTCCTCTTATAGAAAATGAGGGACACATATAGGTGGATATATAATTCTTTGGAAAATCATAGTGAGGAGATCCCATGCATTCTGGTTGGTCAACACACTATGTGTTTACTTCTGGAGGCATATGGCCATTAGATATACTTCAAGTTCTCGGCTTTGTTTCATTTTAAAGATATTGCGACTTTCCTTAACTAGTGATATACCAAGAGTTGAGAGTGGTACAATCCCTTTCTGTGGGACATTAGGGATTCAACCAAACTCATGAATGGTTCTCAATGAAAATATAATGGAAGTGAAACTTATAGGTTTGGTGGTTAATTCAACTATGGTTTTCAACAACATCAACCCAACTTTGAGTTTTATAGTGATAGAGCACTCTTTTGTGAGCTCCGAGTCTCAAGTTCACTCTTGTTTTAATCTTATTAAAAAAGTGAAGATTGTTATAGCTATTTCCTTTCATGGTTCTTGTCTTTGCTTTGTTTTATGGGTGGTGTGTGTTATATATAAGGATTTTTCCTTCTATGTTTTCATATTTCGTTTTCACTCTTGGTTTAGTTCTCTTCCTTGGAAGTTGTTCTACATTGTAAATTTTGTATTTATTTTAGCTAGAAACAAGTTTTATTTTATCTTTGGGGGAATTTATCTAGTTAAGAATTCTATTTCCTTGGATCCAAACATACTTTCCTTTCCTTTAATCTCTGTTCTCTTAACAACCGCTTGACTCCTCCATGTTTCTTGTCTAGTTTTTGGGATCTCCCTTTATCTCCATGTTTATACCAAGGTCTAAACTCAAAGACTATTATTTTCATTTTAGTTACTCTGGTATACCTAGGCCACTATAGAGGTTGCAAGGGAAGAATATATCACCTCCCCCCCCCCAAATCACAGGTGCAATTCTCTGTAGAATGCTCAGTTTTTGTTTATGTGCTTTCCAACAGTCCTAAAAGAAGGAAGGAAATTCAGTATGTTGAAAGGGAGGCTATGATAGAAATAATATTTATTATTAATGCTGAATTAGAGGAGAAAGTTGGAGGCTTGGTCATTGATAGTGAAAATATTAGGACCTAACAAACCAGGTATATGAAAACCATAATTATTTATTGGAAATTAAAAACCATCATGGATAAAGTTTTGGTGGAGCATTATGAATCTTAACAAGAGATCCTTCTTTGCATCAATGAGATGTAAAAAAAAACCAAGAAACTCACTGACAAGGTCTCCATATTAGCAAAGAAGCTGGAAAATAAGGATTTTTTAACCTTTAAAGGGGAAGATACATTCCTCGATAACATTTAATTTCACAACCCTTCCAAGTAGATGCTTGTTTTTTTTCATTTTTTGTTATATGTAGTGCTAGTATTAAGGATGCATATATAGATAGACTTAGTAACATGTTTCATAGTAAATTGATAAGAAAATAGAGGCTTAATTATTTTTCAAGTCTTGTTATTAAATTCAAACAATTTATTCAGACACAATTTTTATTGATATGCTACTAGTCTAGTTTCCATATTGGAAAACTAATATGCATACCTATTTTGTATATATTTTAATAGTGAAGTGATACAAACATTGTATAATTTAGAAAAGAAATAATTTATGTTGTGCAAATTTCTTACTGGAAATGCTAAGTTGGGAGTGGAAATATTATATATTAAAAATATAGAAATATTAAAAAATAAAATATATCTAGATAATTGTTACATTTTAAATTTTATTTCAAGCATTTAAAGATCTCTGCTCTTAGTGTATGCTAGAATTTATTATGTTAATACATTAAATTCTATTTCACCATCATGACCTTGTCTAGTTCTAAACACATGTACCTCCTAGACTTGGTAATCATGTTAGGTGTTAAGGTATTGAAGTGGGCATGATGTTGGGTATTGTGGGTAATCATGGAGGTTTGATTTTTGTGATTATCAAGGTTACTTAGCTCATTAAGGGATGTGATAGAATGTCAATGCACACCAAACACGAGATATATGATACTTCTCTATGATCATTCACCATAGTGTGAGATATAATCATAATTGTGTTCATTATGTCTCTATATAGGGTATGTTTCCATAGTAATTTGCTTTTTTGGAATTATGGAAAGTTATTTTATTTTCACTCTATCTTTACCTGGCTTTCCCACTTTTTTGAATTCCTCGGCTCTTCACTTCATATCAACTTCATTTTATGACCTTGTTCACCTTCTCTATTTCTCTTCCATGGATATCTAAGCCTCTTGTTGAAGGGTCCAACCTCAAAACTCCTCTTTCCCCTAAAACCATGCTAAGTGTAATGTTGTAGCTATAGAAACCACCTTCCACCAGCTTACCCCTCCCGAGATTAGAGCTGAATTTGAGCTCACTGAGGTTGATGCATGCATTGGATAAGGTTGCATTAAAGAATATGCAAAATTTTCTCCTTTGATTCTTGGCCTAAGAAATAATTATAGTAGAAATTCCGAGTATTACATGACTAGTAACCTATATTAGCAGCTAAAAATAGTAACAGGGGAAAATAAATGTGACTTACAATAAGATCATACTATATATGGATGAAATTATTTTCATAATTCAGAGAGTGGATCATCAATTCAAGGAAATTTCAAGCACCATTTTGGGCTTGGAGGTGGAACTCCACCAGGCTTGAACCTTCTCTTTGGTGTATCATCTAAACTAAAATTAAGGAATCTATTCTTTCCTTATTATCATCCTCTGCTAACTAGAAATCTCAGGGGTTTGAAGCTATTTCCTTCCAACATTGGTGTCTCTCTCAATCCTCCCTTATTCCCTCCCTCTATTCTAGGCCATTAGTCCCTCCCATTAGTCCCCTCCCCCTCGATTTCCTCAAAATCAATTTCAATGGATCATCAAAAGGTAACCCATGTCTCTCTAGTTTTGGTGTCATCATCAGATACTATCAAGGATCTCCTATTCACATTTATTTTGGTTCCTTGGGAATAAATAATAATAATTCTACAGAAATTACAAAGCTTATTTTAGAGCTAGAATTAGCTTAATCTCTAATATACAGTAAATTCATTGTGGAAGGAGATTCTCAAGCTATAATCAAAGTGCTCAGGAAAATTTAGAATGGTACCCATATTATGAAAATGTCAACTAGTTGGAGATTGGAGGACCTCCTCTGCCAATCCTCCTCCCCATCACCATCCCTTCATATGTTCGATGCACAATTAACAAACTGGCAGATCTCCTAGAAAATCATGGATGCATGGATTAGTCACAATATCTTCTCCTTGGAACCTTTTTACATAATCCTCTCTAAAGAATATTGTAGATGACTGATTGAAAAGGATGTGGAATCTCCATATGACTTATCTCACCCTTATGATGGGGTGACACTTGCTTACAAAAGGGGTGGGGGTTGCCACTTCCCTAGTACTCACACTGGAGGTAGTGGAAACACACCCCCAACAATAGTAAATATTGGCTTGTTTGGCCTTTAAACCATTCCACTGATTGAAAATGATTATATGATATCTAAGACTAAGTGGACACCCTGAGCAATTAAATCATGTGACGTGCACGACAAATTTTCTTAACTATTTGAGGCTCAACTGGGAGGCTGAAAATGCAGGTATCCAAGTGGGAAACAACTTGAGGAATGGAGATTATTATGTTTGGCACATCAAATTTAAAGTTATTAGGTTAAATGGGTTGAATTTTAGAGGTTTCATTAGGAAACATGGGCTTGAGCACTTGTAGTGGCTATTTCTATCTCATTTTTTATTCTTGGTGTAATATTTTTCTCTAATTATATGTATTTCTCGTTATTTATCATTTTGGTATTATACTCTATAATTAGAGGTGTTTTTTTCATTTTGATATTGGCTCTAGTGGCATTTATTTCCCTAGATGTAAAGTAATTGATGTATGGATTCTCTGGTGGGTTGCATGTCGATCCGAGGCTAGGTTTTGGGAGGCTCAACGAAAGAGGAATACCTCTATATCCCCATAATTTTGTTTGCATTGCCTTCTCAAGGTGCTTCTAAGGTCCTCCCCATTCAAAAAAAATCTCTTAGTCCCTGGACAAATTTACAACTGAAAAGTGTTTTCTTGGAGCCTTAACGGTGGGTGGAATTATATGGTCCTTATATATTTCTCCCCTTTTAGGTTCAAATTTAATTTTCTAGTTCCTAAGTGGTTCCTTTATTAGAAAGCTAGTAATTTGGGGCCTTAGTGGTGCGAATATGATTCGTGGGTGAACACATATGGTGTGGGTTCATGTTTCTCTTTGTGATACTGGCTTGTGGATTTGGTTTCACTATTTTCTTATCATAATGTCTCTAGATTATATGGTCCTTATGTTGGTGCAAGTGTGACTTTGTTGGCCCTTGGAGACTTCCTCCTTTGCAGTCTATGTGGAGGTATGAGGTAAATTCATGTTCTCTTCTATTCATAGTTGGGTTTTTGGTTCTTAAGTGGTTCCTTTATTATAAAGCTGGTAATTTGAGGCCTTTGTGGTGCAAGGAGGCTTGGTAGGTTAACACATTTGGAACTAGTTCAAGTACGTCTTTCCGATACTAGTATAGAGAGTTAGTTTCATTGTTGTTTTTATCATAGTATCTTTATGATTACTCCTTTTTTCAAGGGATCTCTTTAGGAAATAGGTTGACAGGTGGTCTGGAGTAATTTGGTGGTTAACAGTGTGGTTGAAGACAATATGTAATTATTTTATTGCACTTTTTTTATTATAGCTGATTTATATAACCTCTACATTGGAGTCCTGGGTATTATACCTCTACATTGTAAGAAGGTGGTCACAAATGGATTAGGTGATTACCTAGCAAATGTTATGGTAACTTTGAGAGGGAATACAACAAAGGAGCTTTGTTTTGTTGTCCAAGTATCTAGAGGTTAGGGACAGGTTTCATCTGTGTTTCACCAATGGTAACTCTAGGATTTACCACTCGCCAGGTCAATGGAAATGTTTCGGTCAAGGTAGAGTCATTGGATTTTAACCTATTGTAACGCTCTTTCTCTGATGATATTGGTTTTACTACTTAGGGTGCATCTTTGGCCAGATTTTAGGATCCAGGGTTTTCATAACCTATTATTTTTTCTCAGGGTGAAGAAGCTTTATCTTTTTTGGCTACGAAAGGGGGTATTCATGCCATGGAATCAGGTAAAGTTTCAGAGGATGAAAAGGTGGTGGAATATTTTCATCTAGCCACAAGTAAATTTTTGAACTCATTTTTGGAGGAAATGGATGGCGATGAGCACCTGTTAGGGCCTCTAGGTGATGGAGTACGTGTCAAGGAAGAGGGTGGTGAGGAAGCCTATGACTTGCTAGGAAATGCTCAACATATTGTGAAATGAAGCCAAATAGAATAGGTTGTTGAATCCCTGGTGATGAAGTCTCTAGTTGGAAGGGATAGAGGGTGCAAATTTAGCTTAGGGACCTTGTAGAAGTGGCTCATGGGAAAAATTTACCTAAGGTACACACCCCTCCTGAAATTTTTGTTTTGGTGAAGGGTTGGATTCATATAACCTTCAACAGTCATGAGGAGGAAAAGTATATAGCGAAATTTGTTTGGTCCACTGATTCAATTCCTGTTAGTTTTAAATTATGGAATCCACTATTTGATGCAAGTTATGAATGACTTAATGTTGTCCCCATTTTGGTTTGACTACCCGGCCTTCCATCACATATTTGGAGCGACAAGAGCATCAAATAACTTGGGAATAGTATTGAGCCTTTTCTAAAAGTGGATTATTCATTTAAGGAGATCAAGGATATGTTTATGGTCATAATCCTTGTGTCTTTGGATTTGTTAAAAAGGCTCTATGAAACCATAAACATTGGTAGAGGGTTTGAGCGGATTAAAGTGCTTGAGTATGAGGGAGTTTTTTTTCGATGCAATCAATGTCACAAATATCACCATATTGTTAGTGTTATAACCTACAATTCAAAAATGGCTTAGTGCAAGGGGAGTAAAGAAAAAATTGAAGGTGGATCGACATTCAAATATGGGGATTATGAAAATCCCTTGATTGTAATTACTGTACATTATTCTCCTAACTGTTAGAAACTTATTTGTTTATGGAAAATAATAAATAGTTTATAATTGTAATATTCGCCATAAAAAAACTATGGAAAATAAACTGGAACTAAGAAATAGGTGCACACACATAAAAAAAATAGACAAAGATATTTTTGGACTAAAAATTCCCCAAGAAAAGCCTAAAGGGAAAACTGGTGCAGTAGATGAGGATTTATTTTATTATTATGCAAAAATTTGGGAGTACAATAATATAGATTCCCAACTAACAATCCTTTGGAAAATAATCTGGCAAAAATAATCTAGTTATCAATGCCTCCTATGCAAAATAACTTAGCCTCCTTTGGCATGCTCACACCCCTCTTTGACTACTTGCACTGCCAACTAGAATTCACATTGTTGGCATTGGAATAACAAAATTTCTGCAAAATGGCTCCAACTGAGCTATCATTCCTCCTTCTACCACTACAAGTGACTCACTCTACCTCTTGGATGATATCCTTGTCTCCGAAAATTGAAATGACCCCTCTCCAACAACCCACACTAGGGTTTCTGGCTATTCACACTGGCTTCTGTGGCCCTCTTTGTAGTTTATTTGAACTCATATCTCCTACCACTATGAAACTAGAGAAACACTGGAAAACTATTCAGAATCATGCTCCCAAATTTTCTACTTCTCCCTCTCTCTGATGCTCTCCCTTTGTCTCGCACTGTGCCCTCACTAAATATGCAAACTCAGTAGCTCAATCAACGAAGATAAATGATGCTCGATGTGTCTCTCTGCATCCCTTCAAGATGCTCTTATAATATCTCATTGTGTCTTCAATGACCATGATTAAATCTCCATCAATGTTTAGGATCAATTAGACTTCAGCAATAGAAGTATCTAGAGCAATCTCCAACATCCTTAATTAATTAGCTTTAATTTACCACTTTTACTAAGTTAGAGTTAGAAAATATTTAATTATGGAAAATTAATTTAATTAAGGTGTTTCAGAAGCTCATCTCATGAAATATTTTTTGGGTTTTTGAGATCTTGTGTTCCTTAGCCTCTTAGACACAAATAAAACCTAGAAAACCTATATGATGCTAGCAAATCAACCAAAAACGAACACTATCTCTTAGCGAGGCAGGTATTATCCACTAAAACCATATGCTATCTAAAACCTGTAGCCAGATCACACTGCTAGTGTCTGACATCTGCAACATATTTTCACTATCCACCATGCTAATGCACATACTCATATTTTCCTTCTATTCATGTAGTTGAAGCACTCTGCATCTATGCTGCTGCTAACACTGCACTATGCCTGCATATGATCTCATGTTGTTGATGCTCCTACAACTACTGCAAATAAGAACTGATATATTGTGTCCTTGAAACTAGTTTCTATTATTTTACCTATAGTCACTGACTGTAACTAGCTTTGCTTTGTATATTGAGTATCCGACTGCGCCCAACTGTTTCTGCACCCCTCTAGTATCTAAATGCAACTAGCTTTGCAATGTATCTCAAGATCTGATTGCACCTTGCTTGCATCTTGATCCTCATATTACTGAATAATGTGGGCCCTTGTAGCTAAGGTAATGATCTATGAGGAAACACCTTTCTAATTTTGTGCCTCCTCGAACACTGCCTGATCCCACAACTCTAGAGCATCCTGCTCCTCCTCCCTTTAGAGGTATACTAGTTTTTGTAGCATTAGACGAGTGTTCTAGTCTTTATTTGTGTCAGAGAGGCTAAGGAACACAAGATATCCAAAACCTAGAAAAGGTTTCAAGAGAAAAAATCTAGAGTCTACTCAATTAAATTAATTGATCAATAATTAAAAAATCCCTAAGTCTAACTTAGGAAAATTAATTAATTAACAAAAATTAATTGAGAAAGATCAAGAAATCTCTAGAAAATCACATGGATGGAGTTTGAGTTGATATTAGCTATTGATAATGATTTAATCATGGTCATTGGTGATCCAATAAGAGATCATAAACACATATCAATGGGATGGAGATAGAGACATTGCGACACAATTGTGAGACATAGAGAGTGAGTTCCTAGGTAGATTGAGTTATTCATTTGCATAGATCAAGAAATGAAGAAATGTTTGAGACATAAGGAGAGAAGGAGGAAGATGAAACAACAAAGAGAAATTATGGAGGAATTTATTAGTGATTTCTACTGTTGGAGAGCCAACGAAGAGGAGGCTAAAATATTTTGTAGAAAAAGTCATCCAGGTGGTGCGAGTAAGCTATATTAGCAAAGTGAATTATCGGGAAGGGTTTGGATCAGTTTCTGAAGGTAGGGAAACCATTCCAGAAGGAAAAGAAATTTTTTCTAGTGGTACGAGATGGCTATACAACTAGTTTTAGAGTAGTTCCAGAGGTTGTATGAACTGCGCAGACCAGGAGTGTGAGCATTGTAGAGGGAGGCTCAATGATTTTGCAGGAGGGAGAAATTTTATCCTAAATATTTTTGGTTAGATTATTTTCTAGAGGATTGCAAGTGAGGCATCCAGATTATTGTACTTAAATTTTACTACTGCATAATAATAAAATAAACCCTCTTTTGTTGCAGTTGTTTTCCCTTCAGGGTTTTTCCAGGGAATTTTGTCTAAAAATGATTATGTCTATTTTATTATGTGTGTATAACTATTTTCTCAGTTACAATTTTTTTTTTTTAGGTTCCGCATAATTTATTTGTGAAGAAATGCAGTGTGATTTATTCATAATTATTAATTATAAAATTAAATAAGCACTAACTAGTTAGAAGAGTAAATTCTAGTTATCGCGATTGAAGGAAATTTCACAAGGTATCAGAGTGATTTTGATCAGATCAGAGGGTTAGTATCAAGAAGGATAAATTGTGCATGTTTAAAGTGACTCCAGGGCATGAATTTATTAGATTTGCATAGACCACCATGTAGTGAAAATTGCAGAGGAAGTGGGTTCAATTTCTAGGTCTGGGTTGAAGGAAAATTCAATCAGCCTTAGAAGTAGAGTTTGCACGCAGTGGATTTTAGAGAGAAAGGGTTCTAGTGAGCATATCAGTTAAGTCGTTCAGAAGATCTAGGCATAGTTGGTTCACAACAGTTTTTGCAGTAACAAATCAGTGTTGGGTGGAATATTAGAGTGAGACGCGATGTGAATTTCATGAGGGACAAAGACTTCAAGAAGTCTAGTGAGTTTTGATTATGTGATTAGAAAGGGTCAGAAAAATATCCATTAGTATAGCCATAAGGGTAGTCACAAGGATAAAAGTAAGGAAAATCACAAGTATATAGTATAGTTACTAGTACGAGCATGACCTCTGGTGCATGAGATCCAATGAGTTCGCAAAAAACATAGAAACATAGGAAGCATGAGCAGCTAGTTGATCCTCCCACTACTAGTGGTCAAACCAACATGGAAGTTCATCAAACATTAAGGGATGCAGAGGAGTTCATAGGATCTCATAGGAAAAACATGAGAGAACAAAACCAACCAGATAGGTACCAAGCATTGGTGACACATGTTATTGAAGATTCCAATTATCAGGAGGCTACTCAACATCAAGTGTGGGTAGATGCCATGGTAGAAGAGTATAATTGTATCAATACAAATGATGTTTGGTAGGTAGTGTCAAAGCCTAAGGATAGGCCAATTATGGGATCTCGATGGATCTATAAGATCAAGCACGTTGTAGATGGTAGCGTGGAGAAGTACAAGGATATGTTTGTGGAAAAGGGGTATGTGCAGAAGAAAGGCATAGATTATGAGGATACCTTCTCCCCAATTTCCATATATAATTCTATATAGCTGGTTATATCTCTAGTAGCTTAGATGGGATGGAAGATTCACTAGATTGATGTGAAGAATGCATTCTTGAAAGGGGTGATAGAAGAGGAAGTATATAGAAAATCTATAGGGATTCGATACACATGAAAGGGGCACGCTTGTGTGCATACTGAAGAAATCTCTACGATGGGATCAAATGTGCTCCTAGGGCATGGTATGGTTCGATTCACAACTACTTGTAGTAGATGGTATTTGTCAAGAGTTATGAAAATCCCAACATTTACTATCTGATGGTAGAGGGTGAGCCACTCATCCTAGTATTGTATGTAGATGACATCTTCCTAATAGATTCATTAGGGATCATATGGAATTGCAAGAGGAACCTGGAAGCAAAGTTTGAAATGAAGGATTTGGGGTCGATGCATTATTTCCTAGGCCTGGAAGTATGGCATAAGGACAGGGAGATTGTCCATGGTCGAGGGAGATACACTACAAATATTATGAATAGGTTTAGGATTAAATATAGTAGGCCTATGTCTATGCCTATGATTACAAACTAGAAGAATATAGATGCATTAGAGGATGAGGCAATTAACCCAACCTTGTATAGATAACTTATCAATTCCCTCTTTTATGTAGTCAATACTAGGCTACATATTTGTTTCGTGGTTAACACTCAGTCAATTTATGGTGAGAAATAAGAGAGTGAATTGGACAGGAGAAATGCACATTATAAGGTATTTTCATGGCATAATCAAGTATGGATTAAGGTATACACGAGGTGATGGTCTCAGACTATGTGGGTTCATAGATGCAAATTCGGCAGGTAGTTTGGTGGATAGGAAGAGCGCATCAGGGTGGTCTTCAACATTAGATCAGGGGTTGTATCTTAGTGCAAAAAGAAGCATATGTCCATGGAACTGAGCTCTGCAGAAGAAAATTACATGGTGCTAGCATGGCCACATGCAAAGAGATACAGATTTGGGAGCTACTAGTAAGCTTGTTCAGTAAGAAGCTGGAGTTGACCAATATCTACAGTGATAATAAAAGTTACATCAAGATCTTTGAAAATATATTGTTTCATGATAGGTCAAAACACATAGACATTAGATACCACTTCATCATGGATTTTGTGCGGTGTGGAGCAATCTAGATACAACATGTTCCAACATAACAAAACGTTGTAGATATACTCACAAAAGCCCCAGGTAGAGCTAATTTAATCTATTTCAGAGAACATATGGGTATATTGGAGAAACATGTTTAGTAGAAGGAAGATCAATGTTAATAGGTGTAGTCAGACCTTGAGGGAAAATATAAAGACTAACTACAGTCGGTTACTAGAGGGGCACAAAAAATTACCTAGTAGAAAATGTATAAACTATATGAGTTCGAGTTAGATACTTAGGAGACAGTTGTGGAGCTAGTACATGGAAACAGTGGATCCATAGCTCAATTATTGGTTTCATTAGTGAAGAAACAACAACAACATGAGCTCAAATGTAGCACATAGAGTGTTGAAAAAAGTGTAGGCTATCATAGGGAAGTGTCACCATCTGCACATATGTAGAGTGATTACACTAAAAATTTAGTATATGAATCAAAGTATGCACAATTTTTATGTATAATGAGATCTAGTTGTATCGTAGTTGTCATACATTAGTAGCATGAGGTGGTCCAACTAAAAATTATAGGATATTCATAAGTATGATGGGTATAGGAGTAGTGGAGAAGGTAGAATGCCTCCCTCTCTAGGAGGGAGTGTTAGTTTTTGTAGCACCAGACAAATGTTAGAGTCTCTATTTGGGTTATATTTTCTAAGGAACATAATATCTCCAAAACCTAGAAAAGGTTTCGGGAGAAAACACCTAGAGATCACTTAGTTAAATTAATTAATAAATAATTAAAATTAATTTTTTAATTAACAAAAATTAATTCAGAAAGATCAAGAAAGCTATATAAACTCACATGGATCTAGTTTGATATTATCTTAGCCATTGATAAAAAAATAATCGTGGTTGCTGGTGATCCAACAAGATATTATAAGAGAATATTGATGGGATGGAGATAGAGACAATAAGACACAAGGAGAGTGAGTTTCTTGGCAGATTGAGCTATCTAGTTGTAGAGATTGATCAAAGAAGAAAATTTCGAGACATAAGGAGAGAAGAAGGAAGAGGGAGCAACAGAGATGAATTATAGAGGAATTTCCTAGTGATTTCTTGTGCTAGAGAGCCAACAGAGATAAATTATAGAGGAATTTCCTAGTGATTTCTTGTGCTAGAGAGAAAATAGAGAGGAGGTCAAAATATTCTGCAGAAAAATTGTCTAGGTGGTGCAATTTAGCTAGATCAACAAAGAAAATTACCGAGAAGGGTATGGATTAGTTTCCGGACACTGTAAAACCATTCCAGAAGGCAGATAAATTTTTTCCAGTGGTAGGAGAAGGATATATAACCAATTTTGGATCAATTCCAGAGGATGTATGAATTTCACAGGCTAGGAGTGAAAGCAACCAGTTTAACAGTGTGAGCAAGCCACAGGGAGGCTCAATGATTTTGTAAAAGGGATTCATTTTATCCTAAATATTTTTGGTCATATTATTTTCTAGAGGATTTACAATTAGGAATGCAGATCATTGTACTTAAATTGTACTGCTGCATAATAATAAAATAAACCCTCATATGCTACACTGATTTTTCCATCGAGGTCTTTTTAGGTAATTTTATCCAAAAAATATTTTGTCGATTTTATTGTCTTTTTGCATTTATTTTATTAGTTCTAACATTCTCTTAACTTCCATAGAATTTATTTGTGAAGAATTATAGTTTGATTTATTCGGTATTTAATAGAAAATTAATAAATTGCTAACCAGTTAGAAGAGTAAATTTGAGTTACTGTGATTCAAGAAAATTTCACAAGATATAACTGCTACCAATGAAAATTCCTTGAACCTAGAGGTCAACTCATCTGTCTCTGCCGAAGTTGCTGCAGTACTGCCACCCCTTATTTTCCTTCTTTCTCTTGGGACACTAGGTGACATAGTGACCAAAATTCACTAGATACGACGCATTTGACCTTTGACAAGTCCTTTTTATTCATCTTTCATCCCTTTCAGTTTTGTCCCTCGCTAGGACCTTTCTTCGCCTTTCCATTAATAGCAAGAGATACATTCTCCTCTTCCTTCTCAGCCTTTGTCCCCTTTCCACTGCTGCTAGTGGAGCCCTTGACAAGACTGATCCTTATCTCCTCTTGATTAAAGTCACTCCACAGGAATTCCCAATCAGGCATTTTATCTCATGTATTAATCCTCCGAATGAAATTTTACCACCTTTTTTTAAACCCATTTATAGAAAATCGTACAAGTTATTTATCTTTAGTATTCTCTCCTATATCTGCTAGCTCATCATGACCGTTATGGAGTCTGGTAAGATAAGAAGCTACATTTTGAAACTTTTTCATTTTTGTGGTCCTTAGCTTCTCCTTGAGAATCATTTTACGATTCTCCAATGGATACAGGTACAGATTCACGATGACATCCCACATGTCCTTTTCCATATTATTCTCTATAATATGTGGGATGATATGATACCGAACTCCATCTAGGACCATCCTATTTTCTTTGGCCATCTCCTTCTTGTAATCATGGTACTTAATAGGATATATTAGTTGAACTACAATTATTGCTATAAAATACTTCAAACCATGCTCATCAATTACGAACAAAATTCTAGACTTCCAAATGCCAAAGTTAGAGGCTCTGTCAAGTCTATGCTGATCTCTAATACTTTTTGTGTCCATCTATATGAAACTCAAATAAATTAGAGACTAGATCTTGAAATCTCCTTCTCCTTCATACTCAACCTTCCCTCTACTTCTCGCACTCCCTGAGGAATATGAAAATATAGCTCCGAATCTCCTTTTCCAACAAATATACTGCCTTCAACTACTCACCGAGACTACTCATTCTACCTTATGATGTCCTTCTCCGGGAATTACCACACAAAATATAGCCTTTGCAACTCAAACTAGTTAATTTGGAAAACTCTATCTAGAAAATTAATTTGTTTTCTTCAACCTATTGCTACTATAAATCTTGTATCTCCTCGTAAAAAATGGAAACTGGAACTCCTCTAAGAAAATATGGAATCCCCTTTATGTGCTTTTCTCGTCCAACCCCTCTACAGATTACTACTGCAACTCTTGCTGCAAATATTACGTGCCCATATCTACTCTACGAACGAATTGATTTGCTCACTAGTACTTATTCTTAATAAATACACCGCCTCTTGGAACTATGCCTTGGGAAAATTGAACTCTTCCCGAACTCAGACTCTGGAAATCGATTTCTTCCCAAAAATTCACACTTCCTGGACTGGCCTGCTAATTCAAAATCCCGTGCTTTAGATATCCATCTAAAAATACACGGTATACTGAAATTTCAACTCTGAGCCTCCGATCTGATATTCAATGCTCTGACACCAGGTGAAAATTCCTTGATTGCAATTACTGGATATTATTCCCCTAACTATTAGTAGTTTATTTGTTTATTGAAGATAATGAATAATTCACAATTACAATATTCACCATAAGCACACTATGGAAAATAAATTTGAACTGAGAAATATATGCACATATATAAAAAAATACACACTCATATTTTTGGACTAAAAAGTACCTGGAAAAAACCCGAAGGAAAAAAAAATGTTGTATATGAGGGTTTATTTTATTATTATCCAAAAAATTTGTGAGTAAAATAATCTAGATGCTGAACTGGAAATCCTTCGATAAATAATCTCACTAAAATAATATGGAGATCAAAGTATCCTCTACAAAAGAACTTAACCTCCTTTGGCCTACTTGCAACCCTCTTTGGCTACTCCCACTGCTAGCTAGAATGCACATTGTTGGCTTGTGAATCGCACACACTACCTACAAACTGGCTCCAAGTGATCCATCCTACCTCCCACTACCCATGGAAGTGACTAGCTCTACCTCCAGGATGATCTCCTGGTCACTGACAACTGAAATGACCACTCTCCACCAACCTACACTCGAGTTTCTAGCTATTCGCACTGGCTTCTGTGATCCTCTCTGTAGTTGATTCGCCCCCCTATCTCCTAATACCACAACACTCGATAAATGCTGAAAAAATCTTTGGAATCCTTCTCCCAAATTTTATATTTCTTCGTCTCTCCATTGCTCTCTCTTTGGCTCAAACTACACCCTCACAGAAACTATGAACTAGGTAGCTCGATATCCCAAGATAAATGATGCTCTGTGCCTCTCTCCATCCCTTCAAGATAATCTTATAATATTTCATTGAGTATTCAACGACTATGATTAAATATCCATCAATAGGTATGGTCAATTAGAATTCATCAAAAGAAGTCTCTAGAACAATTTCGAACATCCTTTATTAATTAACTTTAATTTACCACTTTTCCTAAGTTAGACTTAGGAAATATTTTAACTATGAAAAATTAATTTAATTAAGGCATTTCAGAAGCTTATCTTGTCAAACCCTTTTTGGGTTTTGGAGATGTCATGTCCCTTGGCCTCTTAGACACAAACTGAGACTAGAAAACTTGTTTGATTCTACCAAATAAAAAAAAACAATCAGGGATGTGCTTGAGGGACTAGGTTGCAGGTCCTATGCATGGAGGGGGAAAAATGGTGGTGGATTCATTAGGGTCAAGTAAGTTGGAGACTAGGACACACTTTCTGGACCATCTTGATGGTTACAATATTTCTCCTTAAGCCAATAAAGAAAGGAAAACCCATGTCTCGATACTTCCACATTCTCCTTTGTTTCTCCCTTCTATTAATCTACTTGCAAATTACTTCTCGAGTTTTGGAAATGCACAGGAAATGATTGGTTTTTTGCTTCAACGAGTTTGGGATCTAAAATTATGCATCCCATTTCTAGAGTTTTCTCTTCCGAGGTAAATTGTCCTATCCCCTCATTGTTGATGATCCTTTCCTCTCTGAGAGGATCTACCTTTTCTGGTTGTTTTGGGGATCAAGATGTAGGAGAGATCCTTGATAACCTATGATCTATAATTACATTTCCAATTGTTTAATTTTAGTATTGTGGTCTAGGTCAATTTTTCTACTCCTCCCTTATGTCCAAGTATCATGGGAGAAAATATTATTTATCAAAAGAAAAAGGGAAAGCCAGAGAGGAGATGGTTGCTGCTAGAAAATTATCTATTACTAGGGTTCTTAGAGCTGTGAACACCTAGGGCTTGGTTTCCCAATGAATAAATTATCTTTCAATTGTAAAGGTTTGAAAAGCTTCTCCAAAAAAATTGTGCTAGAGAGGCTAGTCAAGGTAGAGAATCCAGATATTATATTTCTCTAGGAAACCCTAGGAGCTAGTGAGGAAATCTTAAAGCTACTATAATCTCTATTGGGAGGTTGGTGATTCATTGCATTAGGTGATCATAATCATTCAGGGGGTCTTGCTGGGTGGGATTCCAGTAAACTCTTAATACAAAATATATAGATTATTTTCTTTGGGTTGAGGATTGAAAATTTTTCCTTCAAAGATGGGGGCTACTTTTATAAATCTATATGGGCCTTATGGAGGCAGAGTAGACTTATGGAAGTTTTTTTTTGGGTTAAAGGTGATGGAAGTTGAAAATATGATTATCAGGGGGGGATTTAAATTTTTTCTTGGGTGCTGCTAAGTCGTGGGGTTCCAGGCCATATAGAATGTGTAAACATTAAACCTTTGTGGAGATGCATTGGAGAGGATCGAATTTAAAAAAGTATTGATATATTTTTGGTTACTAAAGAGATGGTGGATCTTTTCAATAAACTTTAACAATGGGTAGGATCTAGGGGGGTGAGATAAATCACCTATTCTATTGGAACTTAAAGATAAAGGCCCAAAGCCTTGTAGTCCATTTAAATTCAACTCTTCATGGATAAAAGATGAAGAAATTGTCAATCTATTCAAATATGGTTGGATCTCCTATGATCAAAATATTGTATCTTTGACTCAAAATTTTGAAGAAAAACTAAAACGTGTTAAGAGTAAGGCTATGGATTTGGCCAAAATGAAACATAGGAAAGAGGAGAAGGATCTTGTGGAAATTGAGAGGGAGATTTTTGATATATTCGATTCTAGAGAAGGGGGATTCCTAAACATTAAATTGAGGGAATATATGGTTCGTTTAGAATCTTGTTCGTAGATTGAAAAGCACATCCATTTTGCATGGAGGGGATGAGATCACGAGATTTTTCCAAGATTATCCTAAGGGAAGGCAGTTATGTAATACAATATGGAATATTCAAGATGGGGAAGGTAGGGAGGTATCAAATTTTTATGGCTTTACTTCCTTAGGAAGTGGTCACTTTCAGAATCTATTTAATGAGCCTACAAATTCTAGTATCACTAAAGTCATAAGAGTGGAACAATTATTCCCCAGGTATGTGGATGATGATGAAAACAGAGCCCTGTTGGAAGAGGTATCTGAAGAGGAGTTGAAGTTTTTATTGGTTAGTTTTTAGAAAGATAAAAGTCATGGGCCTGATGGGTTGGGGATTGAGTTTTTTAAGGGGTTTTTTTAAACTTATTGTAAAGGATTTTTTGGGATTTGTAAATGAATCGAGAAGGGAAGGTGGAGTCTTGGAAACCTTAAACTCTACCTTCATAGCCCTTAGTCCCAAAGCTGACAACCCTTCCTCTTTGAATATTTTTTTCCTATTTCTCTATGCAATTGTATATAAAAGGTCATCTCCAAGATCCTTTCCAGAAGACGAAATCCTATTCTATCAAGATTTATATGAAAAGAGCAATTTGGTTTTTCAGAAGGTATAAAAATCCATGAAGCTATTGGGGTGGTCCAATAAGGAATTCACAATATCAAAACCCTTAGATTAAAATCATATGTAATAAAAATTTACCTCTCAAAAGCCTATGATCGTGTGACATGGGTGTATATTAGAATACTTTTGACTCACTTGGGGGTTTTTTATCGAATTTATTAATTGGGTTATGGGATGCATTAGATCAATCTCTTTTTTTATGTTGATAGACATGTCTACTTGCCCCTTTTTCCATGCATAGAGAGGCATGAGACAAATTTTTTCCTATCCCCTTTATTGTTTATGTTAGCTGATGAATGTCTCAGTCGCTTTCTGGAAGATTCTAAACATAGAGGGGAGTTCTAGGGTGTAGTTATTGAAAATGCTCTTGCTATTACCAAATTAATGTTTGTTGACGATATACTAATCTCATGTAATGGTTTTGTACACAATGTTGCAAAATTATCTGATATTATTGACCTACTTGGGAAAGCCACAGGAATGGTTGTGAATTTAAAGTAATATTATATCTTTTCTCATAAAAAAGAAGGTTATCAACTTCATAATTTCATGAATTATTTACCATTTCAGATGTTAGAGATGGAAGCAGGTTTAAAATACTTGGGATTTCATTTGAATCCCAATTTCTAAAAGAAGGAATATTGGTTGTGGTTAATTGAAAACCTTGAAAAATTATTAAAACAACAAAGATTAAGGTAGTTTCCAAGAGTAGGGAGGTTAGTTCAGGTGAAATCAGTGCTAGAAGCCATTCTTGTATTCTAGATGTCAGAGGCTTAGATCCCATAGGGATTCTTATATAAGGTTAGAAGAATTTGCTTCAAATTTCTATGGGCTAAAACACAAGATCATTTTGTCCTTCCTTGGGTTAAATGGAACTGTATTACTATGCCTAAATTACTTGGGGGATGGGGCTTCAAAAATATTTTTATGCTCTTAAAGGCTCTTGCAACAAAATGTGGATGGAGACTTTTGTCCATTCACAACGTATGGACTATGGTAGTATTTCAAAATTGTATTCACCCTTTCTCGTTGGAAGAATAGATTAGGCTAAGAGATAATACACACTTCAATATCTCTATCATTTGGTGTGAGATTCTAAACTTATTTGATCTTATTTCATTAGGTCTAGTGTGGAAGGTGGGAAATGGTCTAAAGGTGAGATTATGTCAGGATATTGGGCTAGGTAGCGGTCAAATCCATCATCTACCCCAATGTATATTTAATAAGCTTAGAGATAGAGGTATATCTCGAATTTACCACATTCATAACCTATCTCACACTTCTATCTAGCGTTAGGGATGGTTACCAACTTAAGCCTTGCAAATTGATCAAGAATATAATGAAAAATTGAAAGGTTTCTTAGATTCCATTAGATGCCATTAGCAAAAACTCACGTTTCTTAGTGGTGTTTACTTGCTAAGAAAGTTCCTTCTTGGGAAAAATTGCAAAAGTGTCATATGATTGGATCTGACTAGCGCCCATTACATAACTCAAATGGTGAATCCGATGAGCATATTTTTGCTGAATGTCCTTTCTTTTTCCAAATTTAGTATACGTGTAGCTCTATTCTTGGACAATATTGTGTTTGAAAAGGGCCTAATTTTGAGGAGATATGGAGATTCTAGACATAAAAAAATACCAAACAATTTTAGGGTCTGCCATTGCTCACATGCTCAGGTGTCTATTTGGCACTAAATTATCAAAAGAAGGCTTCTTTTCTATAGGGTCTGCCATTTCTCACATGCTCGGGTGTCTAGGTGGCACTAAATTATCAAAAGAAGGCTTATTTTCTAGAGTGCGTGCCTGCTGAAGTATTGTTTATTTTGTCTCATTTTCCTGAACCCAAGTTTTGTCCCCGTAATAAACTTGTGATCCTAAAATAACCTGACAAATCCTGCCCATGGTGTTACTTTGATGGGTCTGATTAGGGGGATTATCACTTGTGTGGAGGTGGTTTTATATTACATCTAACAAAACAACATGGTTACAAAATCAACATGGGGATCAAGAGGGGAAAAAGAAATTTGGATGACTATTATCTTGTTGTTCTTTACTGTATTTTTTTAGAGAAAAGGGATGTGATCAACTTCAAGTGTATGGTGATTCCTTATTGGTCATTAGCTGGGTTAATGAGATTCAACAATGCCACAATATAAATCTAGCTCATATTCTAGAGGATTTGTGGAGGATCAAGCATACTTATGTTTTTTTATGCATCCACATTTATAGGGACCAAAACAAGGAAGCATATAGGATTTCTAAGGAAGGCCTTCAGCTGGATTGGGTGATATGACACATTGAGGAAGTCATAAATGGTGAGCACTTTAGATTTTATCACAGGCTTTACATGGATGAAAATAATTCTAAACTTTATCAAACGTTTTTTTGCATCTATTTATTTTCCATATATTATGTTGTGAGACATATTATGATACTATTATAATACTCTTTTTGGAGCCTTTCAAGCTATTTCACTCATAATTTTTTGATATAATGTGGGTAATTTTATCCATCTATTTTTTGGACTATTGCAGACTGTCCTGGTCAAATGATGTGCATAAGCTATGTACATTTGTTTATTTGATAATCAATTCTACTCTCTTTAACTACTAAATTGATGTGGGAAAATCCCCTTGAATACACAACTAGTTTTGTATATGAAAAATATAATTTGTTTACCATGTAAATGAAATTAAAGTTTTTTTCTTTGGAAGAAATCATCCCCTATCATATCACTTTCATATATTTAAAATATTAAAATATGTGCATGTAAAATAAATAAATTCAATTTTTTTATTGAATTAATAAAACTATATTTTTTTTAAAATTAAAAAATTATATATAAGTTATAATAAAACTATTAATCAATTTATATTATAATTTTTATGAGATTATATGGTTTAAATTTTTACAATTCTATAAATACATTAAAAATTTTGAAAACTTTATTAATATATTATTATTATTATAAATTAATTAAAATATATCAAAAAAAAATAAAATTGAAAAATGTCATTATTAAATTTGAGTCATACCAACTTTTAATGTTATTGGATATTAACTATTTCCACTTTTGAAACTTAACTATTTCAGAAAATTAAACCCCTTAGAATCCAACTATACTAATTAAATTTCAAAAAAATAAAAAAACATCACAATAGACTTTAAATTACTTATATATGTTCTTAAACTTCAAATTTAACCAACATTAAACTTAGTCATATAGTTTTCAAACTTCAAATTTAACCAACATTAAACTAACTTAGTCATATAGGTTAAATCATTTTTGAATCTAGAATTAGAATATTGATGCAAGTAAGAAAGACAACGAGCAATAGAGTTGAAAATTAAATTAAAACTATAATTGGTTAAAGTGTCTGGAGTTCACCGCGTCTTGGATAAATTGTGATCAGATAAGACACTTCTTGATGTAAAGTCACACTTTCAATGCCTTAACCTTATCATAATGATGCATTGAACATGTTGATGATATAAAACTGCCAAACTTAAAAATAAAAATAAAAAAATTCAATAAAAAATATAGACAAAAAAAATATTATTTTTATTAATTTATTTTAAACACATACATAATATTTCTAATAGAAAAAACACTAGAATTCTAACTTTTTACTACATTGGACATAAATGACAAATAACTTAATGATTCTTCACCATGTAAAAGCATGTTACATTTTGTTTCCTGAGAGACATCCCGAGGATGACACACAAATCCAGAAATGGTCCACATTTAAAAAAAAACAAGCCGAGACCTCCAAAGGATACACAGAAAATTAACATGCACCTTGCACAAAGATGACACAAATCGAGAAATAGTCCACATTTTAAATATACAAGCCTCTTACATTCTAAGACAAGTTCTGACCGAGTAGTGGATACGCTGCGTAGTCGTTTTCCTTGTTGCCGTTGTTTTCATTATAACTAATATTTACGTGCAAGATAGCGATGCCACGCATGATGGTGGACTTCATATGAAACGACAACAAATGGGAAAGGAAGGAAACAACGTGGGTTGGTTGGAATGTTGAGGAAATATTTTAAACGATAGGCGGTCATAAAGGAGTTGAATGTAGGCGTTAAGCAGCGCGTAATGCGTAGGCGCTTACGTAAATGGGTGGTGGAATGATAGGAAGCTCGCAGGGCACCTCCCACTCCCTATACTATAAATGAGCGCTCATACTCACCTTCCTCTCCACAACTTCTTCACTTGAGTAGTCGTAAGGAAGGGGAATAGTGTTGGATTCTTGATATTCTTCAGTAGAAGCAGCGATATTGAGAAGAGGATGGCCACTGTAACTCGTGTTGCGTTTGTTCTTCTCTTGATATTTGTGATCACCCTTGGTATTGCACTTTCTTGATTCTCACTGCTCTCATTTATTTATTCATTCATTGCTTCATTGATGGACTCACTTACTAATCTGGTGTGTTGTTGTGTGGTGCAATAATTTCAGAGATGCACCAGGTTGAGGGCACGGAAGGAAAGCGAACATGTAAGGCGGCTAGCCACAAGTTTAAGGGACACTGTGGGAAGGACGCCAACTGCAAAACCATTTGCAAAACTGAAGGATTTAAGGATGGCAGCTGCCACCACGACCATGTGCTGAAGACGAAATGTTTTTGCAGCAAACCCTGCTAAGATCACGTTCATTCTCGTTCATGCATTTTTCATAAGTTCAGTGTGTTACGTTCATTCTCCGCCATGTTCTCCGTTCATTGCAATAAACAACATGTACTTCTCCATCACGAGACGTGAGATTGCCATGTTCCAATCCATGTAATAAATTATCACGAATTGATCTACCGTCGGTGTTTCTCTGTTTGGTTTCAGGTTGACCTAGTTTACTGACTAGCATATCTTTTCTAAAATGGTGAAACTAAAATGTAATGGAATTTAGAGATATTGTTTATATATTTGTGTACCCTTTATTTTAGCATCAGCATTGTGCAAGTGTAGTTTATTTTAATGATTATTTTTATTATTATTTAAATTAAGTATTTGTAAAGTGATTGGTGTGGTTTTATTTGACTTGAGTGAGTTTAATAATTAAAATGGTTAAGAGTATGTGTTTCTTTCTAAAAAGTTAGTAGTTGAATAGCTGCATGCAATCAATGGGACAAGAGGATCTCATACAGCAATATGTTAAAGTTAGATGATAACAATAACAATAATAATAATAATAATAATGAATTGTTTAGTAACGCAGTGATTATCAACTCCAAGTGAAAATTTGTTTTCTAGTTACTAATTTTTCATTATATTTTCTATTACTTCTATTTTGATGAATTATAAATTTTCCTCCATATTTTCAATTTAAGATAAAAAAAATAGAAAAAATAATTAAAACAATTTTTCTAATAATTTATTTTTACTTTATTTTTAGTTTTATTACTTTTTAATTTGACTTATAAATTTTTGCTTTTCCTTTTTTGGATTTTATTTTACCAAATTTTTTGGGATTTTATTTTACCAATTCCATAAATCATAGTTTTTTTTTTCTTATTAATTTTAAATTGATTTATTTTTTCCCTTCAATTTAATATAATTTTCTTTTCCCAGAAATAAAAACTATACCATAAAACATCCATTTCAATCCATATAATTAAATTAGTAAAAAGAATTCTAAAATAATAAATTAATAAAACTAAAACAAAATTTGAGTGTAATTTTCAGGGGTTGTCTTATATATACCCATAGACCTATTTTCATTATTGTTTGCACTCTTAAAATGAAAACTTTGGAAGAAATAGATTTTTGGAAAATAACAATTTGTAAATTTAAATTTTGCATTGTGATTTCTATTATTATTGTGTTATTATTATTCAACATAAATGTTATAAGTATTATCACTTATACATGTAAGTTTCATTTATCTTTTTATTTATACCTAAATATTTAATATATTTATATTTTTATTATATCTTTATGTTGTGTGTTTTAAAAACATATTTTTAACATATTCATATTTTCATCTGTAATGATGAGAATTTAGTTGTGTCTGTAACCATTGTCTTAGTTGTTGACAAATGGTTAGACTATTGTTAAGAATGGATTAAATATGACTGTTATTTATTGCAAATAGAATAATATGAACACAAATTAATTTTGGTATTGGAATAAAAGATTACTTGTGAAATTAGTTTCATGAGTAAAGATTGATGGTAAAAGTAATTCAAGATCTGGAGTTAGTTGAATAGAAAAACAGTTCCACAGTTACCCAAGAAAAAAAAACTCTAGAATAAATAAGGATTTTGGGAGAGAGTTTGGGGTTAAAGGAAAAAAAAAATCAGCAAATCTGGAAGTAGCCCTTGAAGGAACTTACCCGAAGAAACATTCAGAGTTGGAGAATTGGATCGGACTGTCCCGAGATTCTCCTCCAGATTTTTTCTGTGTTCAACGAAGACTCAGACTTGGTTTGCATGGGGGAGAGTTGCAGGACGTAATTTCCCAACTCGTGGAAGGGAGGAAACCAAAAATCATCAGTCAGATTTAAGTACAGATGAGTGGAATATGTATCTTTGTTAGTAGAATAAATGAATTATTTTTCTTAATTTATTAGATGGAATCTGTAACTCTCACAGTAGGGTAAATGCTTTTTTATTAATTTATTAAGATGGATTTTGTAACTCTAAGAGTAGTGTAAATGATTATTTCCTTAAATTTCTCAGACAAGGAAAATTGAAATGTTGTAAGGGTTGAAATAATTCAGGTGTTTCAAGTTAACAGACAGAAAAGAAAGTCTAGGATGAAATTTACTTCTGCACTCTGTATAGGTGTATTAACTCTGTTTAGAAAAAAAAAAACAAGCTACAATCTAACTAGCTAACCGAAGATTGTTAGCACAATATCCGTGACCAGATTCCTGGGCTGGTTGTCCTTCATAATCTATGATAATACACAGACAGGTCATGGTCCGGACATGTATTACAGAAATACTAGCATAACTGGATAAAAAAAAAAACACTAAGAAGAGATTAGATGCACATTAAATAAGTTTCCTCATTAAGTGAAAAGGAAAAATGCTAATAGAACATGTAAAGTTCGCCATAGGAATAAAAAGAATCAAAACCTTTGTGAGAATTGTATAACTACGTATACAAATAAATAAAAGCCATAAGTATACCCAATATCTGCGAAAAATAAAGAACTCTTTTATTCATAGAAGAGAGATAGACTGCGACCGATGAAGAAAAACCATTTTGCTCGCCATTCAAATACATCCAATTACTGAACAAGAAAGGAACAAGAAACCATAACAAATTTATAGTCCATGCATGTACAGGAGAGGACATCGAATGCATAACAAGATAACTGTAAATGATAGATTGTCATATATATATACAAATATGTTCACTGTAGACCAGTTTGAGATAAAAACTCTACTGTAAATTCGGAAAGCATAAACCAATACAGTGTAAACCTTGAGAGCTTAAACCAATGCAGTGTTTAACAATAAGGACAGGGATAGTAAACCCCGAACTTAATAACTCGATGATAGTTAAATAAGTATATCGCCACTATTCTTTAAAGTTTCAAGAACCAAGAGGGCTTACACAGAAGATAGGCCTGTGGCCGAAAATAGAATGAGCCCTTAATACTAACCCTAGTGTGGCAACTAAAACCTTAAGCCACATCGTCATCAAAATACTGGAAAAAAAAATAATTACCCTTCAACTTAAGACCATGGTGTCTACCGGCCGCTTACGGCCAAGGAATCATCGTATAACTCAGACAGGGTACCTGTGGAAGTAAAGGAAGTACTGGTCAGCCTTGCCAAAACGGAATCGCACCAATATAACTCGTGAGAGTAACAAATGTTGAGCGCAGATGAAAAGGAACCTGTACCTGCCGTGTAGAAAATCAAGTTGAGTTAAAAATCCGAGCCGAGCCAAGGATTGAGACCCTACTCTTACATTTAACCAAATTTAACAACTTGAACAAGAAAATTTAGGAAAGATAATCGGAAGGATTCGTGAATAATACCTGTAGGATGTTTGAAAAACGTTTGCAAGCCATAGACTGGATCGTAGGAAGCCATGCAAGAAGTAGAATCACGAGACAACGCATTGGTATTAAAATCGAGCTTCAAACCAAAGGGGAGAAATTCTACTTTGTCAATGGAAGGTGAAATAGCGGCAGATTTAGTACAAAAACTTACCATACCGCTCCAGCAGTAGCAGACAGAATGTAACAACTAACGGAGAGCACGAGAACACATAGAAATGTCGGGTCATCAGCCAACAGACCGGAAGGAGAAACTCTGCGGTGGCAGAGATGGTACCAGAACCTACCCCGGAGGAATGCGAATGAGTAGAAAACGGTTACGGGCTCGATAGTCATTAACCAAACCCTAACAAGTTCTCACCGTTCGATCAACTCTAATATCGACGGTGTATAAACAACCAAATGCCATTCAATTAAATTTATTGCGTGCCAGTTGCCAAAGGATTTGCAACCGGGATCGTTGATACGTAGAAGTACCTTTTTATTATGATGAAATAAATGCCAATAACGACGACAGGTAAGAATCCTATGGCATGAATTAAATGCCCATTAAACCATAGATAATGATAAGATATTACACAACGAAATGACAAGGTCCAAATATATGCAACCATCGTACTAAAAACCGAGAACCAATGTATGATAATGTTCGCCTTGTTGTAATTACCAACGTATGATAAGAACTGATGTATGTTAACGTCAGTTTCCGTATTATTGTAAATATCACCTTGCTAAATGATTAAAAAGGTAAAAGAGTCTGTACATTACAAATGATGAATATTGATATCGATCATGGTGAAATTTTGATAGGTGTATTTTTATATGTTGGCAGATAGAATTTTTTTTTTTTTTACTGTTCAATGTTTTAAGGGTGAAATTGACAAGTGGTATCAGAGAACGTTACAACGATGGGACCCTATTGGGTCAACTAACGTTATATTTTGTGTTACTAATGCAAAGAGAGAGAGAGAGAGAGTGTTAAATGGAAAGAATAACAGGACAAACGAGAAGAACACCTTTGCAGCCGCCACCTAAAAATGTTGGGGAGACCCAACCTCAAGAGGATAGGAACCCCAAAATGTGGGTTCAGTTGGAAATGGAAAAACATCAACAGACTAACAGGTTGATTGAAGAACATCAGCACCAAACCCGCATCTTGTCAACCATAGTGCAATAGCTGCAGGAGGAAATGGAGAGAGTACGAAATGATAATGCAAGGTTGATGCAGGAGCAGGAAAGAATTCTAAAGAGACTCTGAGATAAGCAAAACCAAAGAATTGAGAAGTCTAGTGCTGACAGATAATTTCAGGAAGGAAATGAACAACAAACGGGAGATCAGGATGCAGGCCAAAAAGAAAAGAGTATGTCACAGCAAAGTAATAAAAATAAAAATTTTAATGAGGCCGAATCTGAAAATGAAACTGAGCAGAAGGAAAATAAAAGGTAGAAGATAGAGCTGCAGGGCGAATTTAGGAAGATAAAGCCACCCACATTTGATGGAGAGAAAGAGGAGGTAGCAGAGGCATGGCTGATTAATATGAACAAGTATTTTCATGTATCTGATTATGACAACAGTCTTAAGGCACGGTTAGCTATTTACCAGCTACGAGATAAAGCCACTCTATGGTGGGAAGAAGTGAAGAACGTGCGCAGAATAGAAGATCAGGATGTGACATGGGATAAGTTCCAACAATACTTCAAATATAAGTACCTGACAGAGCACTTTTATGATGAAAAGGCTCAGGAATTCCATGATTTGAAACTCAGACAATTGACCATGGACGAGTTTATCACTAATTTCACATCATTACTGCGTTATGTACCTTACTTAAGAGATGAGAAAGCTAAAGTAAAAATATTCCTGAGCATCTTACCCATCCATATGAAGGAACGTATTGAATTTGTAAATCCCAAAACAATGGACGAGGCCATTAGGAAGGATAGGATGTGCTATCAACAAGCTAAAGCCAAAATAGACCAAGGAAAAGGGTGGCAGTCAAGGAAATAAAACAAGAGTAGTGCTGGTTTTAAAAGAGGCAAAACCAATAATTTTAAAAACACAGCAAGGAACTCAGTTAGTAAGCAGTTCGATAAGAACCATCAGAGGGTAAGATGGCCTATGGAAGATAAAATTGTTGAGGCATCTAGTAAACCTGAGCAACCTCAAAATAAAAAGCCACCTCTGCAGTGCTGGGGTTGTGGAGCAGCGCACTAATATCGAGACTGCCCAAAGTGGGGTAGAAACGAAGTAGCAACCAATCTACAGGAGGCCTCTACTGTGGGAGATGTTGCCCGAAGTGTACCCAGAATTAATGCAGCGTTGGAAGATCAACAAGATGATTTCCAACCTACAATGATAGAGCCAGAAGGTAAATTGTTATCCCAAACTATTTCCGTTTTGGTAGATCCGGGAGCAAGTTTAAGTTATATAAGTCCTAAACTAGTAGAGATCTGTAAATTTCAAGGTCAAAAATTTAGAAAGACATGGTTAGTCTAGTTGGCTACTAGAGCCAAAAGAAAATTTAGCGCCAAAATACCAGATTGTGCACTACAAATCAGTGGACAACAATTAATGGTAGATTTGAATATTTTTCCCTTGGGATCTTATGATGTGCTACTTGGTATGGATTGGTTGGAGAAGCATTGGAATCTCATAGATTACAAAGAGAATATTATCTACTATAGAGATCATAATGGCAATCGCCAAGAGATTCAGGGAATAAAGAAGCCTATACAGCTGCACCCAATTACAACTTCCCAAATGGGAAATTGTATAAGAAAGGGATGTCAACTGTACGCTACACAAGTAGGATTATCTTATTCTAAAGACAAAGTTGCCATGTTGGAAAATATACTTGTAGTACAGGAATTCAAGGATACATTTGTAGAAGCGATACCCGGATTTCCACCTAGAAGAGATATAGACTTTACAATAGAATTGTTGCCAGGAGCATCACCGATTTCACGAGCACCCTATCGTATGAGTGAGCCTGACTGAGTTAAAAATGCAACTTCAGGAATTATTAAACAAGGGATATACACGACCTAGTGTATCTCCTTGGGGAGCACTTGTACTGTTCGTCAAAAAGAAGGATGGAACCATGCGCATGTACATAGATATCCTGCATGTACAGTTAAACAAGCTGAATGTTAAGAACCGATATCCTTTACCACGTATTGACGATCTATTTGATCAGTTAAGGGGAGCTACTGTATTCTCAAAATTGATTTGAGGTCCGGTTATCGTCAAATCAGAATCAAAGATGAAGATATACATAACACTACCTTTCGCACAAGGTATGGTCACTATGAATTCGTGGTATTACCTTTTGGGCTAACTAACGCACCAGCCACTTTCATGAGATTGATGCATAGTATCTTCCACCCTTATTTGGATAATTTTGTGTTAATTTTCATTGATGACATATTAGCTTACTCCAATAATGCGGAAGAACACAAGGAACATTTGCGAATGGTACTGGAAATGTTAAGGAAACATCAGCTATATGCGAAATTCAGCAAATGCAATTTCTTCAAGGAATAAATACAATGTCTTGGACATGTGATATCTAGAAAAGGTGTAGCAGTAGACCCGAAGAAAATCTGAACTATTATGGAATGGAAGGTGCCACAAAATGTGGCAGATATACGATCATTTATGGGACTCGCTGGCTATTACCGGCGATTTATTAAAGGATTTTCAAAGATAGCTTTCCTTATTACCTCTTTGCAAAGGAAGGGAAATTTTTTTAAATGGTCACAAGAATGTCAGGATAGCTTTGAAAAGCTGAAGCAATTATTAACATCAACACCTATGTTAAGTGTGGCTGATCCAAATAAGGAATTTGAGGTTTGCACGGACGCATGCAAGGAGGGTGTTGGGGCAATTTTATCCCAAGAAGGAAAAGTAATTGCATATGAATCCCGTAAGTTAAAATATCACGAGCTACGTTATTTAGCCTATGATTTGGAGTTGAATGCAGTCGTGCATGCCCTCTGGGTATGGAGACATTATTTACTCAGGAAAATATTTGTATTGAAGACCGACCATAGCAGTATAACCAGCTACTTCAAACAAGCTGATGTAAACTCCCGACAAGCAAGGTGGAATGCTTTCTTGAGCGAGTTTGACATTGATCTACAACATGTAAAAGGAAAGGAGAACAAAGTTGCGGATGCATTGAGCAGAAAACTGTATAACATTTACGAGTTATATGTTAACCAAGTTGAAAGTAGATTTCTAGATCAAATTAGAAAGGAAGCAGGCAAAGACCCTAAATATAAATCTTTGTGGAAACAAGCATAGGAATCTAAAGAACAAGGAACGGAGGGGAATTATGAAATTAAACAGGATGGATTGCTGGTTTTTAAGAAAAGGATAGTCATTCCAAATAGAGTGGAATTAAAAACTTTGGTACTAGATGAATATCATAGAAGAAATTATGCAGGGCATCCTGGACACGAAAATATGTTGACAGTAATCAGAAAGGATTACTGTTGGCCGGGTATGAGGAAGGACATAGAAAACTACCTAAACGAGTGTTTAGAGTGCCAACAGGTGAAAGTAGAACATCGGCATCTGGCTGGATTAGTGCAGCCCATACCAATTCCGGAATGGAAATGGGAGGTGATCTCTTTAGATTTCATTACTGGATTACCCAAATCAAAACGTGGTAACGACTCTATAATGGTAGTGGTGGACCGATTAAGTAAATAAAAACATTTCATACTTGTCCAGTCCACTTACAAGACAGTATAGATAGCATATTTATTTATGCGGGAGATCTTCAGACTGCATGGTATTCCTAAGACAGTTATCTAAGATAGGGATGTAAAATTTACATCTACCTTTTGGAAGGCCCTGTTCACGGGTTTAGGAACTCAAGTTAATTTTAGTATTGCATATCATCCACAAACGGATGGACAAACTGAATGAGTAAACCAAGTGCTAGAGGACATGTTGAGAATGTACGTCATGCAGCAAACGACTAGGTGGGAGGAATATCTACACTTAGTGGAATTTTTATATAATAAAAGTTATCAAGAATTGTTGAAAATGAGTCCATTTGAAGCCCTATACAGGCGGCAGTGCAGAACTCCCATTAATTAGAGTAGTCTCGAGACCAAACTCATGCTAGGACCAGACATTCTAGCAGAAATGGAATTAGAAGTAAAGAAAATTAGACAAAATTTAAAAGCAGCACAGGACAGGCAAGAAGTGTACGCAGATAAAAAGAGATCATACCATGAATGTGAAGTGGGAGATCACGTGTATGTAAGAATTAAGCCAAACAAAAGTACATTAAGATGGGAATCTTGTGCAAAGTTAGCTCCCAGGTTTTTTGGCCCTTTCCAAATACTGGAAAGGGTGGGACCGGTGGCGTATCGCTTGGCTCTTCCTAGCCATATTCAGGTGCATAATTTTTTTCATGTGTCATTATTAAAATGATATTTTCATGATCCAAGACACATAATCCATTGGTAGAACATTCAGGTAGTGGGTGAGCATAATAGTTAAAAAATAATATTATGTTAAAGACTTATATAATTAACATGAGTCTATTGTGTGTAGGTAGAACCGGACAGAGAATTTCTGGTCGAGCCTCACAGTATAATCGACCGGAGGGAAATCATGCTCTGGAAACGAGCCATCGCCCAGGTTAAAGTGCAATTGGAGCACTTTGGACTGGAGGAGGCCACTTGGGAGGACAAAAGTTTTGTTCGTGAAGCTTATCCTGAGCTTTTTGCTGAATTGGAATAAGAACACCAGGGATGGTGTTCTCTTTCAAAGGGGGAAAACTATAACCACTGTCTTAGTTTTTGACAAATGGTTAGACTGTTGTTAAGAATGGATTAAATATGACTGTTGTTTTATTGCAAATAGAATATTATGAACAAAAATTAATTTTGGTATTGGAATAAAAGATTACTTGTGAAATTAGTTTCATGAGTAAAGACTGATGGTAAAAGTAATTCAAGATCTGGAGTTAGTTGAATAGAAAAAAAGTTCCACAGTTATCCAAGAAAAAAAAATCTGGAATAAATAAGGAGTTTGGGAGAGATTTTGGGGTTCTTTGAGAAAGAAAAAAAGGAAATCTGTTATCCTGGGAAGTAACCCTTGAAGGGAACTTGCAGAGGAGACTGTTCCACTAGAGTTGGAGAATTGGACTGGACTGTCTCGAGATTCTCCTCCAGATTTTTTCTGTGTTAAAAGAAGACTCAGACTTGGTTTGCACGGGGGAGAGTTGCAGGACATAATTGCCCAACTCGTGGAAGGGAGGAAACCAAAAATCATCAGTCAGATTTAAGTACAGATGAGTGGAATCTATATCTTTGTTAGTAGAATAAATGAATTATTTTTCTTAATTTATTAGATGGAATCTGTAACTCTGACAGTAGGGTAAATGGTTGTTTCTTAATTTATTAAGATGGATTCTGTAACTCCGACAGTAGTGTAAATTATTATTTCCTTAAATTTCTCAGACAAGGAAAATTGAAATGTTGTAAGGGCTGAAATAATTTAGGTGTTTAAGGTTAACAGACAGAAAAGAAAGTCTAGGATGAAATTTACTTCTGCACTCTGTATAGGTGTATTAACTCTGTTTAGAAAAAAAGAAACAAGCTACAATCTAACTAGCTAACTGAAGGACTGTTAGCCCAATATCGTGACCATATTCCTGCGTTGGTCATCCTTCATAATCTATGATAATACACGGATAGGTCATGGTCCGGACACGTATTACAGAAAGACTAACATAATTGGATAAAAAACAAAACACTAAGAAGCGAGCCGATGCACATTAAATGAGGTTCCTCATTAAGTGAAAAGGAAAAATGCTAACAGAACATGTAAAGTTCGCCATAGGAACAAAAAGAATCAAAACCTCTGTGAGAATTGTATAACTAAATATAAAAATAAATAAAAGCCATAAGTATACCCAATATATATGAAAAATAAAAGAACTCTTTTATTCATAGAAGAGAGATAGACTGCGACTGACGAAGAAAAACCATTTTGCTCGCCATTCGAATACATCCAATTACTGAACAAGAAAGGAACAAGAAACCAAAACAAATTTACAGTCCATGCATGTACAGGAGAGGACATCGCATGCATAACAAGGTAACTGTAAATGAAGGATTGTCATATATATATATATATATATATATATATATATATATATATATATGTTCACTGTAGACCAGTTTGAGATAAAAACTCTACTGTAAATTCGGAAAGCATAAACCAATACAGTGTAAACCTTGAGAGCTTAAACCAATGCAGTGTTTAACAGCAAGGATAGGGATAGTAAACCCCGAACTTAATAACTCGACGATAGTTAAATAAGTCTATCGCCACTTTTCTTTAAAGTTTCGAGAACCAAGAGGGCTTACACAGAAGATAAGCCTGTGGACGAAAATAGAACGAGCCCTTAATACTAACCCTAGGTGCAGTAAATAAAACCTTAAGCCGCATCGTCATAAAAATACTGGAAAAAAAAATAATAACCCTTCAACTTAAGACCATGGTGTCCACCGGCCACTTACGGCCAAGGACTCATCGTATAACTCAGACAGGGTACCTGTGGAATTAAAGGAAGTACCGGTCAGCCTTGCCAAAATGGAATCACACCAATATAACTCACGAGAGTAACAAATGTTGAGCGCAGATGAAAAGGAACCTGTACCTGCCATGCAGAAAATCAAGTTGAGTTAAAAATTCGAGCCGAGCCAAGGATTGAGACCCTACTCTTACATTTAACCAAATTTAACAACTTGAGCAGGAAAATTTAGGAAAGATAATCGGAAGGATTCTTGAATAATACTAGTAGGATGTTTGAAAAACGTTTGCAAGCCATAGACTGGATCGTAGGAAGCCATGCAAGAAGCAGAATCATGAGACAACGCATTGGTATTAAACTCGAGATTCAAACCAAAAGGGAGAAATTCTACTTTGTCAATGGAAGGTGAAATAGTGGCAGATTCAGTACAAAAACTTACCATACCGCTCCAACAGTAGCAGACAGAATGTAACAGCTAATGGAGAGCGTGAGAATGCATAGAAATGTCGGGTCATCACTGAACAGAGGCCATGAGCCAGCAAACCGGAAGGAGAAATTCTGCGGTGGTAGAGATGATACCAGAACCTACCCTGGAGGAATGCGAATGAGCAGAAAATGGTTACGGGCCCGATAGTCATTAACCAAACCCTAACAAGTTCTCACCGTTCGATTAACTCTAAGATCAACGTCGTATAAACAGCCAAATGCCATTCAATTAAATTTATTGCATGCCAGTTGCCAAAGGATTTGTAAGCGGGATCACTGATACGTAGTAGTAACTTTTGATTATGATGAAATAAATGCCAATAACGACGACAGGTAAGAATCCGATGGCACGAATTAAATGCCCATTAAACCATAGATAATGATGAGAGATTATAGAATGAAATGACAAGGTCCAAATATATGCAACCATCATACTAAAAACCGAGAACCAATGTATGATAATGTTCGCCTTGTTGTAATTACCAACGTATGATAAGAACCAATGTATGTTAATGTCAATTTCCGTATTATTGTAAATATCGCCTTGCTAAATGATTAAAAAGGTAAAAGAGTCTGTACATTAAAAATGATGAATATTGATATCGATCATGGTGAAATTTTGATAGGTGTATTTTTATATGTTGGCAGATAGACTTTTTTTTTTTTTTTTAACTGTTCAATGTTTTAAGGGTGAAAGTGACAGTGTCATAGTGTAGTTATTAAAGTAGTAGATTTCTGCAATATGTCCTGCACTAATATCAATTTGTGCCTCATAAGTCTATCTCAATGAGCTCATATTTTTAATATTATATGAACTACTAATATGTATTGGGCATTAATATAATAATTATTATTAATTTACAAAATAACTAGCAATTGCACCACATGTTGCAAAGGAAATGCCATAAGGTTGTGGTATAGGAAATAATAGCATATAAGAAAGAAGAGGTAGTAGGAACTTTCTCGGCTCCAACTAAGGGGTGGAGAATTATATTTACTGGACCTGAAATCAAAATATCTATATTGGGTAATTGATGTGGAACAACTTCTTTGTTATTAATTGCATGTAAGATGTGTTTTTTCATAATGGATGAGACATTTTGGCCAAAGTACTCAAGACCTCTATATGAGTAAACTTGCATGCTTATTTTTTCTGCATGAAGGATGTACTTGGTTTTTATGACCAAGTTGGGCAGACTTCACCCTTCCACGAGGTCAATACCATGGGCTGTATTTATAGCTTAGAAAAATCCGAAAGAGAATGCATGTAGTTACAAATTCTTATGTAGTTAAAAACTATTACAATTAAGTAATTAAAGGTAAATTTAGTGTTATTTAAGAAATGAGAATTATGAACATTCATCATTATTGCTCAAGATAGATTATTTCCTCTGAAATAATTTGGAAATTAAAAAAAATCACATATTTTTAAAAACTTCATTATTAATATATATATATATATATATATATATATATATATATATATATATATATATATATATATATATATATATATTAGGAAATAATACTCATGAATTATAAAACAGTTGTAACATAAATAATATATAACGAAAAAAACATGTATTTTTGGAATAATAAAATAGTTGTAACAAAAATAATACAGAACATGATAAATTATGTATATTTGGATGTATGAAAATTTAGATACATTTTATTAAGTAAAATTTTAAAATAATAATGGTTATAAACATTTAAAAATAATTTTATTAAATAATTAGTTTAGATCATTATTATTTATCAGAGGGATCAATTCTCTTTTCACGAGGTTTGCATAGGTTTGAATATCAAGACATTTGATCCCTCTTGACTCTTGGTAGATCCATTCTCTTTTCACAAGGTTAGCATAGGTTTGAATATCAAGACATTTGATCCCTCTTGACTCTTGGTAGATCCAGAGTTAAGATTCATTTAGGTCATTTTAATTCCCCGTATAAAGAAACTATATTCCACATGAATAATATGGGTTGTATTTATAGTTAAAAAAAACTAACATTATAAAAAACATATATAAAATATTTACTTGAACTATTCTATGAGGAAAGTCACGTAACAGGTGATGTTCTCCACATCCCCGACATTTTAATGGTTCTTTATTTTTTGCAGCCCCTTCCTTTTTGTTTTTTTCATCCATCTACTTAGACCCAGTCTGTGATTGTGCTGGTTTTTTTTCTCCAATTTTGTTAAACTTCTTCCTCTAATGGTTTTCTCCAAAAAATTTCAACTATGATCGTTTTACTCTTTTTACATTAGAGTCACCTTTTTGTTTTCTTTGCCAAATTTTCACCTCATTTTTTCTTCCTTTGAACACTTGATAGCACAGTTTTGCTTTGCGAACAACTTCATCCATTGTATTGGGATTGTCAAATTCTATTCTCTCCTTATAGATAGTAGGTAGGTAGTTTAAAAATCATTGTAATTTGGCATTTTCTTCTCTGATATAAGGCACATAACGAAGAAAGTCAGTGAATTTGGTAACAAACTCATCAATAGTGAGGTGTCCCAATCTCAAGTTATGAAATTATTTGGCTTTGTCATCATAATATCTCTCATTTAGATATCTAGACTTGAATTTTGTTTGAAAGTATTCCCAAGTAACAGTTTGCTCATCCATCACATGTACGATTTTGGTTTCTCCCCACCATAGGGTAGCTTTACCTTATATTTGGTAAATGGCTAATCTTGATTTTAGGTTACTTTGATATTTATAGACTTGAAAGTATTTTTAACCATGTTCAAAAGCCGAGCTTCTGCACCCTCCTCCTTTTGACCATCATACGTGAGAGGTTTCATTTTTTGGAATTCTCCTTGCAATTACTTTTTCTTTCTAGAATATTGTCTAGATGCTTCACCATCCTCAAATTCTTCTAAGTTGGTTTCATCATATTTCCTATTTTTTCTAGGCTCATCACTTTCATGACTAGCCTTGAGTTAATTCCTTGATCATCCTCTCTTTCTCTTCGCTAGCTTGAAACAATCGTTCATTCATGGTTATGAGTTGAATTAGTTCTCGTTGCATATACCTGACGATATCCAACAACTGATAATTTTGATATGGTGTATTTCCCTCACCACCCATATCCACGTAAAACCCTCATCCGTCACTCATAATAACAGTTGCACCTTTCTGCATTAAATCACTCTACACAAAAATAAATTAGTGCAACAAAATTTTCAAAATGTAAATAATTTACAGCAACATAATTTTCCCTTTTTCTTTTCTTTGTGTGGGAACACATAGGCCCACTATTTTCAACATGGGCTCTGATATCATTTGTAACAACTCTAATTCCATAATTTTTATTTTCTATTTATACTCTTTTTGCTACTTTTTCATCCTTTGACTTTATTACCTTTTGTTATCGTGCAATATTTCATATGTATATTTTCTTCCGTTAGACTATTGATGATGACATAATTATTTATGAATAGAATTAACCTCTGTTGTTAATGATCCTTATACAAGCATTCAATAATTCCACTATTTCTATTTTAGTCTTGACTATCATTGCGACATTTTTGTATTGTTCCAACTTTTATTATACTAGTAACTTATTTTACTAATCATTCATATCTTCAGAAGATTATGCATTTGCTAGGACTCGTATTGGCATAATGAAATTAAATTTTATATTATAATATCTACTTATATTTTAACATTTTAAGTATCTTCAAATGTTTACCTTATAATTATTTTTCCTCCTTTTTCTTATACCTTTTGAATCTCATTTTGAGTATTAATGTCAAGGCTATTTATCCACATATGGAATTAGCTCTTAACCCAATTATTAACTCATGTAACATAATTATTAAAAGGTATATGGATAGAATTGGTAATTAATGTCATACGACATTCAAATATACTACCCTTATTATATCCTAGAGCATTATTCAAATTACGTTTTAGTTCTACCACTTATTATTAATTCGAGCTTAAAACCTAATGTTACACAGGTACAGGTAAGATTTATGAGGTCCTAATACTATTTATTTAATACAGTTATATCTTCATGATAATATTGCGTTGAGTGGTTAATTTAAAGTCTCCTATGTATTGTTTAATTTTCATGACATATTATCCTAAGGTTTAAATGTTTGGATATGGAAATCTGTATGGGGATTTCATCGTATCCCTCCATAAATGTTGACGACTCTTCGAAGGTCATTTATTTGTTCGATGTTTATCATGTTTTTAATGTAGTGTACTTTGTGAATTAACTAGTCACATGGACTATGGTTGTTTCTAGATTTCATTGCACTGTGGATGAAGGCGACATTTACGGTGAGGATGAGGTCTTACCATCTCCCTCCTTATTATGCATTTGGATTTTCTATGACTTACCCTTTTCCAAATTTTCATTTGCATTTTTTCATGCCGGCAAAGCCTTGGCTCTGGTTCTCCACCTAGACCATTTAGCCTTCTCATAGCCTACTCGTTTGTTTATAGTTACATGTTCTGCATCAGGTAACTATATGTCATGGTTTTATTAATTATTTCCACCATATAAATGTTTGTTTTTATTAGTTTTCGTTTTCGTTTCTTCTGCAATTGGTTACATTTTAATTCAGTGGTTGCAGGGTTTTGTTTGACAGAACGTGTTTCTACATTCCTCTTGCCCTCTCTTCATGCTGAGATTGAGGTAAAAAAGGTTTTATAATTACCAGGTATTCTCTTCCACCATTTTACGAATACCAAATCTATCTCTGGTACTATTGTCTATTGCCGTGACTGAATTCGGTTACCTTACTACTCCTAAAATCATCATTATCATTTATTTGTTTCATTTGTTTCATTTATTCCATTAGCTCACTCTATTTGAAGAAAAACTCTTTAGGGTTTAATATTGTTACCTTCGTGGAAAGATATTCCTATCCTTCATTTTTACGAATTAAATATTTATTCAGAGATAGGTTTTATCACTATAAAATAATTTACGATAATTAGTATTGGTTTTCCCCAATTTATTAAATGAATACATAGAGTTGAGATTTCAGCTGTAATTATTTTCTCTCTATCTCAATACAGTTCCTCAATTAAGCCATTTTGGTTTACTTACCCATCATTTAGTTCCATCTTTATATAGTGATATACTTTTTGTTAAAATCATTGGGTGATGCATTCGATTTGCCCCAATTACTTGGGTTCTTAGACATATATTTATTTTCGTTTAATTTCCATGAAAGGAACCTATTTGGTTTACTCTGTCTTTGGCTTAAACCAATTACGAGTTCTTATGAAAATTGAATTTGTATTTGTATATTAAACTTTTGAAAGGTTTTGATTTATCTGAGTTTAAATTTGTTTTCTGAATGGAATTTTATCCATTGTAGGTTTCATTTAGATTCGTTTTTCCTCCATTATGAATAATTTATAATGATTGACATCCTTATTCAGGGATTAGTATATCGATTTTCCCTTACGAATATGGAATTTCTAATTGACATAGTAACCCTAACTCGAGGGAAGGAAACTCGATTTCTTATACAATTACTTAATTCTCTCCCTTAATAATAATTCTTATTCTTCTTATTTTGACTGGAATGATGTTTCCTTTGCTTGGAATTTCTTCGTCATAATTCAAATTCATTTACTCTTTTTATATATTGTATTGTCCATCAGATATAAGACAATACTTATGTTGTGTAACCGGGTATTCAATTTTATTTCATTTCGAATCCCTTTTGTCATTATATCTATATAGACATATACTTGTAATGATTATGTTCTATATTCAAAATCATATTTATTTTATATTAATGATATTTCTATTACTTGTTCAGAAATTTGGTTGATAAGAAAGTTTGAAATTATTATCTTAATTAGTAATTCTTATTTAATTAATTTCCTCAAATTAATAAAATAATTGATTTTATAGGAACTCTTGCTCTTCTACAATATCACTCCATATTCCTAGTACATACCCTATCTGCTAGAATATAGGTAATTTCCTTTTTATCTTTTCATACTGTTTCTAGCTTAACTTTTTGTTCAATTACATGCATGCACTTACTCATTTTTATTTATATGTACAACGATGGTTCCACTTTTTATATTTTACCAACAAGGTAATCCTTGTAATTCAATTACCCTCGTCAATTGTTTATGTTTTATTAAATTATTCCACTTACTATATACATATACTAATCCTTGTATATGTTGTTTTGTGCAGGAATTTATCTTCTCTCATTTTACCATTCCTTCATTTTCAATAATCATTAATCAATTTTTGACAATGTCATTTTTCTTCTGATTATAGGTTGGTCCATATCATCTACAGAATTTACTCCTCTGAATTCTAGGCTAATTCCCTATTTATAATTCACATAATTAATTATACAATACAATGGAATTTGTCAAATATTTTATGACAGTTTGTAATGATAATATATATCATTGATAATACAATTTTTATGTTATGTTTATAATAATAATCATTCATTGTTATAACTCATTGCATTATTTCTCTTATACTCTCCTCTAGTACTTTATTATGTACTTTTTATTTAATTTATTATTCAATAAAAGAATGAATAATTTGATGTAACCCTCGTGTTAATATAAAATAGAATATTTAACTATAATTTGTACAATCATATTTCTTATTTGATTGAAAACTATCTCTTAATGTACTTATGTTTTTGTTCAATGATTTGGTTACACCCTAGTTAAATTCATTAATTCTCTTACCTCTTTTCCACATATATCGATGTCATTTATATACTTAATAATTAAATTCTTACAACCTAATAGCATATTTATACCTTACTAATTGGGTTTAGACATTCCGTTTGTTGCTTTTTTAATTTCATTTTTCTATGTAACTATATAGAGCTAACTATATCTATTATACTATGTTATGTTAAATACATCGGACTGTATAACTTAAATTTTTGCATAATTTAATAATACAGAAAAGATAATTTCCACAACTTTTTCTGCCTCAATCATCATTATTCTAACTTCCATCATAACCATAATTTCATAAGACAAAATTAAATTACTTTTGCATACCAATTTTGGTAAGAGTATTTGCCACCCAACCTTGAGATTTCTATCCATAACCCTCCCAAGCAAAGACCAACTCCTTCCAAGTGTAGAAAAACTCATTTCTACCTAGGAATGGCTCATTTAAACTTGCTTTCTCTTCAGCATGTTTCCATAACTGTGTCTAGTTAAATCAAGATGTTGTTTTCGTTTTGCCTAGGTTTTACTTTTGTTTTTTCCATAAAAGTAATTTAAAACTTGCTTTTTCCTCTTTCTAGTTTTATTTCACCTGTTCTTAGTAACTTTTCCCTTTTCTAAGGTATATTTTATATTTTTATCTCCAGTCTAATATTTTTGCTTTATTTTACTTTCTCCAAGGATTTTTGCAGAAATTTGGAAAGTATTTGGATTTAATTCCATCCTTGTGGACTTGAAATCCTATTCTCCAATATACTCTATTATTTTCATAATAATTAAAATTCCACATTTTCAAAATTTAAAAAATATAATATACCCACAAATATTGGTTTCCTTTAGGTCCACTTAACGTTTAGGATTTTCAACTCTCTAATAAAAGCAGTAAAAATATGGATATTACAGTTTGGTGCCCCAATTTGATGTTGTAATTATCACATAACTCAACCATTTTCTTCGAATTGAATGCAATTGAATTATCTTTAATGACCTTGTGATAAAAACCAAAATGAGACAAAATGTTAGTCTCTAAAAACTGAATAATGACTGAATTTTTTGCTTTCCTTGTTGGGATCGCTTTCATCCATTTACAGAAGTATTATGTAGTTGTTAAGATCCATTTATGTTGGGCCAATGATGTGGGTCGATTTCTCCGATAAAGCCAAGGCACCATTGATGAAATGGTTCTTGCATGGATATATGTTGCAAAGGTAACAAGAGAAGCTTCATTTTAACTTGAAATGTATGACACTCATGACAATTGATCACTATTTTATATAAAGCTGCAAAAAGAGTAGGCCAATAATATCTAGCCCTTAACACCTATTGGTCATGTTTTTCCAAAAAAAGTGACCTCAACAATATCATTTATGGAAATCATTCATTACCTCCTTAGCTTCATATTCTACCAAATAGTTTAGGAAGACACCTCCCAGGTCTTTCCAATATAGAGTGCTACCCAAAATGCAGAAGTTGGAATCCTTTGTCTTCAATGACATACCCTTACTTTTATACATGAATGGAGGAGGACTAAGATGTTGGAGAACATATATGATATCGGAATACCAAGGAGAAGAAATAAATATATTGGATACCTACATGATAGCACCATCATCTTGTTCACCAGACAAAACTGAAATGAGGTTGATATCAGGAGCATGTAAATTTGATTCGACCATGAGCTTGGCTAATCCATGACCTTTGATCAACTTTACAGGATTGATCTCAAGGTAATATTCTAAAATAGATGCTATCCACTTCCCTCTTCTGCCTTAAGGATCAGTTTCCATTAGAACATCCCTCACTATTGCATTAGGGAAATCGTCTAGAATATGTGAATGACCGATATACACTCGGAAGTCATTTAATGCCTTTACCATGGCCAAGGCTTTCTTCTCAATGATATTATATCTAAGGGTTGAATCCTTGATGGTACAACTAAAAAATGCAATGGGATTTTCAATATTATCCTTATTTTGCATCAACATTGCAACCAGTATACGTTTGGAGGCAAATCAAAATATGATGAAATCAATGGAGTAATTAGGGTTGATCAAAAGGTGAGTTGTATTTAAGGAAAAATTCACTGAATTAATAGAAATTTTTGAATCCTATGACCATATTACCTCATTTTCCTCTTTTAGAATATTGGTCATCTCTTAAAGCTTCTAGACAAGATTTGGAATAAATTTTCTCAAGAAGTTCATCTTACCATTGAAAGCTTGGATCTCTTTCTTGCTGCATGGAAAATCAATATGTTGAATAGCCTTAAGCCAAGAAGGATCAATGCGGATACCATATTTGGAGATGATATGACTGAGAAGATTGCCTTCCTCCTTGGAAAAAAGAATCTTTTTGCGATTGAGATAAATCCCAAATTTGCTGCACTTATGAAATACAATTCTCAAATGATACAAATGCTCATCATCAGATTTAGAGAAGATTGTCAAATCATCAAGATACATAACTAGAAAAACATCATTTTCATTTACAAAGGCTATGTCCATCGCCAGCTGGAAAGTGGCTACTGCATTCTTCAGCCCAAATGGCATCTTAGCACACTTGAATGTGCCCGAAGGTGTAGTGAAGGAAGTTTTCTCTTGTTCCTCCTCATGCAGTAAAATTTGATTGTGTCTCGAATATCCATCAAGAAGTGACATTCGAGATGACCCAACCACTCTCTGTAGAATATGGTCCATCTTGGGAAAGGGATAGTTATCCTTTACAGACACTTTATTCAAGTTTTTGAAGTCAATGCAAACATGAATTTCTCCCATTTTGTTTCTTACGGAAACTAGATTTCATATCCAATCAGGAATTATCATGGGAAAAATAATAATAGTTTTAAAAATTTTGTTTACCCCATTCTCTATCGACGACAACAACCTTGCGTTGATTCTTCTCATATTTTTCTTGAAGGGATTTTAGTCAAGCTTACCCATAATTGTATGTTGAATAATATTATTATCATAAAATTTAATATCTGCATAGTCCCAAGAGGATACATCAGAAAATTCATCAACAAGGCTATGTATTTGTCTTATACCCTCAGAGATAAGGAATTGGACAACTTAATCATCTTGGGCTTTTCTGTTGTTCTGATGTTCACATCCTCAACACCTGTCTCAGTAGGAACCATGGTCGGTTTTCTAGCAACATCATCTTGATCAAACAATTCTTCCAAATATACAAGACCTATTGGAATTTGGTTATCCTTCAATTGTAATACATCAACCTTGAGTAGCCTCGATGAGTTGATCATCTTTGTCATAAACCTCATCAATAAAATAATTCTCAAATTCACCTTCATTTTGCATAAAATTGTTCACCTGTTTGTCATCCCAAAACACTTGCCAATATCACAAGTTACCAGGAACAGTTGGTCAATGTTTGACATGAATTTAAAATTTCCTATTATAATATATGGGAATCTGGAAATTACTTGTTTTTGTAGCAAGCGGAATTTCCATAATTTTTTGACTTCTTAGCACTACTGAAAATGTATATTCGGGAAACATTTTTAGGATATCAAGTACAAAATTTATATATGCTCTCATTTTTGGATGCTTAGCCTGTTGGCATTATGATGAAATGTGTTGTCCTTGATGGCAACCTACTTGATGAAGTTGTCTTTGAATAGCAACCTATGTGTTAAAGATGTAAGAATAATGTATCTACAGTTCAGTTCAGATGTGATAGAGAAAAGAATTTTAGTAAGTGCTGGAGAAATGATAAATATAATATGTCACAATGTATACGCGAATTTGTAAAGACCAAGTCGCGTATGCCCTTTGCACTCCAAATTTATAATCCAAAGGGGCATTACCATGGTTTTGGCACACAGTATTGAGTGTTGTATGGTTTATTTGATTCCATCCAAGAATACCATCGAAAGTTGTCTGGTTTTGGCTCATGGTATTGATAAAGGCTAAAACTATATAAGGAGAAGAGGATCATAGTGCAAGGTGTGCGTGTGTAAGGGTTGTTAATAAATAAATCTCTTTAAGAGATATCTAGATGGATGAACTCTGTTCGTAATTGTTAGATCTAAATCTATGATGCACCCATGGATATAATGATGGTTTAAGATCTCTAGATCTGATGATGATGAATCTCCAGAATGACCTATTGAAGGGATGGTGAAGAACTGGCGCAAGTCTGTTGAATTAAATGAATAATTCTGGGTAAGTTTTATAGATCTGGTCTATTCTGAAAAATTTATTTTTACAGATCTATATGCTAGTTGGTTTCAACAAAATCACACATATATGCGGGTTCGCTACATGAAAAGTGTGTATGGCAGTTAGGGTTTTTGAAGAATAAAACACACAGAAGTATACATGGGTTGATGTGCAAGAAAGCACGTATGTACGCAGCTTCAGTAAAGCAAAGTAGCGTATGCTATTTGAATCAATGACTGTTCAGGGTTGAGTTTGTATCTGCGTATCTATTCTAAAGTCTGGGTTTTAATGAATACTTCACTTTGAAGTATTTTTGCATGGAATGGGTAACAATTTATTGATTGACCTGAAGATCAGAAATGACTATGTATTTTCTAGATCTGTTTATGGAATGTTTAGATCTGTGATCTGGTGAATCTTTGCTGAAGTAGAGGGTGAAATCTGAGTTATCTGTTCTAAAGAGCTGCATAGTTTTGAAAAGTTACAGATCTATATGCATGTTCTTCTCAGCAAAAGCGCGTATATACGTAGGTTCGTTTTAGCAAAAACACGTATATGGAGGTTTGTCTCTGTGAAAGCGCGTATATACGCAGGTTCAGTGAAGTAAAAACGTGTATTGAATCTAGGGTTTTGCTGAAGTGTGTGGAATGAAATGTCTGATCTATTTTGTTGTTTTACTGCTATCTGTCAATGATGTATTCATACAGTTCTAGGTTGTTTGAATGTTGAATATGCTGTTGATTATGTTGATTGAAGATCAAATTGATGTTTGATTGGTTGATGGAGTTATAAGTTTCTGTTTGATGTATGGAGTGTGTCTAGTCTGAAAATCTGATTAAAAGTGGCCTACAAGGTATGTTGTGTGGAAGCTGTTGATCCAGTATGAAAATTGATGAAACATGGTCCATGGTGGTGTTAAGGGTCGAAGCCTTCAGTGAGGGGGTTGGAGCTCCCTTCCAGTAGTGGCTGGAGAACGAGATAAGGTTGCAGCCTTCTGCAGGTGGGTGCATGTGTGCTGGTATGAGTTTGCACCTGTAAAAAATTGTAAGAAGTTTTATTTATAATAAATGTTGAAGACAGAGATGACAACAGTAGTGGTTTTCTCCCAAATTGAGTTTCCACCTTAAATACTGGTGTTCATGTGTGTTGCTTATGTGTGATGGTTTATTTTTTTATTACTACACATGCTTACTACTTACTAAACATCTGATGAATGAATGATGCAATGATCTAAGTAAAGAATTAAATGCATAGTGAGATCTCTGGACATACACAAGTTTTCTCAAGGATATCCGCGTGTATACGCGAGTTTGGTTCAGTAAATTAGTGTATGGTTTTAAGAGAAAGAAAAAGTAAAAAATTTTCAGTCAGCTCTAAATACTGATTCACCCCCCCTCTCAGTATTTTTCCCAAAAATTGGTATCAAAGTAGGTCCTTATGAAAAATCTTAGCCGCTAGAAGGAAGATCAAACAAGATGAGCAATCAAGATGGAACAACATCTATCAGGCCTCCACTCTTCAACGGAAACAATTTAATCTTCTGGAAAATAAGGATGAGATCCTATCTTCAGTCTCTGGGAGTAGATGTATGAGCTATTGTTGAAGGAGGATATCAATATCCAGCCATAGTACCAATAGATCCAACAGAAAGAAAGAATTATGAAACAAATGCAAAGGCAGTCAATGCTCTATTGGGAAGTCTAACTGAAATAGAATTTGTCAAAGTCATGCAGCTTGATACAGCAAAGGCAATATTGGACAAAATAATTCTAAGTTATGAGGGTGATGCAAAGGTAAAAAGTGCTAAACTCCAAACTCTTATAATTCAATATGAGAATCTAAAAATGCATAATGAGGAGATTATTGCCAATTTATTTTTACGTCTTGATGATATTGTAAATCGTATGAGAAATCTGGGAGAAACAATAACCAAATCTACTTTGGTTGAGAAAGTTTTAAGATCACTAACGGCAAAATTTGAGTCAAACTTTTATGTTCTTGAAGAAAAGCAAGATCTTCAAAATCTTACTGTGGTGCAACTTCATGGCATACTAAATGCATGTGAAATGAGAAGAGGAGGACCATCTACAGTCAAAGAAGCCATCTTTAGATATTCTACAAAAGGGAAAGAAGTACAAGAGATAGAAGGATCAGGGTACATCTCAGAAGAAGATGAGGTAAATTTTTTAAAGAAACTCCAACTTGGCACAGGATGGTTCAGAGGTAAGCTTTCTTTCAAATGTTTTTCTTGTGGAAGAGTTGGTCATTATGCTACTAAGTGTCCTTACAAAGAAACACATGAAAAAGGGAAGGAAGTAGCAAGAAGGAATAAGAATCGGTTTAGCACTAGAAAAAGTTACTATACTCATGAAGACAGTGATGGGTTATCTGACAGTGAGGAAGAATTTGAACAAGATCTTAGACTTCTCATGGAATTTGAAAAAGAATCTAGAGAAGAAAAAGATACTTTCATGGATGCTTTAGAGGACAATGATTTTCTTGATGAATTCAATCAACTCAAAATATGCTTAGAAGAAAGTAAAATATGCTTAGAAGAAAGTAAAATATCCATAGAAACTCTAAAAAATCAGCTTGAAGAAAAGGAGAAACACAATGAGAAATTAGAATGTGAAATAGTAAGTCTAAGAAAAGAAATTGAGAAAGTGAAGAATTTGAATCTTAGATTTGCTAAAGGATCTGAAACCTTAGATGAGATTATCAAGGTACAACGTTCTCCTCTTATAAAGACAGGTCTTGGATATATCGGAGAATATTCTCAGGCTTCAGCACCAAATTATCTAAAAGCAGCTACAGCTAGTATACAACATTTTTCCACTCAGCAAGGGAATAAAGAATATTTACAGGTAAAGCATGACCATCTCAATTCAAATAAAACTAATAGGAATACCTTTCAAAGAAACACCAATCAATAGGTAAATTCAAGTAGAATATTTCATGATCGCAGAAATTTCTTCTTCAATGGAAAATGTTTCTCATGTCACAATTTTGGTCATAAAGCTGTTCAATGTGTTGCATATAAAACCATGATGACAAGAGAAGAAAGAAAGAAAAGGATTGATATTGGAACAAAGAAGAATACCTATAACAACTTTTCTCCTCTTCAAAATGAAGTTGAATGTGCCTATTGCAATAACTTTGGCCATGAAGAATCTGAATGCAGGAGAAAATTCCAGCCAAAAGAGAAGTTTCCTTCAAGCTCCAAAGTGTGGAAAAAGGAAGAATTACAGGTTGAAAATTGTGGCATAGCTTTATTTGCAGAAGGTGAAGAAAATCAATGGTACATTGATGGTGGATGCTCAAAACATATGACAGGTGACAAAAACAAAATTCTTGCATATAGTGCGTTAGAAAAAGAAAAAAATGTTACATTTGGAAATGATACTCCTGCTGTCATTAAGGGAAAAAGGTCTGTTTTTCTAAAAGAAAAGGTGAAAGCTAATAATTTCATGTATGTGGATGGATTAAAGCATAACTTGTTAAGTGTAAGTCAAATGTGTGATCAAGGAACTGAAGTTGTCTTTAGTTCAAAATAATGTGTGGTACGTGATCTTGATACAGGTAAAACAATTATAAAAGGAAAAAGAACTCCAAGCAACCTGTATGTATTGAAGAACTGCAAAGAACAATGTTACTTGAGTAAATCTTCAGAAAATTGGTTATGGCATAGAAGGTTGGGGCATCTGAGCTTCTCTCAAATCAACAAATCAAGCAGACTTAAAGCTGTTCGTCATCTTCCCAATATTACTCTACCTGAAAGTATCATATGCAAATCTTGCCAGTTCGGTAAGCAAACCAGAGTGAAATTTAATGCCAAGGAAGGATCATCAAGTAAGCCTCTTGAACTCATTCATACTGACATATGTGGACCTGTGAGGAAAGTCACCACGTGGTGAACAATACTATATCTTATTTATTGATGATTTCTCTAGAATGTGTTGGATTGGGTTGATTAAACACAAAGATGAAGCATTTGAGAAATTTCAGATCTTCAAAGCACTAGTTGAAAATGAATTAGATCTGAAAATCAACTGTCTTAGATCTGATCGAGGAGGAGAATATACATCAGATGAATTCCTTGAATTTTGTGAACACCATGGCATAAAAATATAGTTTACTGTAGCTGGCACTCCACAACAAAATGGTGTAGCAAAAAGAATGAATAGACCAGTTCAACAAATGGCTAGAGATATGCTTGATGATTCCGGAACACCTGACACATTTTGGGGAGAAGCAGCACATACAGCGGTAAATATTCTTAACAAGGCACATGTTCATGTAAATAGTGATAAAACTCCATATGAACTCTGGTATGGTGATCCTCCCACTGTGAAGAATTTTAGAGTTTTTGGAAGCAAATGCTTTATCAAAAATAATGATGAAAAAATTGGCAAGTTTGAACCCAGAGCAGATGAAGGAATACTTCTTGGTTACTCCTCTAGGAGTAGAGCATATAAATGTTACAATAAAATACTTCAGAAGATTGTTGAATGTATTAATGTTGTTATTGATGAGTCTCCTGCAGCTCCAAAAGAATAAAACCAAATAACAGATGAAGACGATGATGACATATATCCTTCTACATCAAATAGAAATGATATAGACAGTGAACCCAATGAAGAACCCGAAGATGATTTATCTGAAAAAGCTCCATCCAGATATGTTAAAAAGAATAATCCAAAATCTCAAATTTTGGGAGAAAAGGGATCAGGTGTACAAACAAGAAGGGCTCTTGTGGGATCTTCTAGCTATATGGCATTTATATCCACTATTGAACCACGTAATGTCAATTGAGCTAGCAAAGATGAATGTTGGATTCAAGCCATGAATGAAGAGCTTGATCAAATTGAAAAGAATCACACTTGGGAATTAATACCAAGACCTCATGACAAAAATGTCATTGGAACTAAATGGATATTCAAAAACAAGTTAAATGAGAATGGGGATGTTATAAGAAATAAAGCTAGACTTGTTTGCAAGGGTTATGCTCAACAAGAAGGTATAGACTTTGAAGAAAATTTTGCTCCTGTACCTAGACTTGAAGCCATAAGAATATTTCTTGCTTTTTCAAGCTTCCAAAAAATCAAATTTTATCAAATGGATGTTAAATCTTCTTTTATCAATGGTGATCGAGAAGAAGAAGTTTATATAGAACAACCAGAAGGATTCATTTTGGGAAATGGTGAAAAACTTGTTTTTAGACTTAAAAAGGCTCTATATGGTCTCAAACAAGCTCCAAGGGCATGGTATTATCATCTTGACAAATATCTTCATCAACAAGTATTTTCAAAAGGGTCTGATGATAGCAACTTATACTCAAAAACTGAAAATGATAAACTATTGATTGTGGTTGTATATGTTGATGATATCATTTTTGGAAGTAATGAAGAATCTATGAGTTAGAAATTTGCTTCTGTTATGCAGCAAGAATTTGAATTGTCTTTACTTGGGGAACTAACATTCTTTCTTGGCTTGCAAGTGCAACAAGTAACAGATGACATATTCTTATCACAAGCAAAATATCTTAAGAAAATTCTAAAGAAGTATGGCATGGAAGAGTGCAAACCTGTAAGTACACCAATGATAACCGGATGTAATCTCAGTTCTCATGATGATTCTCCCGCGGTGAATCAACCAAAATATAGATCTATGATAGGAAGTCTACTTTATCTCACTGGGACTAGACCAGACATTATGCATGCAATTGGGATTGTTGGACGATTCCAAGATAATCCAAAAGAGTCTCACCTTCAGGCTGTCAAAATAATATTCAAATATCTACAAGGAACTCAAGACTTTGGACTATGGTATCAAAAGAATGCTGATCTCACTCTTCATGCTTACACTGATGCAGATTGGGCTGGAAATGTTGATGATCGGAAAAGCACTGATGGTGGTGCATTCTATATGGGGCCCCGGTTAGTATCTTGGTTCAGCAAGAAGCAAAGCTCTATTGCCTTATCTACAAAAGAAGCAGAATATGTGGTTTCTGCATCATGTTGCACTCAACTTCTTTGGATGATGCAAACCTTACAAGACATTCAAATCAAATGTTCACCTCCTATCTCCATTATGTGTGATAATACAAGTACCATCAGTATCTCAAAGAATCCTGTTATACATTCCAAGACCAAGCAAATTCCCATCAAGTATCACTTCTTACATGAACAAGTGCTTGAACAAAAGGTGAAGTTGGAGTATGTTCCCTCCAAAGAACAAGTTGCTGATATATTTACCAAACCTTTACCAAGGGAAGCGTTCGAATATCTCAGACAAAAGCTAGGAGTTGTCTCTGCCTCTCAGAAGATCAGATCTGCTTAAATTTAGAATATTAAATTGGATACGTGGATTTCCTGAAGGACAGACGCGTATATACGTGAGTTTATAGATAGAAAACCGCGTATGGGTGTTTGCTGACAAAAATTTTCTGGGTCAGAATTCTTCAGCACAACTGCAGTACTGTTGGGTACCTCTGATGATGTTCTAGCTCTCATATTTATATTTCATTCTCTAATGCTTCTGATGAAGATGCCTTGATGATTTGCTGTTGAAAGTGTTCAATATGCACAGGCTAATGGGGAGCATTGGTCATTTGGAAAGGATGCAATGTTGGCATTCTAATTATTTGTTGTAGTCTGATCTCATGCTTGAGAATATTTGACATTTATTGTATAAGTCATTACTGTAATTGATGAAAAAGGTCATGTTGAGACCTATGATGTAAAATTGAAATATTCAGTCATGTAAGGACTTGTTCAAATTTGTAAACCCACTTGGTTGGGTAGTTGAGTCAAAATGTGTAAACCCACTTGGTTGGGTACTTGAGTCACATATGTAAATCCACTTGGTTGGATCATTGATGTAAGTATGAGTCCTTGGTGATAGGAAAGGTCATAGAGTCATGTAATTCATTGAAAAATATGTTTGAAGATTCAGTGTGAACTCAGGGGGAGCATGGTCACTTCACTGCACATCAGATCTACAGAGCTCTTCTTTCTACAAGAGAAGAAAAACCTTGTTTTGGTTTTGATCCGCCCTTTTCCCTTGATGTCAAAGGGGGAGAGTATCATGGTGTTTGAATAATGGTTATATTCAATGTATCTATCTGTTGTGGTGATCAAACACCATCATGGTTGCCATCAAGTCCAAAGGGGGAGATTGTTGGCATGATGATGCAATGTGTTGTCCTTGATGGCAACCTACTTGATGAAGTTGTCTTTAGATAGAAACCTATGTGTTAAAGATGTAAGAATGATGTATCTATAGTTCAGTTCAGATGTGACAGAGAAAATAATTCCAGTAAGTGCTGGAGAAATGATAAATATAATATGTAACAATGTATACGTGAGTTTGTAAAGACCAAGTCACGTATGCATGCGAATAAGTACGTCCCAAGTCGCATATGCCCTTTGCACTCCAAATTTTTAATACAAAGGGGCATTACCATGGCTTTGGCACATAGTATTGAGCGTTGTATGGTTTATTTGATTCCATCCAAGAATACCATCGGAAGTTGTGTGGTTTTGGCTCATGGTATTGATAAAGGCTAAAACTATATAAGGAGAAGAGGATCATAGTTCAAGGTGTGTGTGTGTAAGGGTTGTTAATAAATAAATCTCTTTAAGAGATATCTAGATGGATGAAATCTGTTCTTAGTTGTTAGATCTGAATCTATGATGCACCCATGGATATAATGATGGTTCAAGATCTCTAGATCTGATGATAATTAATCTCCAGAATGACCTACTGAAGGGATGGTGAAGAACTGGCGCAAGTCTGCTGAATTAAATGAATAATTCTGGGTTACTTTTATAGATCTGGTCTGTTCTGCAAAATTTATTTTTACAGATCTATACGCTAGCTGGTTTCAACAAAAGCGCGTATATACGTGGGTTCGCTACATGAAAAGCGTGTATGGAAGTTAGGGTTTTTGAAGAATAAAATACACATAAGTATACGCGGGTTGATGTGTAGGAAAGCACGTATGTACGCGGCTTCAGTAAAGCAAAGTAGCGTATGATATTTGAATCAATGACTGTTTAGGGTTGAGTTTGTATCTGCATATCTATTCTGAAGTCTGGGTTTTAATGAATACTTCACTCTGAAGTATTTCTGCATGGAATGGGTAACAGTTTATTGATTGATCTAAAGATCTGAAATGATTATGTATTTTCTAGATCTATTTATGGAATGTTTAGATCTGTGTTCTGGTGAATCTTTGCTGAAGTAGAGGGTGAAATCTGAGTTATCTGTTCTGAAGAGCTGCATAGTTCTGAAAATTTACAGATCTATACGCATGTTCTTCTCTGCAAAATTATGTATATACGCAGGTTCGTTTCAGCAAAAGTGCGTATACGCAAGTTTTTCTCTGTGAAAGTGCGTATATACGCAGGTTCAGTGAAATAAAAGCACGTATTGAATCTAGGGTTTTGATGAAGTGTGTCGAATGAAATGTCTAATCTGTTTTGCTATTTTAATGCTATCTATCAATGATGTAGTCATACAGTTCTGAGTTGTTTGAATGTTGAATATGCTGCTGATTATGTTGATTGAAGATCAAATTGATGTTTGATTGGTTGATGGAGTTATAAGTTTCAGTTTGATGTATGGAGTGGGTCCAGTCTGAAAATCTGATGAAAAGTGGCCTACAAGGTATGTTGTGTGAAAGCTGTTGATCCAGTATGAAAATTGATGAAACGTGATCCATGGTGGTGCTGAGGGTCGAAGCCTTCAGTGAGGGGGTTGGAGCTCCCTTCCAGTAGTGGCTGGAGAATGAGAGAAGGTTGCAACCTTCTGCAGGTGGGTGCCTGCGTGCTGGTATGAGTTTGCACCAATACAAAATTGTAAGAAGTTTTCTTTATAATAAATATTGAAGACAGAGATGACAACAACGGTGGTTTTCTCCTGAATTGGGTTTCCACCTTAAATATTGGTGTTCATGTGTGTTGCTTATGTGTGATGGTTTATTCTGTTATTACTGCACATGCTTACTACTTACTAAACATTTGATGAATGAATGATGAAATGATCTAAGTAAAGAATTAAATGCATAATAAGATCTCTGGACATACACAAGTTTTCTCAAGGATATCCGCGTGTATATGCGAGTTTGGTTCAGTAAAGTAGCGTATGGTTTTAAGAGAAAGAAAAAGTAAAATTTTTTCAGTAAGCTCTAAATATTGATTCACCCCCCCTCTTAGTATTTTTCCCAACATATCCTGGTATTCCCTTTTAAATGGGTTTATTATAAGCTCAGAATCACCATAAACAAAAATTTTCTTTGTGCCAAACTTTTTCATAATTTTGAGGCTAGTAATCAATGCCTCGTACTCAACGTCATTATTATAACAATCAAAATCCAACTTATATGAACATAATATCACACTTTTTGGAACTTTACTTGGTTGATGAACATGACTATGGTTCCAAATTCTAATGTATTCCTCATCTTTCCCTAAGGCATTGTCAAAATCCATGGTCCACATACCATTCTCATCAATCGTAATTTGAAATTCTGCATTCTGATTTGTCTCATATTTTTGGGCCACTTCTTCAATCTGTTTTGAACATTTTTCTAACTTATATGATAACTGCTCATGAGAACTAGGCTAATTGCCTTGTTTTTCATCTAAAATTGCTCTGACAATATTGGAAATTTCTAGAAATTCCTCTACTCCTATGAGTTGACTATCTACATCATTTAAACAATTATTATTAAACAAAATGAATGACTCAATATCTATATGTACAACATTAATAGGATTCTTTCTGGGTTTATCTTTGCTAGTAATCATGTATTTCATCTTTGCTTCCTGGTAAAACTTCATCAATTGTTTGAAAACCTAGATGATGGCATAAGAGAAATCCGATTGCAAAGTACCTCTTAACTTGGCTCCCCAAGATCTTGACAGTCGCATGCCAAACTGTGGTGGTATATCAGCTACCACCAAATCCATCAAGACAATTTTTTTTTTTTTGGGATTTGCTCAAGGGAAAATACCAAATCCTTTATAAGACTAAGGCACCATACTCTGCCAGAATCAAAGGATTAAAGATCATGGTAAGGATGGGTTATATCCCAGCCCAAATTTTCCATAATTGCCTTCAGCATAAGGTTTTGGGAATCTTCAGAGTCTAGCATAGAATTTTGAAGGATACACTAATGAATTATCAGACTCAGATAAAATGGGGGAACTTCACTATATTCTAAATGACCATCTATGGCTGGACCAGAAATGAGCTTGGGTTAATCATCTTCAACATTTACCATATCATAAAAAGGATCTACTTTTATCATTTTGGCCACGTGAGATTTGTATTGATTATTTTTGACAAGATTAGTTAAAGGGATAAAGAATTTTAACTTAGATATTTCATTTTATAAGCTAAAAAGATTGGATTTCTTATCTACCTCTTTAATTGTGGTGTCCCTCTTGTCGAGTTGGTACTATATTGTATCTTCCTTCTTCTGACGTTCTTTTTCTTTGCTTAGTGTTCTTTTAGATGCTTGATTGATCTTGATCTGATTTGCAATTGCATGCTCCTTTCTTTTTTTTTCATTATGTTGATGATTTTTCTTAGGTTGAGTATCTTTTCGTTGGGATTACCTCTTCTGGATAGGAGTGACAAGAACATCTCTACTTCTCAAGGAATATTGCCTCTGCTATGAGCTGAGTGAATTAAGATAACCCCATTGATAATCATCTGACTGAACCTCCAGATTATCATCATTTTCAAGCACGTTATCTTCATCTTTTGGAAAATATTTTTTCTCAATATATTCTTCATCCTCTGTAAAAAAAATCCCATTTCCATCTACTGTGAAGAAATGATTTTCCTCCACAATGTCATCTTCTTCCTCAACCCCTTCAGCATAATTTTGCTCCAAATGTGTCTGAATCTGTTGTTGTGCTAGCTTATTTGTAGCTCTATGTTTCCTCTATTTGATCCTAAACTGAGGTTGCTACTGACCTCGGTAATTAGGATTCCAAACCTGTGCTTTCGGATGTCTTCCTGTTATGGACATTCTCTGAACCGTTATTTCCACTTCCCTAACCAAAGTATCCAATTTTACCTCGAAGGATGTGGATGGTTCTTCCTTCATTGTTACCTTTCTCTCAAATTTAGTCTTTGATTTTTTGATTGACAAGTTTTATTCCACACTGACTGCGTTTATTTTCATATCCTATAGTGTTGCAGGAATTCTCTCTTGGAGCTAGTATGCCATGTATGGATCAAAATCATCTGGATAGTGCAAGAGGGATAAACCTGGGGGAGGCTTGATCTCATTTGGAATTGAGTTATACACTTGGTTGAAATGAGTAGTGAAATTATGAATTGACCCATCTAGATTTCTCTTTAAGTTATCATACCAAAAAAGAATCTGAAGTGGATTCTTTTTTCACCTCCAATTGGGCTATGAATGCATCATTCATCTGGTTTGGATTAGCTATGAAATTTTCAGTCAAAGAATGGAACCATATTTTAACATCTCCAAAACATATTTGGGCAACAATTCTCATTTTAATATTGTAAGGATCTATCTCTTCCAAGTCAATGAAATCAATGAATTTGAATACATGTTTATTGGCACTAACTTCATAATTCTCACCAAAGAGAGGGCTTCTCTGACCATATCCTTATGGTAAGGCATTGTGTTTAGCAGGTAGAATCAGGGGTGAAAATCTCACCATGAATTCTGCTGAGTGTGGTGCAGGAGTAACAATGGGAGGGGTAGACTGAGAAGGTAATGAAGTAGAAGGGATGGAAGAGGAGGCAAGAACTGATTGAGATTGTGTCAGAATGAACAATGACTCTTGCTAGTATGGGATGATGTATTTTTCATATGTGTATTGAAGTTTATTAGCTAATTTTTCAATCCTATCAAACTGACTCCATAATTTTTTTATCAAAATCTGATTCAGATTTAGATTTTTCAAAAAAGTAAACTATCTTCAAGTTTTTGGGAATCAGAAACTATCTCAGATAATTATTTTACTTCAGATAGTTTTAATGGGTCAAATAATATCTCAGAAAGTGCAGTTCCTAACTTTGATCGAAATAGAAGAAAATAAAACATCAAATTGAAAGGAATGTATTCAAGAGATAATATTTTTGCAGGTAATGAGGAAGATATTACCAATGGAGAAGGATCAGATTGAAACTATGAGTGTTGGGATCTCTGCTTCTGAACAATTTTCTCTAGATATTCAACTAGAGAAGCTGGATGAGGATCTAGATTATATCTTGTGTATATTCTCGAAGCCAGAATGTTATTTGTTTTCACAACTTGGTTCTTTGTAACTTTTATATCATCCTTCACGAAGACTAAGGCCTATCACCTATGTGTCTATAATTCGATGAGATTATGGTACACACCCAGGGAAGATCTATCACTTCATTCCCTGGAAGCAACGCCAAGATGTTAGCACTCCATCAGATCTCTGAAGGCTGAGAAGGAGACCAACAAAGGTAACCACATACCACTTTGACCTAGTAGCTAGCCCTACTAGGCTGAGAGGGCTCTCTTAATGAAATCACAACCAAATTTTCTGGATAATAAGTATTTTAGGCTATGTATAGTTGGTTCTATGGTATGGTTGCTTTTTTATTTTTGTACTGGATGGAAATGGACCTTTAGAGCAAGGCTTGAAAAGTTAGGTAGGGTTACAAGAGCAAAAATTGGAAGGGAATAAAGGGGCAAGGTAGGAAACATCAAATAGAACTTTAGGCTTTATGGTTATGATAAGATGAAAATAAATATCAAGAACAAGCATAAAAGAATGAATTCATTCCTTAAAAATAAAATCAACACAACAACATTATCTCATCGAAATAAGGCATGCATTACTCATGAATCATGTTGAAAAAACTTGAAAGAAAATGAGTGAAATAAGTATATATGAAATGGAAAGAGAAATAATTTGATGGAGTGACTTACAAAAGAGAAACATAGCCACAAAAACTCACCACATGAATACCTAATTTTAAGCTGCAAATTTTCTCTTTATCCATTGTATTACTTGGTCAAAATAGAATACACTAGTTCAATGTCCAATGTTCCAACCCTTGGAAATTATTACAAAATATATCATATAGGAAAATACAAAATAGGACAACTCATCATGTAAAAAATCATATTCAAGGCTCGTCATAAATTTCTTTGATGAGTCCTCACCTAAACACTAGGATAGTTGAAATAACTTCCATGATTTTAGACAAAGTTTAGGAGAGCTTATCTCTTAATTAATTACAAATTCCCCATAGAGTGAGGCAAAAACTAACTAAGAAGCCTAAAATAAACTAAATTAATAACAATATATCAAATATTCTATCATTAAATGCTCAAAATATTTTTATACCAAATGGGTCACACCAGGAACAAAAGAGTCACACCAGCATGCACCAAAACAAGAATTTTTAGCACAAGGGTTGGGCCATTTGAGAGCTAATTTTGGCTGACTTTTAGGAATCCAATCTGCATTATAAAAATTGGGTCTAGTATCCCCACATGTATACTTTCCAATGAGTCATCAAGTTCCAAAGAATACCCATGGGAAGGCCTCCAAAACTTGATTTTTCCAACCTCACTCAGAAGTGCTGCACCAGTCCAGATTTAGTGGCAGAAGCATGAAAAAGGTGAGGTTTTCTGAGTTTATAATAAAAATAGGAAGTGGTCATGCAAAAATAATCTAATATTATGCATGTATGCATAATTATGCATTCATCCATGTAGAAAATAGTTCATTTGGATGCTAGGGAAAAAAATTTGTGCCTTTGTGCCCCGCTTCTGTGTGATTTTCAGCAAAATTTCAAAAAAATTCAAATTACTCTAAAATTTTGAAAAAAAAATCTTGACTGCTATAGATGATAGGCTAAATATCCAAGGATTTTTTATCCACCAATTTAACATCTTCACCCCTTTTCCTTGACTCCCTTTGCTTATCTTGGACTTCTTACAATTTTCTTTCCAATTACTCAATTTTGATTTGTGCAATCTGATTTCTAGTTTGCTAATGGGCATCCATGCATTTTTTGATATTTTTATCAATTTTATCATTCTCAAAGAGATTTTTGCAGTTATTTTTGACCATATCAAGCCAAAAATACTTGTCCTCATTGATCTCTTTAGCCATCCTCTCCTGAAAAGTGAGCGGCTCATTTGTAGGGTTTTGTTCCTTCTCTTTCTGTAATGCCTTCTTGAGACCCATAGTTCTTGGCCTCTTGCTCTGCACTTGGTGTTAATGCTCATCATTTTTAGGCACTATTTTTCCCTTCTCATGTTTTTTTGCCTCAAACAATCTTTTTTCCCAAATCAATTGATTTGTCTTCAATTTCCTGTTCTCCTGCTCAAGAAATGAAATGATGAATTGAGCCCTTGTTAAATTATCTTGGAGCTCTTTTATATGAGTATCCTTATCTTTGATTTCTCTGTGAAATTTTTCATGGTGATCATGGTCCTCTAAGTAAACCAAATCAAAATCATGTCCCTCCTCATCATGCATGGATGTCTCATGCACTGCTGATGGTGGTGTTCCCTGTAGTGAAACAGACTTGGCCCCTTCCTCATTTTGAGGAGAAAACACAAGCCTCTTGCCACTATGATAGGTGAGAGTAACCTCAGGCCTAGGCCTATTTGAAATCTCAAATTTTTTTCTTAATGAGCCAATATCCATTGGCTCTGTAGACATTGACCCTCATGGTGTCGTTTTTCTAGGAGAAACTGTGGGACTAATAACATGAGTAGTTTTAAGTTTATCTAAGAAGGTTTTCCAGGTGATTTGCTTGGATGAAATTTGATTCATAAGAAAAATATTGATTAGTCTATGGTGAAATCAATTGGTGATATGAGCCTGTCCCCCGGCCTTAATCTTTTCAGTCATATTCACCACACTTCTAAACATAAATTTGGACAAATTAAGTGTTCTTGTAGAGGGGAAGTGCATGAGCAACCTAACATGATACCTATATAATATGGAGAATATCCCTTCATGTGTAAAATATTTCATAATGAGCTTCATCAAAGGGGCATACTTTTCAAGGTTAAATCTGAAAGGGAAAACATGCTCAGGATCAACTCTGAAGTTAGGTTTTAGGAAAATTTTATAGTCATAAATTTGTAATTCCATGCCCTTGAACCAAATTTCACCTTGATTTGGAATACTTCTAGCTGAAGAAATGATGACTACTAATACAATGAACTCTACACCTATTATGACAGCTCTGTCTATGTGAAAATTATGGGCAAAGAGGCTAGTCAAAGGAACATAAGAGCCAACCTCTTTGATCATCTCACAAAACTTCATACAACCAAAATTTGTAAAACATCTTTAAAAAAATGGAGAAGCATTGATTTTACTCAGACTGCTTGGCTCAAATCTTGAATGATGTCCTCCCTTGTGCACTTTATTTTTACTCTCTATTTCACTCACCATGAAGTATTTTTGAAAGATAGAATATAGCCAAGTTTACGGTTTTGAATAATAGGTCACATTGTTTTTGGAAACAGAGGAAATGTAATGATGGTATGGAAGTTTCCTCAAGGTTTTTGAGGAGACAAAGGGAAGCATTAGATGAAATGGTGTGGTGAAATTTATTTCATGAGATGAAATAAGTCTAATTTTTAATGACGTCGATGGTAAATTGGTAGTGAGTTATAAGAAGTGAATAGGTTATGGATTCCATGAAAGATAGATGCTAATGTAGGTGATTGAAAACTAGGTTTATTCACTTTGGATGATCACTTACTATTGTTTGGAAGCTTTATGGATCCTTGAACAATATTCAAAAGCTAAGAAACTCTAAATTTATCCCTGAAACCATGAAGAAGCTCTTCATCTCAAAATCCTAGCAATTCCGCAGAACCATCGAGAAAGGGTCACGCCCAAAAGAAAGGTCGCAAAACGGTCACACCTGACAGATGGGTCGCAGAAAGCATCACACCAAGCAGAAAGGTCATGAAATGGTCGCGATACTAAAAATTCATTAAAAAACTCTCTTTCTCACAAATTTATCCTTCCCTTAATTTGCACAATGTTTTGAAGGGGATTCAAAGTCATGTAAACTAAAAATGAGTTTAATTGAGCTCCTCCATAGGCTTTTATGATTTTCTTTTGATGTCTTGGTAATTAATGACGTAGGATGGCCCACCTCACCAATTCATCTTTTCTTTTAGCCTTTTGAACTTTACAACCCTTTTGCAAATTTATAAAATTAGAAACATTATTACATATAAAAACATGAATTACATTTGAAATCAAAATTTATTGAAGATACTTTCCTCTTACCACTCCTCCAATTGTTGTACTCTATGAAGGAAATGGAAGTTTGGTGACCTTGAAACCCTAATAACCTAATGGAGACTCTTAACTGAATGGAGTCATGATGGATATGACTAAAATGATGATGAAAATATTTGAATGATGATACACTCAACTTATTTGATGACATGGACCACCATTTAAAGTTTTGGAAAAGAGTGGAAAATAGTCCTAAACCTAATGACCAGTGACCAAATTTTTTCTTGAAGACTTAATGAAATGAAAAAAATCCGACTATGGGACCCTAACAAAACATGATAAGAGTCCATTTGATCACTCGTGATAGGATGAAAATATTGACACTAACAGGTGCAAAGGAACAAAAATCATTTTTTTCTAGTCACATAGTCTGCAAAAACACAGTTTAAAGATAACTTCGAAACTCCTCAACCAAAGATCTTTTTGGAAAATAGACCCTGCTCGGCACAAAACCAATATGGAGAAATTTAAAATTTCGCTTCCCTTTGATCATAAATTGACCCACAATTTTGATGATGGTTTTCCCTTACGAATTTCCCTTCTTCTGTTAAGAAATTCTCTTTCTTCTCTTGTGTCCATATTTTCAACAAATTGGGCCATGAGCTCTTCTCTTCAATTACACTGAATATATAACACTCATAAGTAAACCTGAATTAATTTCACTTCGATTCTCTTTCCAAAAGTGCATTCTTGTGATAGATAATTTAGTTCATAACACTTCTTGGAAAACTGTGATTCTTTTTCCATCAATAACACGTTAGATTTGGGCCAAAATATCGAGTAGTTTTTTGGGCTTCAGTGAATCTTATTTAGTAATCCAATCCAACAATAAATGTGAATATTCCCTCTATCAATTAAGGATTTCACGTGAATTGATATATAACTCAATCTCAAATTCTCACAACCCCCATGATATTCAAAAAATTCAAGCAGTGCATGAGGAAACCATAGTGAATGATGTTTCCAGAAGCATTCCCTGAATTAGTTCCACATTAGAAGACCGACATGGTAAACATTAATCAACCATGATTGAAATTGAAGGTATCATTTCCAATTCACATGTATATGTTTTAATTGATTCTAGAGTTAATATAAGCTATATTAGTCCACACACAGTGGAAAAATATAAACCACAGATAGAAAAAAAATTGCACTCTTGGTTGGTGCAGTTGGCTATAGGCACCAAATGGAAGGTAACCCATAAATTGCATAAGAACCCTATAAATATAAATGGGTATATCACTGATCTGAATTTGAGTATCCTTCCCTATGATCTTATGACTTACTCGTCAATATGGATTTCTTGGAATAGAATAAAGTAGTACTAAAATACTTAGAAAAGACAAAAAAATGCACAAATGCACTAGTATACTGAATTGTAGTAAGTGGGGGAAAGACCTGTGTCTTTTAGACAAATTGTTACATTAATATTGAAGCAGGCTGTGAGGAAGGGTTGTCCAATGTATGTGGTACAAGTTGAAGTTTTGGGAAAAAAAACATAAAATAATTTTATAGAAAACTTACCAGTAATTAGAGACTCTCAAAATGTATTTCCTAAAAAAATCCCTCAACTTCCTCCTTGTAGAGATATATATTTATCTATTGAACTGGTACTGGGAGCCACCCTAGTTTCTAGAGCCCCATATAGAATGAGTACACCTGAACTTCTAGAATTAAAACATCAGTTACAAGAATTGTTAAACAATATTTAGGACAATTTATTTCAAAGGAGGGGTTGGTGGTAGACCCAGAAAAAGTACAAGAAATTTTAAATTGGCTCGTACCTAGAGATGTATCAATAATCTATTCATTCATGGGTATTGTTGGGTATTATCGTAGATTTGTGGAGGGATTTTCCACATTAGCTTATCCCATTACCTCCTTACAGAAAAAATGGGTGAATTTTGAGTGGACAACCAAATTTCGGTAAATAATTGAGAAGCTAAAACAAAAAATAACTACTTCTTCGATCCTAGAAATTGTTGATCCATCAAAGGAATTTACTGTGTGTACTGATGCTTGCACAGAATGACAAGGAGGAGTGTTACTACAAGACAACACTATGATAGGTTATGAGTCTAGGAAGCTGAGAAAACATGAGAAAAATTGTGCAGTTTATGATTTAGAGTTAGCTGCTGTCATACATGCATTGAAAACGTGGTGAAACGATCTATTGGGTAAGAAATTTGTGTTAATGACTGACCATACTAGTTTGAAATATTTCTTTAGTCAGCCACATTTGAATGTAATACAAGCTAGATGGTTAGCTTTCCTTAGCAATTTTGATATGGAAATCAAACATATTAAGGGAAAATAAAACTGAATTGGAGATGCCTTACCTAGATACTCTCATCAAATTGTTTCTCACACAGGTAGCAGTGTAAAAACCAATTTCAAAGAACAGGTTCAAGAATTTTTGTCACAAGACCCCTGGTATTTGGAATTACAGAAAAAAAAAATTAAAATAAATAAATAAATAAATAAAATAAAATAAAATAAAAATACAACAACTAGGAATTCCGAGGTATACCATGAATCTGAAAATATTAATCATTTATATCAAAAATATGTATATTCCTAACATGCCTACTTTGAAAACAATAATAATGGATTAATACCATAAGAAACCTTATTGAGGTCATCCAGGTTATCAAAATATGGTGACAACATTGCGGAAAATTTGTTTTGGCCTGAAATGAAGAAGGAAATAGCTGATTATCTGGAAATATGTTTAGAGTGCCTACATGTCAAGGTGGAGCATCACACCCCTTAGGGTTGCTAAACCCCCTTCTGATTCTAGAATGGAAGTGGGAAGTAATATCGATGGATTTCATAACTAGACTACCTCGAACTAAGTATCAACATGACTCCATTATGGTAGTAGTGGACACAATAACAATGGTCGCATATTTTATTCCGGTGCAATCTACCATTGGGTCATCCCAAGTGGCCAATGTGTTTATGAGGGAAATTTTCAAACTTCATGGGATACCAAAGATGATCATCTCTGATATGGATGAAAATTTGACATCAACGTTCTGGAATTTTTTTGAAGGAGGGATGTGAAAAAAACTAAATTTCAACATAGCCTATCATCCCCGGACCGACGAGGAGACTGGAAGAAAAAATCAAATACCATAGGACACACTTCACATGTATGTAATGGGAAGACCCACGAGGTGGGAGGATTTTCTACATTTAGCAGAATTTTCATATAATATCATCTATAAAGCCTCTATTAAAATGATTATGTTCAAAACCTTATACGATAGAAAATGCCATGCTCCACTTAGCTGGAGTCAACCAGAGGACAAGCTGGTACTTTGACACGAGGAATTACATGAAATGGAAAAAAAAATACGAAAAATTCAACAGAACATCAACGAAACCCAAGACTGCCAGAAGAGTTATGTAGATAAAAATAGAACACAAAAATAATTTAAGATTGGGGATCATGTATACTTAACGATAAAACCTCACAAGAGCACCCTTCACACCAGAAGTTGTGCTAATTTAGCACCCCGATACTATGGGGCCTTTGAGGTTTTGGAACAAGTGGGTCCAGTAGCATATAAATTTTCTATGCCTAGTCATGTGAAGGTACATAATTTTTTTCATTTTTCGTTATGTAAAAAATCCGTTCATGATACTTCTCATGTGGTTGACTGGACTTTTATACGGGTGGAAAATGAAGGGTGCTTTCTTCCAGAACCACTTTGTAAATTGGGTGGGAAGAAACTATGCTCTGGAATAGAATAGTCTCTCACGTGAAAGTATAGTGCAAGGACATTACACCTGAGGAGGCTACATGGGAGGGAAAAGAAACCATAAAATAATATTTCCCAACATTGTTCAAAGAATAAATAGTTATCTGCTAACACCGAGGATGGAGTTTTTTGTTTTATGTGGGAACTATGTAATATGCCAGATTTACAACTATTATGTTTTTATGTAGATACAAAAAATACTATGTGGACCTATGAAACAATTATGGTGCTAGAGGAATTATAATTTTAATTAGTAATTATTGAAGAAAAATTTAACTGATATTGAAAAGACAGAGTATAGAGAGATTTGGAAATTCTTATCCATGAGGATAGGATAGAATTTCATAATTTTCCAAATTCTACAAGAAATTCCTTTGGAGAGAAATAAAATTGAAAAACAATTAGATAGAAAAAATATCTAAGGAATCCTTAGTAAAGAGGAAATTTCTACGAAGAGCTAAGAAAAAAAACAATGCTGAGGAAAAGCGAGCTCTAAGACAAAAATTTTGTGGAAAAAACAAAAGTAAAAGCCTAGGCTATGGGAAATAGTGGCCTATAATAACGGGCTCCGTTATGGAAACTTGCTTGGGAAATTTTGCTTAAAAGTGGCTTCACTAGTTTGAAAAGAGCTTGTCAACACTGGGAAAAATAGATCTCTGCTCTGGGGAGAGGTCTGAGGAGAAGCTCATGGTATGTAGCATGTAGAAAGATTAATATTCAAATTCTTATGTTATAATGATGATTAGATGTATCAGTTTGTCTATGTTTTAATAGACAAAATCTATTTTTGAATAAGTATTTATTGTTGTACTAAATATGTGTGGATTGGTATCAAAAAATGGTTTAAGGAATACTAACTATGGAACATTGAACCAAGAAATTAGTCCATTTGAAGGTCACAAAGTAGTCATTGTGTAGTTGAAATACTCCTAAAATATAATCTATGAGATGTTGAATGGATAGGTCGACTAGTTCCCTTATTTTTCTTCAATACTGTATACAGTAGATTTATATAAGTAGAACTAAGTGTAAGAAAAAGTAATGAAAATAGTATTAATCCAATATGTGTTCATACAGGGATAAAAAAGTTTTAATTTAGCAAGAATAATATATTGTTTATATCAAATGTGAGGTAAAAGGAGATTAATTGTTAAATGTTGCCGGAAAAAGGATTGTGACCATTGATCATTATTTTAGAAAATAATTATAGTCACACTGCCTTGAGGATAAAATGTTAACTAAGTACACTGAATCATGTTGGTATTAGAAACACTAATTTTGACCTATTGTTGGAATTAATAGCAGAATTTGAAATTTAGATACTAAGATAAAACAAATCTGGCATTTAAAAAATGGTATTATTTCAATTTCTCTCAAAAGATTAAATTGAACTGGGAATGATATATATAAGCTACTGTGTAAATTAAAAAGTGAAAATTTGTGATTTAATTCTTAAGAAAAGTATGTATATTATGATATAGTAACATAAAGAAGTAAAATCACAATACATGGTAGAAAGAAGCTGCACATTGCATTTAATCATAATCTCAACCAACAAATGCACTTCACATTTAATCATAAACTGAACCAATAGATCCACTTCATATTTAAAATTAAAATCAACCAACAGATTTTTATTATCGATTTAGTAGCAAGAATCATTCAAATTAAATAGAGACAAAAATCATTATAAAAAAAGGAGTGAATCGTATAACATCTCAAGGTATCAAAGATAGTCAAAACTGATAATATCATTGATATATCATGACGAAATTCATAATAATCCATCAACAGAACAATGAGGAAATGTAATGTTACCAAGAGTTAAGTGATAAATAAAATCAATTTGTCCACATACAAAAAAATAACCTTTGATTTACAAAGGCATCTGTGGAAAATATATGACAATATTTTATCAGGCCCAAAGACCATTTATAGAATTTACATTAGAATACTGAAACCACAGTATCATAGCCAAATATTAAAACCCCAAATCCTGGCCAGAAGAAGAATCATGTCGTTACAAGAGTACTACCAACCTGAGAAAGGACGTAGCTGGTAAGTATGGCCAAATGGTTGAACAATGAAATTGATGCAGACCTAAAAACATCAGAGTCGTACCTGTTAATATGAGAGCTTAAGAATTAGAAAGTACCCAAAAGAAACATAATTCTGTCACATCAAAAAACATCACTACATGAGGACAAAGGAATACACTAATTGAATACACTTCCACGATTTGAATTTGATCCCCTATGCGTAAAATAAAACAATGTTGTGAGAGAGAGAATATTCAAGCACATCTAACGTGTAAAGGAAAAAATTGAAAACCCAAAATTTTCACAAGGTATAGAAATTACCTGTGGAAGGAGGAATGCGAGGATAACCATCACTTCTCTTTGCCGTTAATTCCTTATTATGGATAGAAAGTGAAACTCAGAAGCAAAACCCAACAACATAACATGAGAAACTAACGCCGAATAGCAAGTGAGACTTAGAAGCAAAACCCAACAACATAACATGAGAAACTAACCCCGAATTCATATGCAAAGGAGATACTTTGTATTCCTTATACAATACATAAAAATGAAAAGAATAAGTAAAAAGGGTTTTATAGAACCTCAAACTAAGAACCCAAAATTACTATACACATTTTCATAAGCAAGTTGGAATAGTAACAGACAAAAACCCGAATATAAAATACTCTTTTTAACATATCCAATTCAGAATAATAAAACCGATAATTGAATGTGTAGAACAAAGGTTAGAAAACACTCCGTTTAACTTATCGAATGTACAATAATAAAACCCATAAATTGTAATGGGTAGAATAGAAATTACGCACGAGATTTAATGAAGAAAACCCCAACAAAATTTCCCCATTAACATTATAATAATGGTGCATGATATTACCCATGCGGCGACATAGTAAAACCAGAGGTTCTTCCCATGTGTAAGACAAATCCCACTTTGAGATGGGTATATAAAATTTAAATAAAATAATAATAAAAAAATAGTATAAACAAATGATGAGTGACAGTGAGAGATTTACCATAGATTTCGAGTGCCAAGGTTGACCTTGTCTTGGGGTTTCTCTGTAGACATCAGAGAGAATAATTGTGAGCTATTATAGAAGCATAAGAAACCAATACGCCAAATACATTTAATGCCCAACACAAGCACCGAGAAAACATTGGAAATCAATTTACCTAAGAGGAAATTTTGGAAAAAATCCACTGCATAGTTGCATACTTCCTCAGTCGACATTATATTGCACAAAATTAACACAAATATGTAGCATCGTGATTGAATAGAGCTACCATGGCACCCTGGAAATGATATGCAAGTTTTAGCTAACGGCAAAACAACACCCTCAAGCATGGTGGCCACACCCTATGAGCATATGTTCGAAATGAGGAAGGAAAGGCAGGTAAGCCCTTATGGTTTTTCATATTCCACAATAGATCTCAGTCGCTCCTCCATAGCCTCGAGGATTGTGAAGACCATGTGAGGAGGGCAGGCTGTCACATGGCTTCTAAAAAGTGGAAAGTGTGGAGTGGGACACATTGTGAGGAAGGGAAATTTTATGAAGTGCATAATGAACCTTAGTATCAAAACATAGGAGGACCATACGAATGTTTAGTGGAAATTAATACAATTTCTACCATACCTTTCATAGGAATTACAAAGATAAATTTTAATGTGGCCACAGGTATAGGTAAAGACATCAATAATATGTATGTAATGGTTTGGGAACCATTTAACCAAACTTTGGTAAGCACAAAATTAACTAAGGAATTAATATGTTCTTAAAACTTAGTTAAGTATCAAATTTACTTAAGGTGCCAGGAGTAGGTTAGTTATATTAAGATGAAATAGGTGGACTGCTTATTAGCGAAAAGAGAAAATAAAACTAAACTTCAGTTTCTTGGAGCCAAGGTCTAATTCAACCATCACTTCATCTTACACAAGATTCATTTCAAAACCACCATGGTATGAGAGAAACATCAAAGAAGCGTAGAGGTAAGTGGAGAACCAAATTAATAGACCAAAAAAGTGACAAAAAAAATTTGGGGACATGACAAATACCTATCTTGTTCATAAAGTTACAAGTTTCTCCATTGCTGAGTGTGTTTCAACTTGACATATCGTATTAACTTAAAGTGCAATATAATTTTTAGATGAGGTGTTACCGTCATATTCATAATGGTGTAATGGCGTCATTGAAGGTTGATTGGATAACAAGAAGAACGAGAGAGACCCAATATTCTATTAAATTAATCACAACGTTTGTCTTAGAATTTAAATGAATTCATTGGCATTCTCAATAGGTGTAGAATGACACTTGCTATGTGACAAATGTACTTTTTCTTGGTTGTAATATAGCTTTTGTTGTTTTATTAATTATATCTCTACAAAAGTAATGATTATAAAATAAGAGTTATTATAATTTAAATAATTAAATTTAAATAAATATGTTTAAATATTATGAAAAAAAATTAAGTGATTTGAGTGATTTCTTCAGCCATGCCCTTATTATTATTTCTTTTTGAGTGATTTCTATTGCAAATTGTGTGCTCTACTATTTTCCACCTCATTATACACTTTGTTTTTCAATTCGGGATAAAATGTTGCATGTTGAGAAAAAAACACCCAAGGGTTTTATTATATTCATGAGATGTCCCCTTAGTTTAATAAAAATGCAAGAGATTCTGTGTTATGAAATGATTATATTAAATGTATTTGGAAATGGGATATGTATAGATATTGAGAAAGAATATCCCCTTTTTGATTTTTTATAATCTTTCCTCATTTACTCATAGTGGATGTATGAAAAGTGCATTTTTAGCAATTTTTACAATGATGTACATTTATTATAAAATGGAAGCCGTAGAAATACAACATTATTCATCTATCGATTATGAAACTATGAGGGAAATTACTAGCTAAAAGACACCACAAAAATTAGAAGAAGAATTCGTTGTGAAAATTAGTTAAACCCAACTAATAAAATGGAGAACAAATTACTTGCCTTTTAAAATTGAGTTTGATATCAATTTTCCAGGACTTGAGCCCAATTACTTGCTTTTGAACTTGTAACTACAATCTATCAAGGTGTAGCCATTCCTCATTAGGGGAATTTTGAGGTCTAAAATGGGCCTCCTAAGGAAACAATAAAATAATAGCTAAATCAATAAAATAGTATTTATGAATTTGCAATTCACTTTTTGCACCACAATCCATGTTACCATGGTTAAATTCAATTCAAAAGTTATACCAAAATAAAATTAATAAAAAAATTGTATTGATGTGACTATAAATAAGAATGATTTCTTCAAAAAAAAGTCATTATAATTGAACAACTAATGCATTTGTCCTTTGTTTTTAAATAACTTAAAATAAAATATAAATATAAATTCATAAATTATTAATTATATAATATGTTATTAGTTAAAAATTGTATTATTTAAATTGTATAATAACATGTAGTTAATGTACTATATAAAATAATATAATAATTTTAACATATTATTTTACATATGAATTTTGTTAAAAAAATGTGAAATGACATTTATTATGAGTACCTTACTTTGACTTTAAAAGTACTTAGAGCACTACCATGGTTAACCATGAGTTTTTATCCACCATTGAGAATGTGACAAGTAAGTACCTTTAACTCAAGCAATGCCACCTCATCCATTAGGGATGACGTCATTCCCTAAAATATTATTGGTTTTCATAAAGTTTATTTTGATTGTACATTTTCCTTGAGAAGCCCATTTTAGACCTCAAAATTCCCTTAATGTGAGATGATTCGACCTGCAAAATTTAACAAAAGGGAATGATTGTTTTTAGTTTTTTAAATCCATCCATTAATGAATTTTTTTAAGTTATCTACTATATGATTTTTCTCAAAGGCATATTATACAACTCAATATGATGTGTAAGCATGTCCAACCATCATCGCAGTTGAAATTTTACTTAGAGTACCAAAATAAAATAAAATAAATTAAAATATACAAATAAAAATAATCAGCTTAAATGTTTTATATAGTTATTCAAAATCAATGTATATGATGAAATAACTATTAAACACATAATATACTTATATTCTACCTTTTTTATGTGAGAAACCAATGAAAAAATATATAATACTATATTCAAGCTCTTTTATCTGAGAAACCAATGAAAAAAAATGTAATACAATTATCTTATGTGTTTAATAGTTATTTTATCATATGCCTTGAATTTGAATAGATCATAAATTTACCTTCAACAAAAAAAAAAAAAAATACCACTTAAAAATTCCAAATGAGGTAAAATTTTAAAAATATTTACACATTACTAAAAGTAAAAAGGTTAATTCAACACAAAGAATAAAAAAAATTGCGCCAAAATATTTTAATATTTATTTTAATAAAGTATTTGTAAAATTAATATTTAAAGATAAAACCATATCTTATGGATATATTAAAATACCTAAAGACATAAATATTTGCATGTCAAAGTTGTAATATTTGAAAATTGTGTTATCATGCCATGTAAAAAATGTCACTAAATCTAATATTAACATTACTATATTATAAATTTTATAAGTTAAGATTAATATAATATTAATTTTTGTATATTATAATAGATATTAATATATCATGATATATATTAACTCTCTCTCTCTCTCTCTATATATATATATATATATATATGGGATGGAAGAACAAATACATAGTTATAGAGGTTGAAAGATACACTGAGTGAGAGGAAGGGAGAGAAAGGGAGAGAGTGGAAGGATGAGAGAGGACTTGAGAGAGATAAGGTGAGAGGGAGGAATAGATAAATGGAGTTGGAAGGAAAGAGAGGGAGGGAAGAAAAATCACATAGAGAGATAAAAGTGGAAAGAGAGAGAGAGAGAGGGTGTAACATGGGAGAGATGTAGAGAGTGTGTATATTTTTTGGGGTGAGAGAGATAGATAAAGAAGGAGATATAGAGGGAAGAGGGGTAAATAAGGAGAGATAGTGAAAGAGTTCGATGTCAGAGACAGAGATAGATACAAAGACAAAGATATGAGGACGAGAGACATAGGGATGCACGAAAGAAAGGGAGCAAGAGAATAAGAGGGGAAGGGACAGAAAGAGGGAGGTAATAAGAAATACATAGAGAGAGAAATGTGGAGAGAGAGAGTGAGTGATAAGGGAGATGGAGAGAGAGGTAGATATGAGAGATAGATATAGGGAGAGAGGGAGAGAAGGGGAAGAGAGAGAGAGAGATGGACAGGAAGAGGAAGTGAGAGATAGATAAATATGGAGAAAGAGTGTATATTTTTTGGGGGTGACATAGAGACAAAAAAATGAGATAGAGAGAGATAGATATATAGATGGAAGGTGAGGAGAGGGAAGAAGAGAGAGATAGGGAGAGAAAGAGAGATAGATATGGAGGTAGAAATCATGTGTGTTTTTTGTGGGTGAGATAAAGAAACAGAGAAGGATAGATGGAGGGATATATAGATAAATAAGGAGGTAGGTAAGAAGAAAGACACAAAGAGAGAAAGGTGGAGACACAGAAAGGGAGTGGGGAGAGAAAGAGGGAAGATATATATAAGGGGGAAGAGGGGGTGAGAAGGGGAAGAGAGAGAGATAGAGAGAAAGCAAGAAAGAGAGAGGGATGGGGAGATATATAAATATATATAAATATTGTGTATGTTTTGGGGGTGATATAGAGAGACAAAAGAGATACATAGAGATATAGATATATAGATGGAAGGTGAAGAGATGGGATAAGAGAGAGATAGAGAGAGAGAGGAAGAGATATATATGGAGAGATAAAGAATGTGTGTTTGGGGGAGGGGTGATATAGAGAGACAAAGAAGGAGAGATGGAGGGACATATAGATATAGATGGAGGCGAGATAGAGGGAAGAATAACTCTTGCACTTTATGCATTGATTTCAGTGTAGATGGTTATTTGTAATCCTAATTTATTCATTGAAATGAAGTAGATAAAATAAAGGAGAGGGGATAGGAGGAATGAATAGAGAGAGAATGAGAGGAGTGGGAGAGGGAGATAAGGGTAAGGGGGAGATATGGGTACAAAAATATGGAGGGGGAGAGAGAAGGAGAGAGGGAGTTAGATAGTAGCAGGGTTGGAGAGAGAGAGAGTTGGGAGAGAAAGGACTTGATAGAGGGGAGGAGAGAGAGGGGGATAGAGAGGAGAAGGGAGGGAGGAAAAAGAGATGGGTTTCTAAGGGGAAAGAGGGATGGAAGAATAAATACATACAAAGAGAAAAGTGGAGCGAGACAAAGAGAGGGGGAGTGAAAAGGAAGAGATGGAGAGAGTGTGTGTATGTTTTGGAGTGAGATAGAGAGACAAAGGAGGAGAGATGGAGAGAGATATAGATATATATGGACGGTGGAGGGAGAGGGAAGAATGTTTCTTTAACTAAATGAATTTGATCATAGTAGATGGTGATTTCTAATCCTATTTGATTGTTTGCATCATATGCATTGATTTTAGTGAAGATGTTGATTTTTAATGATATTTTATTTCCTACACTAGATGCATTGATTTCATTGTAGATGTTGATTTATAATCCTATTTTATTGCTTGCACTAGATTCATTGATTTAAGTGTGGGTTATTTTTAATTCTATTTGATTTCTTGCACTAATTACATTGGTTTTAGTTTAAATTTTGATTTCTAATTCTATTTCATTTCTTGCACTAGATCGATTGATTTCAGTGTATACAGTTATCTCTAATCATGTTTGATTTCTTTAATTAGATGCATTGATTTTGGTGTACATGTTGATTTCTAATCCTATTTGATTGCTTGCACCAGATGCATTTATTTGGGTGTAGATAGTTATTTATAATCCTATTTGATTGCTTGCACTAGAGGTATTGATTTCAGTGTAGATGGTGACTTCAAATTCTATTTAATTTCTTGCGTTAGATGCATTTATTTTACTGTATATGTTGATTTATAATAATATTTACACTACATGCACTGATTTTAGTGTAGATTTTGATTTGTAATGTTATTTGACTCATTGCATTAGATTCATTGACTTTAGTGTAGAAGTTTTCTAGTCTTATTTGATTGTGTGCATTAGATGCATTGATTTAAACATAGATGATGATTTATGATTTAATGCAACTCAATGTATGATGATACGTTAACTTAAAATGATCAGATTAGCAATGTGCATTAATTTCGGTGTAAGCACAAAAAAATGATTGACACTGTATTTTTATTGTGCTATAGTAATTCAACCTATTAATATTGGAGAGCAAGAGAGACAAAGTATGATGTTTACTGCAATAGTCTGAGTTAAAGAATTGAATGGTTTACGATCTCACCTATCCTTTTCATATAATCAATATGAAAATATGGAAAAACAAGAAAATGATGTAAATATTTTGTAAATATAACCGCCATTTAAAAAAAAAAAAAATTACATTATTTATTGACTTTTGCAGAAGAAACTATAGATAAAAAAAACAAAAAAATAACTTTAAAATATTTTGAAGGAAATAAATTATTTCAAACATTAGCAATGAACAAATGATTTCAAGAGTAATCTTAGATCCAGTAAATTATTAAAACTACTCTTCAAAATATATTTAGTAATACCTCGAGGTACACTATTAAGAATTATTAATTGTCAAAAGTCGTGATACCTAAAATTAAATGAAATAAATGTGCAGTGTCCATTCTCTTGAAAACTATTGACAAGATTGTCTTCCTTCTTCATCACCAACTAATTAGTAACAAACAATTACATATGCATATAGAAATATTATACAAAAATTGTAACATTCACAAACACATCCATCGAAATTCAAACACCTAAACAAACAAACCACTCAAAGCATCCAAGTGTAGACATACAAACAATTCAAGGTAACCAACAAAAAAAAAATTTAAATAAGAGAATGATATAGTCATGTAAAAAAAAAAAACATAATGTAAATTTCAAAGTATAAAGTTTATGTCAATTTTTAGATTGTTCTATGTTGTATCGATTACATTAGCCAAATTCCAAACTTCAATTAGCAATATTTCCAATTACAATTAGTTTTTTCATTCATCAATAGTAATTGAATATCGAACAATAAATTCAATGAAAAAGGAGACAATAAACACATCAACAAGAGACACCGGATTTTGTCAAAAACTAGGGAAAACCCCGCTATGGGGAGAACTATTTGAAATTATTCTTCTCTTATATTCTCATAAAATATTCAAGAGAGCATAAAATCAGTAATATAGGTAGATATTGGTGGCCACCCACCTATTCCACTTAGACCCCCACTATTGTTTCCTCGAGTTTTTCAGTTTCCTTAATTGTAGCACAATTTACAATTTTTGGCATTTTTTCATGTCCTGAACTTCCAGAGTTGTTTTGAAGCCCTAATGTGAGTCTTCATCTTGTTATTCACTATCAAAAATTGTAGTCATTGGATAGAAATTTCTAACAAGGTATTGTGTGCATCAAAAGGACATTGTATGCCAAAGTTACAACGTCGGGATATTGATGTACCAATTTACCGCAAGGGGACCCATAATTTGGTGTTTCATCTCATAGGGTTAGGTTTCTAGATGTTTAGGGTTTTCCATTGTTTCTAAATAATAAATAGGCCTTCGAGCCTCATTATAACACAGTTCAGAGGCCTGTAGCTACCACACCTCTTCTCAGAGATAAGCTACCAACACCCTAGCTAGTTCATTTTCATTGTTTTTGTAAGCATATTTCAGTTATGTGATATTAATGAAATGAAGTATTATTTCTACTGCATCTCTAATTTTATGTTTATTTTTGTATTTTATTTCATTCTTGCATGAGTCTAGATTAATGAGCCCAATATAATATGATAAAAAATTCAACCCAACAACTTCAGAAACTAGTATATAGTGACAGAGTATGTCAGAGAAACCTTGATTCAGACTTCAGAAAACGTAAAAAGTCTTTGTATGATGGTAAAATCTATCCAAACTCATGGGTGATACCTTTAGGATAGCATGGGTGCATCTTTAGGTGTTGGACGCTGCTTTTCCCATAACATGCATGTGTCAAGGGATGAAATTCTATAGTTTTATGCCAGCGTCTGGAACAGAAACCCTAAGTTTTATGCAATCTTCGGATCTATGATTTCTGACCTTCTTACAACCTTTTCCTTAGCCAATGTGCATAACCAAATCAGCTAGAAGCTTCTTGTTGTTTTGATGTCCAAATAAGCTTCTAGGTCACTTGTATTTATAGGCTTCTAAGGGGTGATCAATGATGTGCATTTGATGTTGAGGCCGACCTATCCAATTGTGTATGTGAGTGAAGTGGACGTGATCAAATATCCATGAGTGGGTGAAAAATCAAAAACCAACTTCTTATCTGAACGGGGTGATTTTAAGGTCGATCTTGGTATGCTTGAAAACAAGAACTAAATGCCATCATCATGTCCATCAAATGGGTAGTCGAATGTGGAATTTCATCGCAGTTGCTTAATTGTAACAATTTATCTCAAACATATACATAATAATGATAATCTAAAAATGTGTCATTGTTACTCGCAACTTGAACAGGCATAGATCCATCTAACTTCGAATCTATCATGCGTCAAAAGGGATCAAATCCCTCAAGGTGCAAACCTTTCATCAAATTCTATACTCCAAAAAGAATGTTTGCACCTCAAGGGATTTGATCCCTCTCGACACATGATAGATTCAGAGTTAACTCAACATGGGTTATGATATTCATTTCGATAACAAATGGTCAACATGTTTTCTACACGAAATTCTATATGGTTTTAAATAATGTTTGATTAACATTAAAAAAATAATATTTTAAAAAAAGTGTGAAACCCTAATTAATCAAATTAAACATATATTTTATGCATCTAGCAGAATTTGCATAAAATAATATCTATCAAGATTTAATAAATATGATTCCTTTTGAATCATTTTTTGGAAGAAAGTGCCACACTCTGCTTAGCTGGATTCAACCAAAAGATAAGTTAATTCTTGGACCTGATGCATTGCAAGAGATGGAACTAATTGTGAAGAAAAATTACCAAAATATTAAAATGGCTCAAGACAGAAAAAATAGCTATGCAGACAAAAAGATAAGTCATAGAGAATTTGAAGTGGGAGAGCATGTTTATTTGAGAATTAAGCTTAAAAATAGTACCTTATATATAGTTAGTTGTGCTAAGTGAGCACCACGCTACTGTGGACCATTTGAAGTTATAGAAAGAGTGGGGTCAATAGCTTATAAATTGTCTCTACCTAGTCACATTAGGGTTCACAATGTTTCTCATGTTTACTAATTGAAAAAGTACATGTACATGATCTTACTCATGAAATTGATTGAACTGTGATAGAGGTGGAAACAAAAGGCGAATTTCTTCCAAATCCCCTTTGTATACTGGCACGGGAAGAAATCAAGCTTTGAAATAGGATGGTAGCTAGAGTGAAAGTGTAGTCGAGGCACTTTACAACTAAAGAAACTACTTGGGGACTGAGAAGGGGAAATTAAAGAGAGATATCCATCACTTTTTGAAAAGTGAATTGATATTTTGCAACACCGAGGACAATGTTTTGTTTTAGAGGGGGAATATGTAATATCCCTATTTTTACTGCTTTTATTGGAAAATTGAAAATCCAAAGGTTAAGTGGACCTAAAGGAAAACAATATTTGTGGACATATTATATTTTTTAAATTTGATAAATGTGCAATTAAAATTATTGTGCAAAGACTAGATTATATTGGAGACTAGGATTTCAAGTCCATGAGGATGGAATTAAATCCATAGACTTTCCAAAATTATCCAAAAATCCTTATAGAAACTAAAATAAATTAAAAAATTTATATTGGAGATAAAAATATTAAATATACCTTATTAAAGTGAAAATTTATTGAGAAGAGGTAAAATAAAACTAAAAAGAGGAAAAAGCTAGTTTTAAAGTACTTTTGTGGAAAAAACAAAATTAAAGCTTAGGAAAAAGGAAAACAACATCCTGATTTAACTGGATGCAGTTATGGAAACATGTTGAAAGGAAAGAAAGCTTAAATAGTCCATTCCTTGGTAGAAAAGAGGCTGTCTACACTAGGAAGGAATTGGTCTTTGCTCGGGGGGAGCTGTGGAGAGAAAGTTCAATGTTGGGTGGAAAATAGTCTTACCAAAATTGGTAAGCACAAGAAATTTAATTCTGTCTTATGAAATTTTTGTTATGATAGAAGTTAGAATAATGATGATTCAGGTGGAAAGAGCTATGGAAATTATCTTTTCTGTATGACTAAATTTTGTAAAAAAATAAGTTATACAGTCTGATGTATTTAACAAAACATACTATAATAGATATAGTTAGCTTTGTATAGTCACATAGTCAAATGAAATTAAAAAACCAACAAACAGAATGTCTAAAACCAATTATTAGGGTTTAAATCTTCTGTTAGGTTGTAATAATTTAATTATGAAGTACAAAAATGACATCAATACATGTGGAAAAGAGGTAAGAGAATTAATGAATTTAGTTAGGGTGTAACCAATCATTGAACAGAGACATAAGTACAGTAAGAGACAATTTTCAATAAAATAAGAAATATGATTGTACAAATTACAGTTAAATAATTTTTGGTATATTAACATGATGGTTACATCAAATTATTCATTCTTTTATTAAATAAGAAATTAAATAACAATTACATAATAAAATACTAGAGGAAAGTACAAGAGAAATAATGCAATGAGTTATATCAATTAATGATTGTTATTATAAACATAACATAAAAATTATATTATCAATCATATAAATTATCATTACAAACTGTCATAAAATATTTGACAAAGACCATTGTACTTTATAATTAATTACATGAATTATAAATAGGGAATTATCCTTGAATTCAAAGGACTGAATTATGTAGATAATATGGACCAACCTATAATTAGAAGAAAAATGACACTGTAAAGATTGACAGAATGATTTTTCAAAATGAAGGAATGGTAAAATGAGAGTAGAGAAATACCTGCAGAAAACAACATATACAAGGATTAATATATGTATATAGTAAGTGAAATAATTTAATAAAACATAAACAATTGATGAGGGTAATTGAATTAGAAGGATTACCCTGTTGGTCAAATTAAAAAAGTGGAACCATCCCTGTACATATAAGTAAAAATGAATAAGTTCAAGTATGTAATTGAACAAGAAGTTAAGCTAGAAATTGTACGAAAAGATAAAAAGGAAATTACCTATATTCTAGAAGACATGGTATGTACTAGGAATCTGGAGTGATCCTGTAGAAGAGAAAGAGTTCCTATAAAATCAATTTTTTTATTAATTTGAGGAAATTAATAAAATAAGAATTAGTAATTAAGAGAATAATTGCAAACTTTCTTATCAACCATATTTATGAACAAGTAACATAAATATGATTAATTTAAAATAAATAGGATTTTTAATTTCGAACAGAATCATTACAATTATATGCTTGTATAGATATAATGACAAAAGGGATTCACAATGAAATGAAATTGAATACCCTGCTACATAATATAAGGTAACTATTTTCCTTTATTTGATGGAAAATACTGTATATAAAAAAGAGTAAATGACTCTGAATTATGATGAAGAAATTCGAAATAGAGGAAATGTAATTCGAGTCAAACTACAAGAATACAAAATATTATCAAGGGAGAGAATTAATAAATTTTATAATAAATGGAATTTCATTCCCTCGAGTTAGGGTTATCGTTTCAATTATAAATTCGATCTTCATAAGGGAAAAATGATGTACTTATTCGTAAAGGAAAATGACTGTAGAAAAAAGTCGTTCTAATCCCCAACTAAGGATGCCAATCATTATAAATTATTCATTTTGGAGTAAAAATGAATCTAAATGAAACCTACAGAGGATAAAATTCCATTCGGTAAACAAGTTTAAACACAGATAAATCAAACCCTTTCAAAAGTTTAATATACAAATATAAATTTGATTTTCAGAAGAACTTGTAATTGGTTTAAGCCAAAGAAAAAGAAACCAAAATCGATTCCTTTCATGGGAATTAAATGAAAATAAATATCTGTGTAAGAACACAAGTAATTGGGGCAAATCGAATGCATCACCCAACGATTTTAACAAAAATTGTATCACTATAAAATGATGGAACTCAATGATGGGTAAGTAAACCAAAATCATTTAATTGATGAATTGTATTGAGATATAGAGAAAACAATTATAGAGATGAAATATCATCTCTTTGTATTCATTAAATAAATTGTGCCAGACTAATACTAATTACAGTAAACGATTTTACAGGGATAAACCATATCTCTAAATAAAGGTTTAATTCACAAAAATAAAGGATATGAATATATTTCTATGGAGGTTGTTATCACTCAGTAATTTCTCTAGGTTCAAGAGAGAACTCACCAAGATAACGACAAACCTACTTCAAACTCTAGGATCTAGCCTTCCTAAGGTTCAGAGAGGGCTCTCTCTTTAAAGTTTAAATTTGTTTTAATTTTTGAATATTAGGCTAGCTATGAAAGTGCAATTTTGGTTTGGTTTTGTTGGATTTGGCAGGAAAAATTCACTTGGAGGGTAGATAGAGGGAAATCTACTTGTCCATTGGGATATGGAGTCTAAGTCAAGCTAACAGAACTGGGACCAAGGCCTAAAAGGTCAAATATCTGCAAGGCAAGATAGATAGCCATTGGAGATCTTAGAGAAATTGGTTTTTGAGATGGTATGATCGGGATAAAGGGCACTTCAGAATCCTTAAATCTGGAAAAGGGGAGTAGAAGGTAGAGGTCAAATGGGAGAGGGAGCAATTAAGAATTCCCTGCACCAAAAATTAGAAGAAAACAAAGAAATGATAACTAGTTAAAAATAGGGTGCTATTAACATGTCCTGTAGTAATACTCCTAGTTATACATTTAGATTTAGAATTAAAACAAATATGTATGCATGTAACAAAAGAAGATAGCAATGGCAAGTTTAAGAGAGTACTTCACTCCATATAGTTTATCACGGGGATCCTGAAGTATGATGCCAAATAGGTGATCTAGTCTGCTACTAAAAATTGAAATCCAAAGTCTTCAATTTAAAAAAAAAAATATAGTAATCTCCAGAAATTTTATTCCACAATAAATACTTCAAAGAGTGAAGTATTTATACAAATTCTAAACTATAATATCTTGAAAAAATATCAAGATTGGTTTACAAATATCTCCAACCTTTTTACATAAATAGAACTTAAGTAAAGGACACTCAAAACTAATGCATCTATTTGGAACTATTATTTATTGATAGGTGATGACAAAGAGGATAATTCGAATTTGATCTCAACTCTTAGTCGATGATGAGGCATCCAAGTCACCAACTATCTCCTTTCTTTGTGCAATCTGCTCCAGCAATTCTGCAAACTTGCGGTCCAATGATACCTTTGTATTTCTCAATCCGAAATAGATATGTAAAAATTGAAAAAGGTTATTATAGATAAATATCTTTTGCATATAAAAATCTCTCAGTTCCCTAAAATTCTTCTCCAGTTGTTCACAATAGGCTCCGTAAAAATATGTGTAAAAAAGAGTTTTCCACAGTCTGAAAAATAGGCTGTAAATATGTGCTTGTATCTCTCATTCTATAATACCTGTGCAAAATGTGAGATACAATTTTGGATATGGATCTCTTAGAAACAAAAACCTCCTTCAGTTTTGTAATATATATTTCTTATTGGCCACAGACTTCTTTGCAAATTGATGACTGAACAGGAATTTTCAGTAAACATTTCTTTCAAATATTGTTCGATATTTCCAAATCCATAATGTATTTTAGAAAAGTGAGAGAGGTTTTCGTAGATGAGAATATTAGGAACAAAAACCTCCTTCAGTTGTGCAAAATTCATCTTTGATTAGATACAAGAGTGTCTGCAAAACTATGACTTAAACATGAAATTTCTGCAAAAATGTCCCTTCTTGGTCTGTTTTGATCCTTTTACCTTACTGTTCTTTTAACTGTTGTTACTTTCACTTTGGATAAACGTCATTTTTGTTGAAATTATTTTCATCTTTATTTACCATTTACTTCCTTTGTATTTACTTTTACTGTTTTACCTTGACTACTCTGTAACTTTGTTTTAACCTTTACTGTGACTTTCATCTAATACATTTTAACTCTGATGCTCTTTGAATGTTCTGTTTTCACTGTCATTGTGAATTCTTAATTTAATTTTACCATTCACTGTGTGTTATTCCTTTTACCTTGACTATTATGAATTCCTTGTTTTAATCTTTACGTTAAAATTCTCTTTTATCTTTCACAGGATGATTGTTCTTTAACTCTAATGCCTGGAATTTTTTAAGGAAAATCCTTTGAATTCATTTCCTTGTAATTTATTGCAGTAAAACATATATTTAACTAGTATTTAGATTGTTTTATCCAAATTATCCTTTTGCTAATGACCCGCAAGACAAAATAATTTTTAATGAAATCCAAGTCTACAAGGAGGGATTATGGCTTTGATGAATTGAGAAAACATGTGGAATGAATTTTGACTCTAGAGGTTTAATTATGTTGGCACTGAGTAATTGAGTTTAATAGTTAGGGATTATGAACATTGGTAAAAGATTTTGAATCTTTCAAAGGGCTTCTACAGAAAATCCATTCTTTAAAGGAAAATATAGTTCTTTCTGTGGGCAAACAGGGTTTATGTCTATCAATCTCACAGGAAAGTCTTTTTCAAATAACAGGAAGGTTGATTTTTCTAAGGAGTACCTGTTCTTGCAGGTCTATGGTCTTCAAACAAGTTTTGAGGCATCAGATAAGTTTCTGTTGTCTTCTAGAAGTAATTCAGGACTTCTAGCAATCTTCAATGGTGAATGGCGGGATTTCTACAGGTTCTTAGCAATAAAAAAATGAATTTTTTTTTTCTTATTTGGGAAAGAACATAAAATGAATAGGAACAGAAAGAGGCATAAACAATGGATTCCAAATGTTTAATGGGAAAATTAGGTTTAGTTTACAAGTAATGAATGACGGTCACATTGAACGGGAAAGTGGTTTTGGCCTCCCAAAGGTGTTGAATACAGGCAGTTTATCACGTGAATTTTAAGTGGTAAACAGTTAAAAAAAAAACCCACGCGATTGAATCAAAAGAGGCCACGTGGAGGGGAGGGGTTAGTGGAAAAATGACCATTTTGCATGGCTTTTGCCTTGGAGCAGTCTGGCATTTCATCTATGTGATATCTCTCGTCGACTGTTGGATCAAAAGTTTCGAAGCAAATGGTGGAGATTATTCGGGAGTTGAGTCGGGATGGAAAGGTGAGACTGGGTTGGATTAACTGCAGTGGAAGGGTTTAATATATGTCTAAACCTTTATAATATAATCAAGGAGTATAGGTTTATATATATATATATATATATATATATATATATATATATATATATATATGGGTTTATTTATGTATAGCGGTGAGATAAATGTTTATTGCAGAGGCTCTTTTTTTAAACAAGGTTTTTTAAGCCTTATCCATTGATATATATATATATATATATATATGGCGGGTTAGGACTGTCTTATTTTATAAAATTTTAAAAATGTTTAAAAATATGAGGGCACGCTTAATTATATTATATAGTTTTTTTAACCATTTTCAATTAGTTTAAAAACTATAAGGTGAGATATTTGAATAACGATAATCTTTTAAACCAAAAGGCTTTATATATTAGGTTTTTCATTTACACACATGGGATAATATACTTTGGTCAAAAGTTTATAATAGTGGGTTTTTGCGGTATTTAGATATAATGAAATTAATAACTAGGAAAGGGTATTTCTTAAGGATTTAATAAAATATGTTAAAAGTTAATATGAGAGGGGATTGAAATGTAAAACAAAATACACATTATCTCCAAGTATGAAAGAATAATTAAGCATTGATCATTTTTATAATTTGTTTCACTAATACTTAGGATAAATGTAAGTTTGTGGGTTTTTATGAATGCTTATGAAGAAATGAAGTTAATCATTCTAGGATTGCAATTTTACCAAGAAAGAATGTGTGCTTACATAGAAAAAATGGGTTTTAATACATGAATGAAGGGTAAATGATGATAAATGAGGATTTAACATAAGAACTTAGTATTTTCAACTAACCAGTCACAGAGCCTTGGGTCCGGTCCCAACAAAAGTCAGAGAAATTCTTTGAGCCTATTTGACTGATAGCTTAGAATACTGAACACTCATGGGGGAGGGGAAATTAGTGATATTTCCTAATGATGTATTATTTCCATGATTGTTCCACTGCTTTCTACCTACCCAACTTGTATTTTTAACATTTTTTCTTCATTTTGCAGGTGCATTTAGGTTTGCAACCTTAATTTTTTTTTCTTTCAAAGCATAAAACTAATATAAATCTACCTTATTTCATCTGAGAGCTCATATTAAACTTTTGAGCTCCTCATTATTCTCTACCTATCTACTGATTTGTCAAATTTAAATTATTTGAAAACTCTTTATTCTCTATCTAAAACATGACATTGAAAACATGAAAATTTAAGATTAAAATGTTTAACTGATCATGGATTATGGAATTTATTAACACTCTGCACATAATCATTATTCTTTGCAGTAAAATTAAAGTAGTGGAATTTGTACTTTCTCACTTTCAGGTCTTATTTATTTTCTTTTGGGGTATATATTTTTCTTAGTGCTTTGATTTTTCTTTTAGGACTTTTACCCTCTTTTTGATTTTGTATTATTTTTAATTTTTTCAAAATATGGGAAAACAACTTGTAGAAAGCAAGGTATGTACATATTTACAAGACTTTCAAAGTCAATTAAAAAATTATGAATCCTATTATTATAGGACCCTAAAAAAGGTAATAGTATTAAACCCCATAGAATTTTTCTTTGAACAGAATGACCCAACCTAATAACTTCCTTAAAAATACAAAGAAATGATAAAAATGAGTTTAGGAGCAGTAAACCAACCAAATTCAGTCACGGCCATAGATAATAGCACCATAGATAGATTTGGTATTCATAAAACGGTGGAAGAGAATACCTGGTAATTATAAAACCTGCATTGCCTCAATCTCAGGATGTAGAGAGGGCATGAGGAAAGTGGAAACATGTTTGGTCAAATGAAGCCCTGCAACCACTGAATTAAAACGTAAAAAGTTGCAGAAGAAACCAAAAAAAAAATTAATAAAAATGAACATTTATACAGTGGAAAGAATTAATCAAACGATGACATCTATTTACCTAATGCAGAATGAGTAACTGTAAACAAATGAGAAAGCTACGAGAAATCTCCATGGCCTAGGTGGAGAACCGGAGCCGAGTCTTTTTTGGCATGAAAAAATGCAAATGAAAATCCAGAAAAGGGTAATTCATTGAAAATACAAATGTATAATATGGAGGGAGATGATATGACATTATCCTCACCGTAAATGTGGCCTTCATCCACGGTGCAATGAAATCGATAAAAAACCATAGGCCATGTGACAAGTTAATTCAGGAAGTATGCTACATTACAAACTTTATAAAAATCCAACAGATAAATGACCTTTGAAGAGTTGTCAACATTTATGGAGGGATACGATGGATCATGGACTCTCCATATAGAGTTCCATATCCAAAAATTTAAACCTTAGGATAATATTTCATGAAAATTAAACGATACATAGGAGACTTTAAATTAACCACTCAACACAATATTATCATGAGGATAGAACTATATTAAATACATAGTTTTATAACCTCATAAATATTACATGTACCTATGTAACGTTAGGGTATAAGATCGAGTTAATGATAAGTGGCAGAACTAAAACGTAATTCGAATAATGCTGTAGGATAAAGTAAGGGTAGTATAGCTGAATGTCTAAGATATTAATTATAAATGATATCCATATAACTTTTTAATAATTATGGTACATAAGTTAATACTTGGGTTAAGAGCTAAGTCCATATGTGGATAAATAGCCTTGACATTAATCCTCAAAATGAGATTAAAAAGGTATGAGAAAATGGAGGAAAAATAATTAGAAGGGAAACCTTTGAGGATAGTTAAAATGTTAGAATATAAGTAGATATTCTAATATAAAATTTAATGTGATTATGTCAATAATAATGCTAACAAATGCATAATCTTATGAAAATATGACTGATTAGTAAAATAAGTTACTACTATAATAAAAGTGGGAACAATATAGAAATGTTTCAATGATAGTCAAGAGTGAAAGAGAAATAGTGGGATCATTGAATGTTGGTATAAGGATCATTAACAACATACGTTAATTCTTCTCATAAATAATGATGTCATAAGAAATAGTATAATAACAGAAAGTATACATATGTTGAAATATCTCAAGATGACGAAAGGTAATAAAGTCAAAGGACGACAAAGTAGCATAAAGAGTATACATAGAAAACAAAAAATTGGGTAAGTAGAGTTGTTACATCAACCACATATTATTCGGAGGGTAATGGATTTGTGGAATATTTTAATAAATATTTAATCAATATCATAAAGAAGATGTTGGAGGAAAACAAAATGAATTGGCATAAGCATCTTATTAATGATTTGTCGGAAAACAGGGTGAGTAGTAAGAAATCAGTAGGAATGTCTCCTTTTCAATTGGTTATGGAGTGGATATTGTATTTCCTACGTCACTTGCAGCCTCGATTATAAAATTGTTGCAAGAAGCAAGTAGTGAGGAGAATGATGTGCAACACCAGATCAATCAGATGATCCATCTTCAACAAACAAGAGATGAGGTATTTCAAAACACCTCAAAGCTTCATGAAAGGATAAATATGGTATATGAGCGCAAGACAAAGGTATATATTTCAACATTGGAGATGTGGTCCTCCATTGGGATGCTAAAAATGAGGAAAAATGGAAACAAGGTAAATTTCAGAACTTGTGGAAAGGACCATACAAGATTTTAGCCTCTCTGAGACATCATGATTTCCTATTAGAATAAAATAATGGAGAATATTTCTTAGGAGGACCAGTGAATAGTAGGCTCCTTAAACATTACCTTTACTGATCCATATTTATGAAAATTTCCCAATTCCATTGTACATATCACTTTAATTTTTCTACAAAGTATGAATCGAAGAATCATCAGAGCTTGGAGCCCATGGTGAAGGCCATAAAGTTCCATTTATTTGTTGTTGACTTCAAAGTTCGGTTAAATTCAATTCAGTCCATTTTGAGTCATTTTATCATGTCAGTTTTTAGTTCTCACTTTTCAGTTTGGTTTTTAAACTTTTGACTCCATGCCCAATGGATAAGGCTACTTGGTCTATATTATTCTTGACACCTCCAAGGAGCTTCCATCCCCAGCTGGAGTCACTATTAGTGTTAGTATTTGCATCCTATCACGATTGATTAAATGGACTCTTATCATGTTTTTTTAGGGTCCCATAGCCAATTTTTTTTCGTTTCATTAAGTCTTCAAGAAAAAATTTGGTCACTAGTCATTAGGTTTATGAATATTTTACACTCTTTCCAAAACATTAAATGATGGTCCATGTCATAAAATAAGCTCATTCTATCATCATTGAGTGATTTTCATCACCATTTCAGTCATATCCATCATGATTCCATTCAGTTAAGAGTCTCCATTAGGTCATTAGGGTTCCAAGGTCACCAAACTTCCATTTCATGCATAAAATCCAGCAATTGCAGGGGTGGTTATAGGAAAGTATCTTCAAAAAGTTTTTATTTCAAACGTAATTTATGTTTGCATAAGGGTCCTAAAGTGAAAAAGGCTAAAATAAAATATGAATTGGTGAGGTGGGCCATCTTACCTCATTAATTACTAAGACATCAAAAGAAAATTATAAAAGCCTATGGAAGAGCTCAATTAAACTCATTTTTACTTTACATGTCTTTAGATCCCCTTGAAATCACTATTCAAATTACGAGAAGGCGAAATTTGTGATAAAGAGGGGTTTTCTGCATTTTCAGAGAGTCACGACCTTTCTGCTAAGTGCGAGCCTTTCTGCGACCCATCTACTAGGCATAGCCTTTTTGCGACCTTTCTGTCGGGTGCTACCCTTTCGCTGCCCTTCTGCGGAATTTCCAGGGTTTCGAAATGAAGAGCTTATTCATTTTTTTCAGGGTGAAATTCAGAGTTTTCTTAGCTTTTGAATATTGTTCAAATATTCATAAAGCTTTCAAACAACAATAAGTGATCATCCAAACATATTTTCAATCAATTTCATCAATGATTATGTGATTTTGTCTAAGGGTTTTCTCCAGCATAGTGTTATACTAGTTTTTTGTTCTCCATTGTCTTAGTGAATAAGCCTATCTTTAACTTACCCACGTTATCATCTATCCTTCATAAAATCCCTATCCTATTCAATTCCTATCACTCAATACCTATTTACCATTGACGTCATTAAACCTTAGATTTCTGTTATCTCATCAAATAAATTTCACCACACCATTTCATCTCATACTTCCCTTTGTCTCCTCAAAAACCTTGAGGAAATTCCCATACCATCACTACATTTTATCTATTTCCAAAAACACCATGACCTATTAATAAGAAACATAAACTTGGCTAGATTCTATCCTTCAAAAATACTTTATGGAGAGTGAAACCGAGAGTAAAAATAAAGTGCACAAGGGAGGACATCATTCAATATTTGAGCTAAGCAATCTGAGTGAAATAAATTCTTCTCCATTTGTTAAAACATGTCTTATAAATGCTGGTTGTATGAAGTTTTTTGAGATCATCAGAGAGGTTGGCTCCTATGTTCCTTTCACCATCCTCTTTGCCCATAATTTTCACATAGAAAGAGTTGTCATAGTAGGTGTAGAGTTCAGTGTTTCAACAGACATGATTTCTTCATGCACAAGTATTCCAAATCAAAGTGAAAAATAGTTCAAGGTAATGGAATTACAACTTGATGGCTATAAAATGTTCCTAAAACCTAACTTCATAGATTATCCTGAGTGTGTTTTTCCTTTCAGATTTCTCCTTGACAACTATGCCCCTTTGATGAAGCTCATTATGAAATATTTTACATGTGAAGGGAGATTTTCCTGATTATACAAGTATCATGTTAGATTACTCATTCAATTCGCTTCTACAAGGACACTTAATTTGTCCAAATTTTTGTTTTCCTCTCATGCTTCTCCTAGTAAATCTTGACTGGCATGATGCTTTGGAGTGATTTTGGAAAAATCAAGTTTGAAGGCCCGCTTGAGGATATGTTTTGGAACTTGATGGGGCATTGGAAACTAGACACGTGGGGCTAATTGACCTAGTTTTCATAATGCATATTGGATTCATAAACTTAAGCCAAAATCAACTCTCAACTGGCGTGGCCCTTCTGCTAAAGGTTCTTGTTTTGGTGGATGCTGGTGCGACCCTTTTGTTCTTGGTGCGACCTATGTGGTCTAAAAACCTTTTGAGCTCTAAATGATAGAATATTTGATATATGTCTATAAATTTGGTTTATTTTAGCCTTCTTAGTTGGTTTTTGCCTCACTCTATGGGGAAATTTATAATTAATGAGGAGATAAGCTCTCCTAAACTTTGTCTAAAATCATGGAAGTTGTTTCAACTATCCTAGTCTGTAGGTGAGGATTGATAAAAGGAATTTATGATGAGCCTTGAATAGGATTTTAGACCTGATGAGTTATCCTATGTTGTATTTTCCTATATGACATGGTTTTTAATCATTTACAAGGGTTGGAACATTAGACATTAAACTAGTGTATTCTATTTTGATCAAGTAATACAGTGAATATAGAGAAAATTTGCAGCTTAAATTTAGGGATTCATGTGGTGAGCATGTGTAACACCCCTAGTTTTATGTTTCTTTCAAGCAAGACATTGAAATTTAATCCAAAGGGGAGTGGACCCCAATGGATAAGTATTTTGTGGATGTAATTAAGTATTTAATTATGGAAATTAAATAAAATTATTTTGTGCAGATTGACCAAATGAGAATTATGAGATCACTTGCCAAATCCATGAGGATGGAAAGAGGCAAATACTTTCCTCAGAAATATTTCAAAAATCCTTGGAAGAATTTATTTCCAAATTATATTTTTGAGGAAAAATCTAGTTTTTCCCCTATGAGGTGAAGAGTAGTTGGGAAGAGGTAAAAAGCTAAGAAAAGAAGAAAGCAGCTTTAAAAGTCCCTAAATAAGGGAAGATTAGGAAAATAGGAAGAAAAGCATCCTGAAATTCTGGATAGAGAATTAGAAACAGGCTTTCGGGAGCAAAAGCTTAAATAAGCTACTCCTTAATAGATCAGAGGTTGGTCTATTCTGGAGGTCAGCTTAGCTTAGGGGTGAGTTCTGGAGATAGAGGGACTCTAAGGTTGGGAGGACTAGTCAATTGCAGAAGTGGTATGCCCATAGTGTTTACGAATGAATGAATTACTTGCAATATTTTTATTTTGTTCCATACATTTACAGAATTGTTAGAAGAATTAAATCCTCTCAGTTCTGCATAGTTGTAGGAACAAGAATTATGAGGAAAATCAGCCACAAGCTCTAAACCAGTGATTGGTTTAAATCTGGAGATTTATATTACCTTCATAATTCATAAGTGTGTAACTTTAATCTACTTCTGTTAAAAATAAGATTAAATCAGCAAGAACTAGAAAAGATGTTGATTTCAGATCTGTAGATCGTTGAATTAACAGTGCATGTATGTCTATAGATTTACCCTCTACAATAATAAAAGCACGGAGGGATGAGCACAATTATTAGAGTTAGATATATTCAGATATCAAAAAGTGGGGTAATGATGGGTTAATAAACCTGTAGATAATTGTGGTCTGAGAGTTAAACCTAAACTGGTGTAGGAATGACATCCTTTACTGGTGAAATGTCCAAAATGAATACTCTATTGGAAAATAAATATAAGGAAAATCATATGAAGTGCATGCAAAAATTTGTAAGCTGTGAAGGATAACAAATATTTCACCTACCATATCTACATAAAATGCTGGTTAGAGGTGTTAGCTAGAAAACTAGATATACTTAGCCTATTAAAACAAACAAACAAACAAATAAATAAATATAATTTCCAGAGGTTCTTATTTTTGACACAAGTAAATCATACATGGAAACTTTAAATGAAGGAGTAGAATAAGAATTATATTGCTAGAGTAGTATAATACACATGAACACATAGACCAGGTGGAAATGGTGATTACACATTCAGGAATCACTAGATTTTTGTAGACTTGTAAACTCTTGTAGCAGAGATATTTATATACATTTATGTTATTTCAATGTGGAGGGAACAAAAAGGGAATATAAGACTAGTAAACTTATTATTTCCATCAATTAAATTTAAGCAGACAATTACTGTAGAAATAAAATTAACATGAGGAATAACATGAAATAGAAACCTGGAAACCATTAAAATATATTATTAATCTGTCATTGAGAACAGAGAGGGATTATAGATAAATTCATATACTAATTTCTAAACCAAACTAATGAACTAGGCTATCGTGTTTCATAATAACACTACAGAAAATGTTTATCCCGTGAATTACATCACCTAGATTAACTTGTTAACAATCCTAGTATATGGCAAAAGTTATTACTACAGTAGTAATTTTTACGACAATAAAACTTGAATTGTCGAAACAAATTATGTATAATAACAACGAGAGAGTCTGGACACACTCCGACTAAGATGTTGTTGATACCAACCTGAAAGTTCAGGATCAAACAAAGTTAAGTTCGAGTGAAATACAAATTCACCAAAAACCAGTGAAGAAAACTCTTGACGAGATTCGAATTTACCTGAACCAAAATGAGGGCAATGTGAGAATAGTGATAACGAGACAATGTGAAATTCCCATAGAAAATAAAATACTAGAACCGAGCATAAAAACAAGGGTTACCTCGAAGATTAAAACCCTTTGCCTTAAAAACGACCTGCAAAAAGAATATCGAAATAGTGTTAAAAATTCGAAGACCAAGACAATCACCTAGAACGAAAACGCACATGGTAAAATGTTACAAATGAACCGATTGCTTACCTAGGGTAGTGATGATTTCCGGAAGGGAGACACTTAGAGCCAGAGTAACTCAGCTCGAGTAATATGAGTATGGCCACAGAAAGCCATGAGGAATAAATTCCTACCAGAAAGTGATTAAGTATTAGCACCAGAATTTAGCAAAGGGATGCTAAATGAAATGCAAGAAGTGATGTTGGAATAAAAAAATCAAGAGCAATAGAATAGAGAGATTTCAATGAGAGATTGGTTCATATTTGACTGAGACGGTTTCCCAAAATTAAATGAAAATATGTGGAAAAATTTTTATTTAACAACTTCTCTCACACCCTAAATCGACCGTATTTCTACTGGCAAGGAAAACGTGTAAAGGTATTGTGCACAGAGAGTAAATCCGCATACTCAATCTAGTGAAATGCTCAAATTTACATACTTGAATGATCACGCAATGAAGAAATAGTTGCGCCAAGAAGCCTTGGAGAGCACGACACTTTGTTTCTCCAAACGAGCAGAGTCTCGATACCAGGAGTCGGTCAAGAAGAGTGAAGGGCGAAAGAACAATTCCTTTGACAACAAAGAACTAAATACGATTTTCTCAAATCAGAACCAACAAAACCCTAAGCCATCTCCATTGTCCAAGTGTCCTTGGATCAATGGTAACACTTGGATCGAGTGGGGGAAATCGAAATTCATTACATATCCATCCAAAACATAAATGTAAATCCATTGAAAGTGATACCACAGTACTCAAAATCGTATCACATGACTAGCGTTAATAAATGAGCAGAAATACGTTGCATAATATAAAAACGTAAACACATAAACCCTTGCGTGTAAACGTGACCCAAAGCGTATCCAGAGATAATAAAAATTTAAAAATCAACAAAGCGCCATCAAACCAAGTTGACGTGACGTCAACAATAATGCCAAACACACATCCAACTTTACAACTAAACAATAACCATAAGATGCACGTCACTTATTCTGTCAGTAAAATTTCGCATGATGACGCATCCAGGGCAGGATCGGTGGTGCCATGAGTACGATAATCATTAATAATGGAAACAGAAGCCACATATTTAATGAATTACATAAATGACATATTTATTTAAATAGAAATAGATCGTTTTAACTCGATAACCTTTAATTCAAGACATATGTTATAAACTTGCACATATACTATGGAGATAAACGATAAATGAATAATATATCCACCATTTAATCCATAAGGGTATGACATCGAAATCCAAAGCGTAGGTATGGTGAACTCTATAAGGGTTGTATGTAAAAGTTTAATGCAGACATAGAAATATTTATGGATAAAGGTAACCATATAAATTATGTGTGAATAGTATATATATATATATATATATATATATATATATATATATATAACATAAGACACAAAAACTTATGGGAAGAGAAAAATAAAACTATGATAGTCAGCCCATTTATACATATATGAGTAATAGGAGGAATACGAAAACCCTATGCAATAGAGTTTCATAATAGATGAAATTCAAAGGTAGATCGGAATAGCTGTGGCCAATAGAAGGATAGAATTAAACTATCAATAGAAAAAAAAAAAAAATTGGGGTGGAAAAGAAGAGACACTATAGCATGTATGGATATGTTTCTCTTTTGTAAGTCACTCCATTGAATACTTTCTCTTTCCATTTCATATCTATTTCTTTCACTCATTGTCATTAAAGTTTTTTAAGCAAGATTCATTAATAGTAATGCATGCTCTGTTTTGATGAGATAATGATGTTGTGTTTATTTTCTTCTTAAGGAATGAATTCATATGTATATTCTTGTTCTTGATATTTCTTTTCATCCTATCATAACCATAAATCCTAAAGTCTCATTTGATTCTACCTACCTTGACCCTTTAGTCCCCTGCAATTTTTTCTCTTGTAACGCTACATGATTTTTCAAGCCTAGCTCTAAAGGTCCATTTTCATCCAACAAAAAAACCCAAAATGAACCAAACCATAGAGACTACTATACCTAGCCCAAAATCTTCATTATCTAGTCAATTTGGCTATGATTTTTTTGAGAGAGCCCTCTCAACCTAGTATGGCTAGCTACTAGGCCAAAGTGGTCAGTAATTACCTTTGCAAGTCTCCTTTTGAGCCTTCAGAGATCCGATGGAGTGATAACAACACCAACTCATGTGTTTGTAGAGATAGTTTCCATAAATTTGAAACCCACTTAGTCAAAGGAAAAGTGTATCTAAAACCCGCCTTAAGTAAATTCTCAATGTCAACTTTAATAGATGTTGCTTTCCTCTCATTTACTGAACGAAAACTTTTCTGTATAGGATTAGCATTCCCATAAGTATTGATCTCATGTTGGAAAATTGATGGATCAATTCCAGGAATTTCTTCATAATACCAAGCAAATACATCATGAAATTCTTTGAAAATATCATTATAAATTTGAATTTATTTAGGGGAGCACTCGACTTCGATGAAAACAATTTTTATCATATTAGGATCACTGGAGATGTTCACTGAAATTATTTTTGAAATGCTAGACATATTACCTTCAGCATAAATCTGTGTTGGAGCCAAAGGATTTAGAATTGTGTGAACATCACCAGTTGAAAAACGGCTAGACAAACTTGACTCTACTTTACACAAGTCTAGGAGGAAATATGACCAATGATGAAAATCATCCAAGGGTCTTTCTACAATTATCATTGCTTCCAGGATTTCCTCCTTAGATAGTAAAATAGTATAAAGGCAAGCTTAGAAGAAGTAGAATTAAAAGTCTAATCTGGAGCCACATATCCATCCAAATCCACCAGTGAAAGAGGAGTAGAATAGAAATTTGCATTGTTAAGAATAAATCGATAAGTAATTTCAGCTGTAGATGTGGGATATTCCATTCCACCCACTTTCCCTTCTTCTAATTTTTCTATGTAATAGGGTAAGAGCCAAGGATACAAAAAATAATGAGTTTTGATGAACTCTCTTTGAAAAGGGGCCTTGGATGGTTACATGCCATTTATTTGAGCGGTAGGAGAAGGAAGATGAAAAGTACCCATCAACGAGGAATACATTCTGACTCCTAAATTTCCACAGGTTACTTGGATTTCTTCACCAAGGGAATAATAGAATCAAAGGATTCATTAGAGTATTTTAGAGAATAATCCATCTGATCAACAGTAGAAATTATCCCTTCATGGGGAAAGCATAGGAAGAGAAATAATGATGATACGATGGCACCCATTTTATAAATCCAAATTTTCCCCTGGTTATAGTCCAAATTAGCATCAGATATTTCTACATAAATCATCACCTATAGAATAGGGATTTTTATATTTTTTCATACTTCAAATTATATACATGGGTTTGGAATAGATGGACCCATGTGTGCATGCTCTTTTGAGAGGGCAGACTCACGTATGGAATTTAAAATAATGTTTTTTAGATAAAGGACCAAGTATGAAGATAAAGGGCTTCCCAAGGCCATAAATCATATAATAAAATATACAAAGGTGGAAGATGATGCTATAACAATAAGGATCATGGGAAAGCATTAAATAGTCCATCACGGGTCATATTTCATGAAACCTAGTGAGTTATAGACAAAGAAACATCATATGATTTATATCAAATGTTCAAAACTTAGACCTTCCCTGAGATACCTCCTCAGGATCTATACTTGGTAATTTACTAAATAATCAAGCACTTACAACTTAGCAAAATAGTAACCCACCCACAATTATTCCCATTGGCAAAATAAATTAGTTGGCTACTTAAGCGGATGGATGATAGTCAAGGATATGAAATAAATATATCTAGCTTCTTTCAACCCATTTTCCATCCAAACAATATAAAAAACATGAAATGAGGTACTAGAGCTCATTAAACATTGGTTAACCTATTTCCCCTCATACCTCGAGGAAGTAATGAAGAAACAATGATTCCCAACAAATTATTTAAGACTATGATGTTTGGTTTATATCCCACCCATCATTTAAGGAACAATTATCAATAATTCACAACCTTTCTTTGTTGACTCCATGGGAAAGCTAATCCTAAGGAGTCTAAGGATATTCAGATTCCATTGTTATATTAGGTTACCACCATGAAGTTCACTTTCAACTAGGTAGTTATTATCTATAAATCCCTAGTGTTGAAACATCAATATTATAAATTTTGAGAACCATTACATGTTTTCTTTCCATTATCTCAACCAGAAAGAAGAAAAAAAAAAAAATTTAAAATCATGACCAAAAAAAATAATAATAATAAAGGACTATTGGAACTAGTAAGCAGGACCCTACCTTAATAAAATTCTCTCACAATTACACAAATACATGAAAAATGCATGTTTCGAAAATTCCAGATGTGAAAGTCCCTATCATGAGTTCCTTGATATGAAAGTGATTTGGACCTACACTCATATGATGCTAACATACTGGTACATATATGACATTTTAGAGTAAGTAAAAAGCTCAAGTTTTGATGTTTTGTGACAAGGAGGATTTCTATTAAATATATCCACGTGGATAAAAGCATGTTGTGAAGGTAATGGTATTCACACCTTTATTTTTTTTTCGAATAAAATCACTCGATAAAATATAATGTGGTTTATTCCATATGGTCGTTCAAACTATCGTTATAAGATTTCAAAATGGGTGTTATATAATGCAATTCGATTATGTGGTTGGGTCTATGGTTATGTTGTAATAAATGTTGGATTTCTATAGAAAACATAAGTGGTGGATTTTAAAAACAAATTATTTTCCATGGGTTATAACCCCAAAGGTTTTTTCCCTTTTCTTCATATTGTATGTTATGTTTGTCACATGGCCGAAATTATGGTTGAATTTCATAAATTATTTATACCCAATGCAACGAGGCCACATCTCAAGTTTGAGTTTTCGATGGTGAATACTTCTACCATATGGTTTTAATGTGATATATTTTCATTACACAAAGAATATATTTGTGACGTCAATATTGATACGCCCAAGGCTTGTGATAAAAAGTGATTTCAGTTGCATTTAATTTGCCTCAACCACCAATAGGAGGTTTAAATATGGCATTGCTTTTGTGGAAAATATGTGTTGTGTCTAAGCCTCCAAAGGGGTGCGTTTTTTTGCCATGTCACCCACTAATGATAATCCTCTGTCTATGAGGCTTTCCACCTAGAGATTAACTGTGTCTTTCATTTAAATTCTTTTCTCGTTGTTCAAACCTATTATTAAAAATCGATATGACTTATCCTCCTTTTTGATAATATGATCTATTGTTTATTAAAACTTAATCCGGTTATGTTGTTACCCATTGTCTCACTTGTCGGTTCTTGAAAATTGGAATCCATTCATTTATAAATCTTGATCATGCTTTCAATGTGGAGTCTTGGATTGTTTATTGATCATTGTCTCCCTTGTGACTCATCTTTCCAACTTCCTAACAATTACAATGAAATTTAGGTTTTCATTAACTCCATTTTTGCATGAACCCCAACTTCCCTGCACCGTCTTTTCACTCCTACGTTTATTTTCATGTCATATTTTCATCTTGAATTATCTATTTTAAGTTATGCTGAAATTTTTCCTATATTTTTTGCTCGAGGGCGAAGGGGGAAGGTGAAGCTTTAAACTCCATTGCAGTAGTTTCCTTGGTCCTAAGCTACCAATATGTTCAGAATAGGCTACCCCAAATGTTAATGAATTTATGGTTACTCTAGTCTTTGAATCGCATGGATTGGTTTATCCCCATGTTTTGTTTAAGATTGCTTGGCATAGTCATAGTGCTTGTCTGAAATCATATTTTTCTTCTTATTCAAACAATATCATGAAATCTATTATTCATTAATATTACCCTCTAAATTATCATGAAAACCAAATTCACCCACATGGAAAGAAAAATAAAGTGTTTTTGAAAGGTCAATTCACTCACTCGTATATCCGTGTAATTTTTCTTCTACACTTGGTGCAAGCCTTTGAGGTTAAACCTTGGGATAAAAATCACCCTACACCTTTTTTAAGTTGTCACAATAAATATTTTTTTTAAGATAATCATTATATAGAAAAAAAATCTATGCCTGCTAGAAAGTAAGAATATTTATTCTATATACGACTAGGTTACAAAGAGAAATTGGTATGGCTATGCTTCTCTAACCTTTCACGAGTATATTTTGGGAAAGAAAGTTCATGCTAACCCACATTATTTTACTAAAAATATCCTTGGAGGTTACAAAAAATATTGTTGTTTTTATTCTTTAAAATATTATTTAACATCAAAAAAATGTTAAACATGTTTTTAAAAGCATTGTAAAACCATAAACCATAATTGACATTTTTCTTTTCGAATTCCCATGGGGTCCCTCAACATGTAAGGCACAAAGAAATTACTGGTGCTCAAGACTATTTCCCTTTACTCAACCGACTTGAGTAGAACTAATTCTTACTCTACACTAGTGCATTTGATATATGAAACCATTTCATAGATAACTGTTCAATAATGAAAATCCTTTAAATTTTTTTGTGTCTTTGTTGATTGAATAAAAAGGGCTTCATTGTCCTTGGTTTTAGTTACCATAGTATTTCTATTTATTTCTTAATTATGGTTCTATCTCATTCGAAAATGGATCACACTTACCCTAACTCAATAATCTAAATAATATAATAAGACAAAAAAATAAGGGTTCTCCCACCTATGGAAAATAATGCATTTATATTCTTTACAACCTGTGCTTGTGTCACTACCATTTCCTATATATCAAGTCTTTTATTTCAATTTTGAATAAAAACACTATAATTTAGTTCTTTGATTTACTCATAGACAAGGGATATGGAAACCTTATGCTTGCACTAACAACTTTTTCTATTTTTTTTTATGCGAATAGAGGAAAATACCAAAAATTTACTCTTTTGAGATTTTCATTCTTACAAACACTACTATGCACATGTCATTACCTATGAAAATTGTAAACAAAATATTGAATTATTTTTCTTTACAGACTTGTGAAATTATATTAGTTATACTGATAATGCCAAAAAACTTCCCCCTCTTTTCAAATTTTGTTTTTGTGTGTGGTTTTGACTCAGGTAATTACTTGATTTATTAATTTTGAAATACCATTATTTTTATCACATGAAAATATCTTAGGCTTTTATAATTATAGTATGAGTTTATTCAATATAAACAAGCGTAGAGGAGGAGGAATTAGAGATTGGAGCCTCCGGATAAGGTGAGAAAGGAGACATAGGGTGTAAATGCACTTTGATGGGGATTCATAAGAACTTAGGAAATTGCTTCAGATTTGTGTAGTGAACCCTACATATCAACCTACTTCCTAGCCTACAGTTCTACCTCAAAAACCCCATGTTTGTCATGGGCCAAGCATTGGCATTCCTATGCCACTGCATGTGTGTTTTCCTCTGACTATTCTGAATAACGATGGGTGGAAAATCACAAGTAAAACACAACCTTTGTACCTTTTTCAAGGTTGGCCTTCTATTCCATTTCCCCCTCCTCCTCTTGAGGAAAATATATATCCTCACCTGCAGTTTGTTGCTTCATGGATTGTACATTGCCCGCAAGAAAAACCTCAAACTTATAGACATTTGGATCAACCTCTCCCATCTACTGTCGAAGTTTCCAAGCAACCTACTATACCTCCAAAACTAGTTGCTTAATATGCCAAGCATGTGTTCACTCCTCAACATGTTGTAAGTATTAAAAGACAAAATGCTAAAGTTAATATATCTAATTCTTCACATCGTTCGTTGCACTCCCAGACATATCACCCTCACCAAGAAGAGAAATAGGCCAAATTTCCTCCATCCCACATGTTGAATTCATTTATAATGGACTATTTTAGTATATTTTTTATGCAAAATTGGATGTTGTTTGTTTCCTTCTATTGTTTACTAGATATATGATAGTTTACATGGACATAAGGATTTTTTTGTATATCTATGTTGTGAAACTAGCTCCAAAAATAGAAGAAAAGAGATATCAATGCCTTAGAAATAAGCCACTTCGAGGGGGAAAACTCCAATAAATTACATAAATGAACAATTATTGGATGATTCAAATTAAAAAACCTCCTTTCTATATATAGGATTCCATGGGGCCACAATGTAATCCTAGTGTGGCCACAATGTAATCCTAGCCGACCTAACAATAATAATTTAAGGGCACAATAATAACAATATGGGGGTTACAGGGGTACAATAATACCAATAATGGGGTTACACTAACAACAGTAAGGGACTATAATAGTAATATAGGGACCTAACATGCCCCTCTACTTCAAAAAAGTGTTTTCCTCAATGCTTGAGTAGCTCTGGGTGCTTTTGTATAAAATTCTCATCCTCCCATGTAGAATCTTCAGTGGGTAAGTTCTTCCACTTGATGAGATACTCTGAAATTGATCGATTCTTTAGCTGTCGAGTTCTTGTTTCTGTGACCGCTTTAGGTTCCAATATTATTTTTCCTTCATCATCATGTTCTGGAAATATTGTTTGAACTGGGAGATTTTCACCTATAACCTTCTTTAAGCATGAAACGTGGAAAACTAGATGCACTTGTGAAGAAGCAAGAAGCTCCAATTTGTATGAGATAGTACCAATCTTTTGCAACACCTTGTAAGGACCATAGTACTTTGGCGATAATTTATTATCTTTCTTAGTTTGCTTGAGGGACATTTGTTTGTATGGCTGTAGCCGTAAAAATACCCAGTCTCCTACATAAAAAATTCTCTCGCTGCGATGTTGATATGGCTATTGTTTCATTTGATTTTGTTCCAAATTCAGGTTATCCTTTAAGAGTTGGAGAACTTCTTGTTGATGCTTGATGTGATTTTCCACTGCTTGAACCATTGAATTTTTTGTTAAAGATGATGTGATGGATAGTGGATGATATCCATAAAGTTCCATAAATGGGGTAATTTTTGCTGCAATATGGAAGGAAGTGTTATACCACCATTCTGCGAGAGGTAACCACTTGAACCATTGTGTTTGTTTATCAGATACAAAACAATGAAGATATCCTTCCAAACATTTATTTACTATCTCAATTTGACCATCGGATTGAGGATGATAAGATGAGCTATGAGCTAATTGAGTACCCAAACAAGAAAATAACTCCGTCCAAAAATTTCCAGTAAAAATGGGATCTCTGTCGCTCACAATAACCCTTGGGCTTCCATGTAGCTTTTGAATTCTATCCTTAAATGTAGTAGCAACTGTACTTGCTTTAAATGGATGAGATAATGCACAAAAGTGTGCATACTTGGTAAGTCTATCAACTACCACCATGATGACATTCTTTCCTTCAGACTTAGGTAAACCTGTGATAAAATCCATTGAAATCTCCTCCAACGCTGACTTGGAATGGATAAAGGTTGTAGAAGTCCCGGGGTCTTAATTGTCTCCACTTTATTCTGCTGGCAAACCAAACATTCCGCCACAAACTTTTGAATATCAGATTTAAGGCCATCCGAAAAAAATTCTTTCTTCACCCTGTGGTAAGTTTTTAAAAATCCCGAGTGTCCTCCTAAAGGAGAAGTGTGCAATTCCAGAAGAATTTTTTGTTTTAGTTGAGAATTCTTACAAATATATAAGCGATCTTTGTACCATAAGGAATCATTTTTCCAACTAAATGTATCAGATGTACTAGGATCTTGCTGCAACTTTTGAATGAGTGTCCATACATCTTTGTCCTTCTTCCATTCATCTCTTTCTTTGGTTATCCAATCTGGTTGGATAATAGAAATGGCACAAAGCAATGCTTCCACCTCTTCATTCTTTCTTGAGAGTGCATCTGCAACAACATTTAGCTTCCCCTTTTTGTAGATTATTTCAAAGTCATAACCCAACATCTTTGTGACCCATTTTTGCTGCTCTTCTGAAGATAGTCTTTGTTCCAAAAAGTGTTTAAGACTATCATGATCAGTTTTTACCTTGAAGTGTCTTCCCATTAGGTAAGTAAGCCATTTCTTTAGTGCATGTAGTATTGCTAACATTTCCTTCTCATAAATAGGTTTCTGTAAATACTTTCCTTTGATTGGACGACTTTCAAAAGCAATGGGTCTTTCTTCCTGCATTAAAACTGCACCAATTCCATTTCCTGAGGCATCACATTCCACAATAAAGGTTTTTGTGAAGTCTGGTGTAGCTAAGACCGGTGCTAGGCACATTGCCTCTTTAAGACGTTCAAAGGCCTTAGTTGCTTCAGGAGTCCATGAAAATGCATCTTTTTTCAATAATGTTGTTAGAGGTGCTGCTATTCTCCCATAATTCTTAACAAACTTGCGATAATACCCTGTTAACCCGAGAAATCCTCGCAACTTCTTTATGGTTGTGGGGACTTTCCACTCCTTAATGGCTTTAATTTTGTTAGGGTCTACTTTAACACCCTCGTGAGATACAATATGACCCAGATATTCCACCTCTTGTACTCCAAAGAAACATTTGGATGTTTTTTCATATAATTGTTTCTCCTGCAATAGTTTGAGCACCCTGTCGACATGTTCAACATGATCCTTCCAAGACCTGCTGTAGATTAGTATATCATCAAAAAATACTAGCACAAATTTTCTAAGGAAGGGTTTGAAAATGGGATTCATCAACCCTTGAAATGTAGAAGGTGCATTGGTAAGGCCAAAAGGCATGACCAAAAATTCATAATGACCCTCATGAGTTTGAAATGCTATTTTTGGAATATCTTCAGTCTTCATTCTAATTTGATGATATCCTGAGCGAAGATCCAACTTGGTAAAATAAATTGCTCCATGTAATTCATCCAATAATTCATCAATCACAGGAATGGGAAATTTATCTTTAATGGTGAGCTTATTAAGCTCCCTATAATCAGGACACATGCGCCATGATCCATCCTTCTTGTGTACCAATACTACAAGAGCAGAGAAAGAACTTTGACTAGGTTTAATTATACCCGCCTCTAACATTTCTGCAATCATACGTTCAATTTCACTCTTTTCGACATAAGGATATATATAAGGCCTGATGTTTGGAGGAACACTTCATAGAATCAAATGAATAGCATTATCATAATCATGAATAGGTGGGAGTCCTTTGGGAGTTTCAAACACCTTGGAATGACTGTCCAAGACTTTTTAGGGATCTACAGAAATAGATGATTTTGATGTTGGAACTTCTAGTGAACATAATTGTGCAATTATGCCTCGTTGTTGTTTCTTTAGAAGCTTTGTCATGACATTAGATATTATTATATTTCCTGGCTTCCCTACAATTCCACGTAATTCGACTTCCTTTCCTTCTAAAAAAAATTCAAGAAAATTTCTTGAAAATTAAAAGCTATTGTCCCCAATGATTGTAACCATTGTGCTCCTAATACAACATCAACACCTCCCATAGGAATGGAAAGCATTGTACTATTCAATACATATTCCCCCATGGTTAGCTTGATATTATGGAATTTTCCAAAGAAACTTATAGTTCCTCCATTTAAGACCATCACTTGACATTCTGGTGCTAGGTATAGGAAACAATTCAATTCCTTGGCTACCTTACAATGAATAAAATTATGGGTACTACCTAAATCAATCAACACTATTACCTTTTTCTTCTTGATATGTCCTTCTATCTTGAGAGTTTTAGGAGTGGTAATTACTACCAATGCATTACATGATATGTTCAGACTCATTTATTCCTCTTCTAGGGATGGTTCCTAGTGTATATCCTCTTCTTGTTCATTTTCTTATTCCTCTTCACAATCTGTGTAAAATAATTTCTTCTCAGAGCACTTATGACCTTTAGTGTATTTTCTATCACAACTGTAGCAAAGCCCTTTCACTCTTTTTTCTTCCAATTTTTGTGGTGTCAACCTTGTAGGTTGTGGAAATCTAGGTGTAGCAACACTTCCTTCTTTATAGAAATGAGTGGTAGGCTTCCTTGTCGCCATAATTTTACATTCAATTTTTCTTTCCAAACTGAATGCCTTCTCCAATGAATCAGGTTCCAAAATGCGAACTTCATGATGGATTTTATCCTTTAAAGTACCTATGAAGGGATCAATCTTGTGTTCCTCTGGAATATCAGTTACCCTTATATTCAATTTTTGGAAGTCCTTAATGTGCTCCCCCACTAAACCCTTTTGTTTGAGATTTATCAATTGGCTAAATAATTTTTTGCTCTTTGTATCCTCATAATGTGCTATCATTTCCTCCATAAAAATTGAGCAAGTGAAAATTTGTTTACGGGAGCAAAGCCATCGATACCATACAAATGTATTTTGTTCTAAATGTAAAGTTGCTATGCGCACCTTTTGTGTGATTTGCATGTTATGGAGATCAAAATATTGCTCCATCTGTAGTATCCATGTTACAGGATCCTTTCCATAAAACTTCCTCATATCCATTTTTGGAATATTGTGGTTCTTCCCGCAAACATTAGAGTTTATGAAATTACAATTAACATTTATTTTGTTCTCATCATGAGTTTCCTCTAATATCTTTCACCATTAGGAAACATTTTTTGTATCAAATTGGTCAAACCTTCCATGTCTACTTTTAGATCATTCTTCATGTTTTCCATTTTTTCATCGATCTTAGATTCCATGCTAGCTTCCATGCCATCTATCTTAGATTCCATGCATTTCTTCAAACCATCCATCTTAGTTTCCACACCTTTCTTCAAAACTTCCATGTCATTTTTTTTTGCTCTTTAGGGAGAGCGAAATTTGTTGCACTTGCTCTTGTAATTTTGATATGTCATGTTTCCATTCTTCATCTTCATGAGTCATAGTAGAGCCTTCTAAAGGCTTAATGGGTTTTGAATTATTTTTAGGGGCCATTTTAGAAACCAATACTGATATATATTCTACAATATGCCCTTGGAATCAATTCAAAATGATTCTTCAAACAAGACTTATGCAATTCGGGAAACAAACTACACACCTTTTACTTGCTTTTGCAGAGCTCTATATTGAAATTGAATTATCTCTAAAATTAAATATCCTCAATATCTAAAATTTGGCCATGTAGTAGTCCTCTGAAGCTTCTTTCAAATTCCATAGGTCTGACTTGATTTGCATTCTTCAAGACAAAGTTATGTCCAATGTCCCACAATGACCTAATTATGGACTCGTTCAGTAGAGTGAACTTGTACGACTTTCCATGTGTCACTTTTTTCTCCTTTGGATCTGAAATTTATAGACAGGAAACTAAAATCCATTTACTTCCAGTCACTTTTTATATAATTCCAATTCGATGATCAGAGAGAGAGTTATGAAGATTTTCCCATTATCACCTGCTTGAGATGAAATTAGGGAGCCTAAAATAGACCTAACTTCCACAGCTCATATCTCTGAAAATGTTGTGAGCCAAGATCTAAAATGTTGCGACGATGTTCCTCAGGATCGCAGCTTCACGCTCTAAAAATTTTAGCTTCTGAACCTTCACATACCAAAAGTTATAGCAAAAATTCCACGATGACCTTTTTAAGTGAAATTTAGGAGCCTGCAAAAAGCCCTACATTGCACAGATCATATCTCTGAAAATATTGTGAATGAAGCTCTAAAAAATTTCGACGACATTCCTCAGGATTTCAGCTTTGCACCCTCAAAATTTCAACTTTAGAACCTGTGTAGAAAAAAAGTTATAGCGAAAATGCCATGATGACCTTTTTGGAGTAGTGAAACCCTAGAATCCAAAACTTTGATACCAAATGTTGTGAAACCAGCTCCAAAAATAGAAGAAAAGAGATATCAACACCTTAGAAATAAGCCACTTTGAGGGGGAAACCTCCAATACATTACCTAAATGATCAATTCTTGGATGATTCAAATTACAAAACCTCCTTTCTATATATAAGAGTCCATGGGGCCATAATGTAATCCTAGCCGACCTAACAATAATAATTTAAGGGGAAAATAATAACAATATGGGGGTTACAGGGGTACAATAATAACAATAAGGGGGTTACACTAACAACAATAAGGGACTATAATAGTAATATAGGGACCTAAAAAATTATATGTATAGGTATGCAATACCTATTTATGTGATGTGTTTTGAGACGGTTACATGATGCATATGCTACGTTATTTTGAAGAATATTATGGAGTACATATTATTACATGTAAACCATGATCATATTGTGAGATAAGGGAAATTTATCGAGGCACAAGGAGGATTCATATGTTAGGGTGATGATATTTCTATGGGGACTATACATTGTTGTTTGACAACATTTATTCCAGAACACATTTTCATTTTCAGTGATGTTTTCTTTGGTTACACACATTACATGACGACATGCTTATTTTACATATTATTACATGGAATATCTACTTTATATCAGTTATAGTATTATGATTTAAAATTAATACTAAATGAATTATATTACGAAACAAGGGGGGTAGGAATTACTACCAAAGAATAAACATATAATTGATCAACTTTTTTTATTTAAATTCACGTTTAGAACCCCACCCTCAACCTATAATCTAAACTAGATAAAGAATATATTGTGATTATTTACTCAAAGTGTTTTAACTATTCTAACCACTTTGATGGAATATAAATGAGGTAAAGCGCTATGAAGGAAGAGAGAGAATGATTATATGAGAGGTATGCACTATGTTATTTAGTTTTTATTCATTCCTCCTCATTATAATTCTTTGTGAGTTATAAGAGGATGAACTTATATGTGATAGTAGATCACATTCGAGGTGAAGGAAATGTTTGTGAGCAACTCCACTCATCTATTGGATAAATTACTTTATGTAACTTGTTTTTTTCATGTTATACTTGTTGTTTGAAGATACACTTTAATTATGATCAGTGTTAAAAACCATTAATTTTGCAACAAAAAAAAAAAAAATTCTACCCTTATAACAGAGCACCCAAAGGGGTTCTGAAGGTTGTTTCATTATTTTCTTTTCTTTCTTAAATTTATGTATAGTTTTTTAGACATTGCAAATTTTTAGAATTTGATATAGTCAATGGTTCTTAGTAGGGACCTTCCTTTATGTTTTTGATGTACTTATAAATCCTTTTGTTAATAAAATCACCATGATTTATATAAATTTCATTTGCATATTTCTTGCTTGAATTTATATTTTTATTGACAATTTTCATCTTATTTGATTATGACTTAACAAAGCTAAGGCTATACAAATTTTGAGAGTATAAAATATATTAGAAAGATAATTAATTTTTTTCCATTTATGTTTGAATTTTTTTATTTATGTACATAGGTTTTAATCAGTTTATTTATATTTCTGTATTTTTATGAAGATTCAAACATTTTGTTGTAAAATTTGTATATGAATTTATTTTTTGTCCAACGTTTTGTAGATAATAATTCTAAAATTAGACAAAATTGTTGTTCCTCTAATTAATTTCATCATAGGGCATAAAACTCTAGGCAACCTTGTCCCATTATGTCACTTTCAGAACTAAAATTCGAGGAGTTGGTTAATAAAATCATAAATTTTTCTTTGATCATCACCTTGAAGATTTAATTACTACATCAAAGAACCTGAATTTAGGTGAGTATCCACACATTCACATGCAATTATATTTGTTGGATTTGATGTGTGTAATACAATAATTCCTTGATATGGGATGGTGATGGAAGAAAATTGTGTCCCTGGTACACATCTAATGGAATGACCTATTAACAAAATAATTGTGTTAATATATGTGAAATGTTTCTCATTTTCATGTATAAAATGAAATTAAATATGTCTTCTAGCAATTTGTATGACAAATAAGGCAATTCAAGTGTCCAGTAGAGTGGGTGATTGAAATGTAATGGAGCATAGGATGTGTTGATATATGGAACTATGAAAGCTCCCAACCCCCAACCACCCCCGCTCCCCCCCATCCCCCTGACCCAAATTTAATACTAAAAAACTACCACAACAAGAAATAACCTATCAAACAATAGTGCATGAAGTAGAAGTCGCCTTGTCCAGTGACAAGAAATTGACCTGGCCACCATTGTCATTTTTCATCAGTTATTACATTTTTAGAGATGTTAAATAAATATATCTTGAAATGACTTCTTAACATATTTCTATTTTAGGGAGAAATTATATCAGAAGCATGATTTTTTACAAATCTTCAAAAATATTGTCAAGCCTATAAGTTGGTAACATGGAGACTTTGGGTTATCGTTGGTTGGGGCATCACATGCTATTTTTTTTTTGGGTTACTGTTAGTTGGGACATGAAGACTTTGAATTAAGATGTAACTGGCTATATAGTCGCATAGAAAATCTATTATTTTCTAGGATATTAATAATTCCATTTTATCATGTCATTTGGGTTATATAACTACAAGAAAAGAGACTAACACTGAAATAAATTCTAAATATAATTTTTTAATGTACTATATATAATGTAGAATAGGACAAAATCTAGGAGTTGAAAATTTGTAAATATCCTTGGGAATATAAGAAGTCCCAACAAATAGTTGCAAACTAATGTTATATTTATTTAAGAGCACCAAAGAGTTAGGTCTTTGATAATTATTTTTCTAAAATTTCTAATGACAAAAAGCTCTCAGGGCCAATTTTAAAGGATAAACAATTCAAGTGTTGGTTTGGTGCATGTTGTGAAATGATTCTAGTGTATGCCCCATTACTTCTGCTTCCTATAAGGTATAATTTTCATTCAATGGAATATTATTAAGGTGAAATGTATGGCTTTACTAACTATTGATTTTATGACATCATTGTCTTGAGTTAATGAATGGACAAAGACTAGTTGAATTAGTGTTTCAAAATACTCTTTGCATATATCTTATTTAGTTATTTGTTGATTTTTGTCTTTCTTTACCAATTAACTATTTTTGAAGAAAGTAAGCGTTAGTCATCTCAATATCCATTTATTTTATTTAGTTTCTCATAGCAAAGATAGATTAACAGAGTTGTATTTGTTCCATTTATAATATAATCATATATCATCTTATATTCTTCACTTAAATAGTTCAAAATATTGTATTCCCCATAGTAGTGGAAACTAAGCCTAATTTGGGATGGGCCGTTTACACAAAAAAAAATGAGGTATTATTGGAACGTTATATTGGAGCTTACCCTTGATATATGGAAGGGAATTTTACTCTCCTCGTAGTATAGTCTCCCATAGAATGAAATTGCCGTTGATATAATTTTTAGGTAGAACGCCTTGATTCCATATTTATGAGACAGTGACCTCTCAACTACAAAGCATTCCCATTTAATGGGTTTTGGGTAAGAAGGAAAATGTAGAAATATTTTCATACTTAAAATTAAGTATATCACTTTGTCAAAGGTGATATTTAATTATCTACAAACCTTGTTACCATTTCCCACTGGTGATGCCATTGTTTGTGTCATTTCTTGTATCTCTCGCATTTTTTATTCCTTGAAAAAATAAAATACAAAAAATGTTAACAAAATTAACACAAACAATGTTAACAAAATTAATTACAATAGCCCAGGCGAAATAGCCCTATTGTCAATTACCTTGATAAATATTACTTTGGTACCCACCCAGATTCAAAACACAGAAATTAATTAAAAAATAATTAGAATATAAAATAGATATCAAAATAGATATGTTACATAAATTTCCATTTAAATTTGATCTATTTGTCAAAACCTAAATAATAAATCTCAAAGAATTAGTCTCCTAAACTTTATTTTCAAATAGCTAATAATAAAAGAAACATTTCAATTTCATTTTGAACTTTATTAAAAAAAATTACAAAATTTAAAAAGAAAGAGAAAAAATTTAATATATATATATATATATATATATATTTCATAAGATTATATTATCTAAATTCAAACATATTTTTAAATACAATCTAATTTTAAAGTTTGTTATTTATATATATATATATATATATATGAGATGAGATGTAGGTAGGGATTATTTATGGATTTTGAATTAGTAGCTTTAGAATTTTATAATATATTTTTATTTTTTAATTTAAAGAATATTTTAGTTTTATTTTAAAAAATACATGTTGCATAAATAATCATAGGGCAATGAAAATGTGTATTGGGATGTAGAATGATCATGAATAGTGATATTGTGTAAGGGACATGAATAGTGATATTGTGTTGGAATATTAATATTCAGTAGAAGAAGGTATATGGAGAAAAGGATGAGAAATTTGACTTGTCTTGTGTTTTTTTTCTCTTGCTATTTAATCTCGCTTTTTCTAATAATATGGCGTGGTGCAATATTTTCAGTGTAGGTGGAGGCCGTTGGAGGAGATTGAATATGTATGGTGCATAGTCACAAATATCTTTCAATATTATTGAGATGTAATATTAACCACTAATAAAACAAATATAGTTACAATTAGATTAGACATAATAAAACAAATATAGTTACAATGGGATTAGACATTATAATATTTTAAGTAACACTGAGTGTAATGAGAGAGTGACATCAAGTATAGTTACAATGGGATTAGACATTATAATATTTTAAGTGAAACTATATTTGTGTTTTATTTGGATTATAGTGGACATTTTTTTTAATTCCAAGAATGGTCTATTTTTATTATTAAAAAAACACTTATCACGTTAGGGCTAGGGCAGTGATAAATGAGCAGAGCTGAATGTAGACGTTAACTAGGGTAAGGCATAGGCGCTGACCGAGTAAGTAGATAGGTGGTGGAATCATCTTGGAAAGTGAGAGGGCACCTCATACTCCCTATAAATAAGGGCTCATGCTTTCCTTGCTCTCCACAACCACAACCTACCTCAGGCTATTGATATTGTGTTGGATTATTATCCAGTAGAAGCAGCGATATGGAGAAGAGGAAGGCCAATGTAACTCGTGTTGTGTTTGTTCTTCTCTTGATATTTGTCACGACCCTTGCTATTGCACTTTCTTGCTTCTCACTTCTCTTATTTACTTATTTATTCAGTGCTTCATTGATGTATCCACTAACTAATCTGGTGTGGCGCAATATTTTCAGAGATGCAGGTGGAGGGCGTTGTAGAAACGCGAACATGTAGGGTGCGTAGCCAGAAGTATAAGGGACACTGCCACGACTCCAACTGCAAAACCATTTGCAAATCTGAAGGAATTGAGGATGGCAGCTTCCACCGCGCCCATCTGTTCGGGAAGAAGAAATGTTACTGCAAGAAACCCTGCTAACATCATTATTCTCTTCATCGCCCTCTCAGTGTGTTGCCTTGTCCGCTATTTGCAATAAACATCGCGTGTTTCTCCCTCACTCACGTGACGTGAGATTATCCATGTGATTAATATGACGTTATCCACTGTTGTGTTTCATTGTATGCTTTAAGGTTGAGCTATTAAAACATTGGAATTAGAGCAATGTTATTTCACTTTGTAGTCTAAAGGGGCCACGTTTTAGCCCGGAAAAGTCGCCTGTCGGAAAACTTCGTTGCCTGAATTCCCTTTCATTTTCACGTCGCCGAGTGCCTCGGGATGACGACATGACCCCACTTTTGTCAGACTTTGGAAGGCTGCGGCGGCGGCGAGTTGGTGGGTGACGGAACTCGCATTCAACGTGATTAAAAAAAGTCCCATTCGCGTCAGAGCTGATTTCAAAAAATTTGTATCGTTTGAATTGGCGGACAGAACTTTTGCCATAACGCAGATGGCGTCGAAGGATGGAAACCAGGGCAGCTCCGACAGAGGTGTTGAGTGCTCTCAGTGCAATGCAACCTTCCAAGCGTCTTCGTAGTCTCCTTAATCTCCTTAAGGCGCTTGATTTAAGTAGTCTCTCATGCAATGCTTACATATGTCTACTTGTTACATTTATTTACAGGATTGTGTTTATTCATTTAATGTTGCATTTTACTTCTAGAGACATTACATTTACATAAGATTATCTGTCTAAAGCAACCTGGATCACCTTACAAAATAGGTATATGGACGTGTTAATGGATGTTCAATGGTTTTCAATTTGGAGTAATCAATACAAAATTGTTATTGATGATTTACACTGAAATGATGATATAATTATAAATGAAATGGAGCCCATTTAAAATTTGTAAAGAGGAAGGTGGATATGGATTCTCACTTCTCACTGGTTTCACATCACACTTTTAACATTGGAAATTTCCTAGAAGTTCCTTCAAACCAAATCGGCGGGCTGCCCACAAATATATGAAAGAGTAAAACCAATAACTGTTTATTTTTGCATCTGGAATGAAATTCAAAGAAGATTTTTTGTGAAAAAAAAGTAATACATTTCAAATACAAGGTAAACATTGGACACTAGTTTGCAAACTTTCTCTTTGTGCTTTGTCAATGACTACTCCTATAAGAAGCAGAAGAAGAAGTATTGCAAAATCAGTCATTCATAGTGAACCACTGCCTGAATCATTGCCTGGAGGACCAATATATTTTGCAAAGCAATCATTGTTCTCTGAACCGCAGCCTGATCAAGTACCTATTGCAGCAGATGAGACTTTGTCAAGACCACAATCACACAACTTTAAAACCACTGATGGGACTGTGTCGAGACCACAACCACACAACTTTAAAATCAGTGGGCTATTCTGTACGCAGTTATTAACAGAGATTTGTATGTATACATAGATTGATTTTTTACAATATCAATTATCAGAGTAAAACTTTAGATGTTTCTAATCCAACTTTTCTCGTTTCCAAGGGTAGAAATTAGAATCAGATCTTCAAATTGTTGTTAGTATTCATTGATTATTTCATAGGTGCATGTGTGATCACCTACTCTGCTTCTTCAGTCATTTTGGCAATCCTATCAATGGCATCACACTATACCTGAACCAAGATAATTATGCTATTCCAAAGCCTAGAAAAGAAATATTGATACCATTGAATACATAAACTTACAGAATGATTATCAAGGATGGGAATGACTCGTTCAAAACAATAACCTGGTTAAAAACTAAAAATGCATAGTTATACAAATATGTCATCTCGTTGTTCACAGACATTCGACGCTACATCTACATCGGAAAATTCAAGTAAATTAGGGCCGACATTGAGGAGATTTGACCCTTTACTAACAAGGTACTTAGTAACAGGAACCTATCAATTTAGCTAACTCTTAAAAGCTTCTCAAAAACATAATTATTATAAACCCTCATCACCAAAATACTAAGTTATAAATTTAGATAATCTAAGATTATGATTGAGACAGATCCGGGCATCCAACAAATATGGAGCAAGGATCAACTATAAGATATACCTTTAACTTAAGTGACTGTGCAACTCCTTCTCTGGAGTTCCTGTAATCCTAAGACCTTCATGTCATCCAGAGAGATATGTAATTATGCCATAAGCCTCATGAGGTTGTGCCTTCTACTTATTGATATTATCATGTGGCCACAATTCCCTAACTACAGGGATTCTCAATAGATAAGAAGCACTTGACTGAGAATAGGCACAACTAAACAAACACGAGCCTATTCCAACAAATCAAACACATAAACTATCCCTAAGCCAGTCAGCCAATTAGGGAACCAATTTCCTTTACCATAGCTCTTATCTCTACAACTGGGATAGATTGATTATTACTAGAGAGGGGGGAGGGCATCGTCGATACCAGTAATAATTGAGGAAAGTAAGAGTTTCAGGTTCGGCATTAGAGTCTGCCTTTTTCTATATTGGATGGGGGTACCATGTTTGTAGCCTTGGACGGTTTGAAGGCCGAGAAGACTTTGCAGATTTAAATTAATGAAATTTATTACTCTGTTTTGGTAAGATTTAGACAATTGACCTATTTATCTGTTTATTGCATTTTTATTTACCGATTGGCAACACGTTCCTTTTTTTACTGCAACACACATTCTAATAGTCACAACTAGCAATTCATGTGACTAACAATCACTATATTAACACTCATACTTTTCACTTGTTTCTTACAGTCCTTGGCTCGATATGCATGTCAGTTCCACAAACATAAATATTGATTTATGGTGGATTCACTAATATTGCAATTCAATTTCAGCTTACACATGTATCGATTTTGGTGCAAAATGGCCTCAGTTCTGCCAAGGCTCCTGAAGCTGAAATTTTCTTTTAAGTTCAGAAAGTCTAGCATCAATAGGTAATTTTCTCATAGTTCTAGTGTATTGTTGCCTGTCTTTATTGAATAATAAATGGAAAATTACCTTTGCAAGAGGGAGGACATAGTGAATTGATCCAGTGTCTAGGTTCATCCTGTAATCAGATGTTAGTCTAGCTTGCCAGAGGAGAATTGCCCTATAACTACCCTATGGAATGCCATTAAACCTGCCATAATTATTAGTAATGGATGTAAATGAGGGACTACGTATTCTCATTGGAAAAATAATGTAAGTGCGTTTTTCCATTGTAGCCTTGGACGGTTTGAAGGCCGAGAAGACTTTACAAATTTAAATTAATGAAATTTATTACTCTGTTTTGGTAAGATTTAGACAATTGGCCTATTTATCTGTTTATTGCCTTTTTATTTACCGAGTGGCAACACGTTCCTTTGTTTACTGCAGCACACATTCTAATAGTCACAACTAGCAATTCAAGTGACTAACAATCACTATATTAACACTCATACTTTTCACTTGTTTCTTACAGTCCTTGGCTCGATATGCATGTCAGTTCCACAAACATAAATACTGATTTATGGTGGATTCACTAATATTGCAATTCAATTTCAGCTTACACATGTATCGACAGGGATATAAAAATACATGGCTGAAGTTCTTTAAGACTCTTGGAAAGCTGAAATTTTTTTATTTTTATGAGTTAAAAGTCCCACAACTCAATGAGCCATTTTATCCATGAATATAAGTGTGTATTTTTTGTCTCTTCTTAGAACAATAAATGGAAAAATGCCACATAGTGAATTGATCCAGTGTCTAGCTTCATCCTGTAATCATATGTTAGTCTTGCTTGCCAGAGGAGAATTGCCCTACAACTGCCCTATGGAATGCCATTAAACCTGCCATAATTATCAGTAATGGATGTAAATGAGGGAATACATATTCTCATTGCAAAAATAATTCAAGTGCATTTTTCCATTATTTAGCTAATTACATTATCTTATCCTACTGTAGCATTTATTAGATTTGGATGAATTCAGATAGTAAGGTTTGCTGATCATATAATTTGTTCATTGAAGTTCCTTTGAATTTTTTTTTTGTTGGCATGTGTCTGGGCTTCCCATCTCCTTCTGAGAAATGGGCACACCGTCTTAAGTCATCCTCGGTGCACCACACATTATAGGCTACGCCTGCTTCAATCAAAAGACCGTGTCTTGTGTGTAACAGGAGGTCATATGGTAATTCTCCAGCTTTAGTTTCAAATGGCTTTAATATGCTAAAATGTGGATTTCTTCATTTTGGTTGACTTCCATTAATCTTAATTCATGCTTAAAAGGCTAATTTGCTTCAAATGAGTTGTTACCAAACTGGACAAGTTATAGAAAATTCAGAGCTCTGATCGGATTTGCCAGACACCCAAATGTTGTTTTGTAAAGAAACTTGGGCTTAGGTAAATATTATTTCACAAGCCATCCAGTAATGTAGGTAGGGATTGTGTATGGGGTATCTTACACATGGCTTCTCAAGTTTTTTAACAAGGTGGGAAGTGGATTATTTTCATATGAAATTATTAGATTCAATGCAGATTGATGAGTGAACTGTATATGGAGATCATATTTATATGAGTTCTCTGATGTAAATATTGTTACAGTCACTGTGATACCAATCCTTATTGCAATGGTGTGGCTTAGGTTGGTGTTCTGTTTCCTATGCATGTTCAATGGAACGGATATTGCTGGATCGATTATGCAAGGTATTGAATTAGGGTTGTAGGATCAGAAATGAATTTACAGAATGACCAAAGCTATCATATGGCTTAAAAGTTTCCTTTGGACTGAAGAAACAGTGTAGAAAATGCCATCAATGCCTTCCTTCTCCTAAGTTTCCATGGATCGAAGAAAGAGGGTAGAAAATCCCATCAATGCATTCCTTCTCATAGAGATGAGAACAAGGAGAAGGTTAGATGTACTTATAAGTAGCTTATGATTATCTAATTCCATCGTGTCTAGTTACTCTATCTATTATGTTTTGATTCTTTAATGATATATATCCATTCACCGAGATAAAGTAGAGATTAAACAACAATAGCACTAAGAAGATTTAAAGATTGAGTTGAAAAAATCTTATTTGCACAAATTCAAATAAAAATTATTATTATTATTATTATTATTTTTAGTATTATAAATTAAAATTTGAATTGAAGACATGGTTTGCTCAAATTCAAACAACTAACCTACCTCTTTGTTGTTTGTGGTGTGTACTTGAATTAAATGAGAGGTTTTTTTTGTTTGTGGGTGTGTACTTGAAGCAGATGAGAGTATTCCCTTTCAACATAAAATACTTTGTGCCAGAAGACAATTATCTCTAAGTTATTGGAGTGTATACAAACCACTTGCTATCCAATGCTATACAACACTATATGAATGTTCAGCCACCAATACTCGACCTAAATCATGTTGTATTTATTTAATTCAATTGAATAGTTTGGTGCTAGGTCCAACATCTTTATTTAATGTCATAGTCCAAATAAATCTAACTGGTAGAAATGAATTGCCAAGAAAGAGTGACAGTAATATTCAATTCATGTTAATATAAAAAATGAATGAGAAGATATCCTAAAACAACAATGATTGTGCAGTCTAACGGCAATTGTAGTCCACAACTAAATTTCCAACATCTTTATTTAATGTCATAATCTAGATAAATCTAACTGGTAGAAATGAATTGCCAAGAAAGAGTGACAGAAATATTCAATTCATGTTAATATAAAAAATGAATGAGAACATATCCTAAAACAACAGAGCAGTTGAGAAAGCTGAGACAGTATCCACTGTGATTTGCATCTTATTATTTCATAAGAAATTCACCTGCTGGAAAAAGGTTCTTTATATGTACATTTGTGATATGTGGCATGATGTTCAGACTCACATGCTAATCTTAATATCAATTCATATGTTGCTTAAGAAGAACAACATCGATTGATATGTGGCATGATGTTCAGATTCACATGTTGATCTTAATATCGATTCATATTCTGACAAATTTTGTAGGTATTCACTGTTTCACAAATTTTGTGCCTTGAATTCTAAGCTTCAACCTTGTATCCTTGAATGCTATAGTTTCCAACAAAATTTCCACTCAATCTGGGACATGATGCATAATTGAAAACAAGTCTATCTTCTTGTGATTGGATTCTCTTGATCAATGGTTTTGCCACTTGTCATTGGATGTTCAACAACTGTCAAACTCACAGTCACAATAGATCTTCTGGATGTAGAAAATGATTGAAACACCCATCGAATCACTAGGAAAATGAAACCCATCAATCCATGAAAATTTGAGCAAATCCTGACAAATTTTGTTGTGAAAAAAATGAATACAAACATGTTTGGTTTTCATAACCATCTTAGCAACCGCAATTGCAGAATGAAAAATCCATACAAAACTATCAAATTTCCTTGGTGTTGGCAAAGGAGTAAGTGCTGCAAATGTTTTTCCTATGTGCTTCAAAACATCAATCACACATGAGGCTTCCTTTGGCCATCGATTTTATCTAAAGAGGCTCTATGTTAACTCAAACTATCCTCTCCCTCCTTTATAAAATCAATAGAAAATGTCCCACTTTGAATGCATTTCATTAACTGTTTTCATCTCGGAGGTATGACTTAACATGCATGAAAATATTATTTCCAGTCCTCTCATCACATCAAACCTTCCAACGATGCAAATCAACACAAATTCTTTGCCATAAACACTCAGGCACAGAAAGGCACAAAAAATTCATGGTGAAATAGAGATGGAAGTTTTGCCAGTGCAAATTTTCTGACTCTGTATTGATCATCAAAACACCCCTTGTTTTCTCCTTATTCATTGAAATCTTCTCCCTAATCCTGAAAAGTCACATCATGCAAATATGTTAACTCTAAATTGTGAGGCATGGATTAAAAATATGAGACCCATTTTGGAAGTTGTCTTACAAGGAAAAACATTTTCTATACATCTGAGGGAATAACATAGGAAATTTACATGTTTTGCAAAAAAACTTGTTATTCCATCAACTTTACAATTGATGCACATGATCCCTTGCTGAAAATAAGAGTTGTCATCTGATAACCACATTTTATATCATGAAAACACTTTAAAAAATAATCCAAGCAAGACCAAAATCACAAGCATCAAAATGTTTTTCCAGGTCATCTATGGTACTATTTTGACTAGTAACCTCAACCTCCTGAAGATGTTGACCATGAATAAAAATATCATAATGTAACCAGGATTCCATTTTCCATAATAATAACTCCGAGAATCAACCATAATTCATTCCTTCCTCTGGTGGAAAGTTCCTTAAAAAAAATCCAACAAATATTCAATTTTCAACTGTGCTATAGAATGGAGGACACATTCTCAATATTCCCTTTAAAAACTATTAATTCACAACTGAAACTTTCCATAACACTCTCTGCATCTGGATCTTAATATGTTGCTTAAGAAGAACAACATCGATTGATATGTGGCATGATGTTCAGATTCACATGCTGATCTTAATATCGATTCATATTCACTTTATATATATATATATATATATATATATATATATATATATATATATATATATATATATATATATATATATATATATATAAAATTACAGCAATATCTGGTGGAGGCCTACCTTTGAGGAAACCAAGTCCGCCACCAAGTGGATACCAAATTGTTTGTCCAAGGAGTCTACACAAACTATCCTATTTGCTGATATACATAAAAAAACAGCATTCTAAAAGACCATCCCATATCTATGCATGGAAACTACTAGAAAAAAGAAGATAAACCAGGCTTCAAATTATGGGTGACAAGTCCTTGGGATCATTAGGCTGCTCCATTGGCTCCTTTTTCTCCCACTGTTCACCTTATTTATACTCCTTCCATGGATGTTCAACCATTGTGGAAGATGATGCTTCTCCACCCGTTCCATAGTTACCTAACAAAGTGTCATTTGTTAGCACAATGAAATTTGTTAAAGCATTAAGGTATATGTACAAACATAACTATATTGAGTGGATGGGAGGGGAAAACTACAGGAAATGCCTAAATGTTGAGTAGATGGCCTTTCTATATTAGATTTATCATTTTTGTCATTTTCATTGCCAATAATCACTTTTTTCTCCTTCATTTAGGATTTAGTTAGATGCACATTCATTCAAATGTACCTGGCATGGTAGGAAATGTTGGATGCTCTTGCATCTTCCTTTGGTCTTGGTTTATTGCCATAACTCTGGATTGTTGCATCGCTGTAAAAATAAACATATCACATGTTAAAGAATGTTTATGACTAAATACACAAATCTAAAACCATCACTATATTGAATACATGAAAAAAACCTAGAACCACAGACAATGCATTATTTGATCGAGGACGACCTCGCCTATTGAGGTATTGAAACTCAAATGGTTCATATTCTGATGGATGGACATTCAAATCAATTTCAAAACCATTGTTTTTTTTGCTCCTTTGTTTCTTTGTAGGGCTAAGGAAACACTTTTTCCTCTTCAAAGATGAATCAAGAGAGCCCAGCCCAGGTGTGAAGTCAAAATCTATAACATGCAAGTTGTTGGCTTCATCCATCATTTTTTTAACTAGACTAAGCAATTGGTTTGCCTTTGTCAAAGTAGTAGGAGGGTTATCTAGAATGAAATGCATGTATCTAGACAACTCCTCGTTTACCAAATGAAGTGCTCCAACATCTGCATCAACAATATCTGTGGCCATAGGAGTGGCATCAACATCTACATCATGGCTCTGGGTCTCTATATTTATTTTAGAAGAGTCATTGAATATGTTATCCACTGCATGTTGATGAAGTAATGGATATGGATTATCTGAGTGGAAATACAACCAATTAACCTTTATCGCATGCTTGCAAATGTTGCCACGAGTAGACCATGGGCATTCACATGTTATAAAATCCATGCGATACCATTTGACAAGGTACTTCTTATCTCGATCTGTTTGACTTCTCACCCAATAAGCATTGGTTATGCTCTCATGAGGAGAACAATCACTATTCAGAATTTTTCTTGCTCTTTCCACTGATGACTCAAGCTGTTTCTCTTTCTTGTAGTTGTTTATAAATCCTTCTTCTTTCAATATTTTCTTATATTGATAACAAGGTTCAACACTTGTTAGCAGGATATACAGCAACCAATCCATCCGACGAGCACATTTTTTTCTTCTATCAGATAAAAAATTTGTTTTCAAATAACAATGATATGACTAAACAGCATTGTTGGTCTCCTGATTTGCATGAGGAAACTCCCAAAAACCTTTCACCCACATCCCTAAAAGCAAAGAGAATTAATTTAGTCCAAATATATCATTTTTATAGAAGACAAACATGGATACAATACAAAAAGTTTGTTTACTTACGAATCTTATCCCCAACAACCCAATTCTTGTGGAAATAGTCTAAGAACTTCTCTTCATCTGGAAATTTGATAAAAAATCGATTGATTGCATCATCCAGTTCAGTATTGAGAGTGTGTTTCATGATAGAACCTAACTCACTGAATATCTCATTGGCTTTTATGGAATTAGTGGCCAACCGGTTCACGTTTTTTAACCAAGCCCTCCGTACATGCCAAACACATAAGATAACATCACAACCTGTGATCCTCCTGCCATATTAAATGCATTTTAGTGCAAACATTTTAGAATAAATGAATTTTTATTAAATGATGACAATATTAAAGTTACCTCAAGGCAACAATTTCAGCCAATGCATCATCGACCATGAATGAATTGACTTTCCAATCAGGATGGATTTGGAAACACCTGTGCATGAGCTTCTCCAACCATAGTGTAATATCATCTGATGTGTTTCTTGATGCCACGACCCATGCAACTGGTACCCCGCTTTGTTGTTCATCAAATGCCACAAGTGTATACAAATGATACTATCATATTCAACATTACATAAAGTCAAATACACGTTAGTAAGCATATTTAATGTCTACAACTTAAATACATATATTCAATTAATTATTTTTATCCAACTTACCCCATATTTATTTGTATTAAATGTTGAATCCATGGCTATTAAGCTATTGTGTGATAGCTTGACCATTGTCTCCAACATCCACTTTGTTTGAATCCCTATTATAAAAGGGACCTCCACACCATTGGGTTTTTGGTAAAAGAAAAAGTCTTCCTGGTGCTTTTGATACCAAAGGTTTACACTCATTTCATCCTTTTTGTGGAGTTGATAATTTCCCTTTGCCAACCTGTTATATATGTTTACAATATCTTTCCTGCATAAGAAGAAGTCTCTATCCCAAGTTGTCGCATCCATGTCAATATGTTTCTTAATGTGGGTTCTATACACCATATCAACAGGTACTCCCAAAAAGAAACAACTCTAAACATAAGCAACGATGTCCCTTGAAAGCCTTGGCCTATGCAAGACCCTAGCCTCACCTAAATTGTCATGTTGTCCATGACAAGGCCAACCTTCTGCATCTTCATGTTCATACATATTAAAAGTCAGTATTGCTATATGAGGACTTTCATTCATAAATTTCACAATGAAGTGGCACTGACAACCCCTCTTCTGCACAAATGAGGTTTTTTTTTTAGTTGAAGGCTCTCTTCTTTTATCCTTTGGTCCAAATGAGCAATAATATCTACACGAAAAATCTTGAAATGTCAATACATACAAAGAATGATAATTTTTTTTTTAAAGGACCTAAACAATGAATTTTTTAATACTTACATTTCATATTGTGATGCAGCAGTAGCTCTTTGTCTTGGTTCTATTTTATCCTTCCGTAGGAAATTACATGGAGCAATATGATTTTCTTCCTCCCCTTTGATAAATTCAGAAACTATTTCTATAGGGATTAAAGCAACCCGATCAATGTTGTTGTTATTTCATTTTATTTCAGTCCAAACTAAGTCTTTTCTAGAAAATGGCGTCTTGTCTTTGAGGTCTTGCACCTGAAGATCCATGATATGCTTCCATTTTTCTTTCTTGCCCATTTTGAATTTCTCTTGTTAGAAAATATGCAAACACATAAGAGAAATATCTTATACAAAAACATGTTAGAAAAAAATATATTCATTCTAGAGCATAACGACAAAATAAAATTGATGATCCAAAGTTGACCATTCTTCATTGTTAACTATAAGTTATAGTTTCATGTCTATATAGACTTGCCACATGACTAAGTTAGATTTAGTGAACAGTTATCTCTCACATGTATGCTAGTGAACACGTGTATGTTATGTTCACTAAATGTAACTCAGTTTCAAAGTCCACACGTGATTAGCTGCAAACACACAATGACATCCATTTGTACCATATTGGTCAACATACTAGGTCACCTTCTAAGGGACACAATTTTTGTATACAAACTCTATCTAAGGTGATTCTTGCACTATTGGAAAAGTCTCAAAGAGTAAAACAACGTTAGGGGGTTTGGCACAAGTGAGAGTTTTTGGAGGTAAAAGAATGTTTTAGATGTCAATTCTCCAAAGTGGTACCAACCTGTAAAAATGATCTTACAAATCGATTCCTCCAATTCTTTCCATTTTGAAAGCATAGAGAAAGATGACATATAATATATTGATCCGATTTGTAACACACATTAATATTAAATATAAATAGGACATGTATAAATTTAAAAAATAACATAATATGTATGTTTTTTTTTAATCATCTAGAGGAATTGACAACTAGGTCAATTTTATGGGATAGATTAGGACACCATTACTACTACTATTACTATCTTTCCAATAACATAAGTTAACATGAGAATTTGAACCTCAAATCTCATAATTTACATAATGTTTCATAACAAAACCATCACAAATCAAGCTACCCAAAAAGTAAATATAATATGTAATAAATTTATAATTTAATTTTTTGATAATAACTATAAAAATTTATTATCCTTAAATTTTCAATTATATTAAAAAAAACACCAATTATATTAAAAATTTGAAATAAATTACATGGACTAATACACATCCCCACATGTACCTACCCAAATGACAACTACTCAAACAAGAAACTATCCCACATCTACATACTCGAGATGACAGCTTCTTAAACAATAAACTAGTTCCATGAATCATACACACGTGCAGGTAGATGTGGGATAATAAGGCATCCATTTAAACATCAGAAAATAAAAAAGCCTTTCACTAACTGGAAAGAAACATCATAGAATCTTATTACATGAGCATAAGTCTTACTCTTAGCACATAAGTAAACATCGACATTGATTATCAATACACTCACACAGACACACACTTGTTAACAGTCTTCTCAAAAAAACATCCATATCAGTTCAAAGGTTTGTTGCTTTTATTTCAAATTCCAAAATTCTTACATGGCCAAACTCAATTGAACCGAACCTAAATGTATTTCATAATGAAAACTCTTATATCAAAAAATGATCAGCACACGGTCAGAGATCATGGATTGGAAGCTTTGTCTCGATTCACTTCCAATACCAACATTCCACCAATTTGCAGGCCAATGGCCTTGCCGTTAAACAACCAAAAAAATAACTATGGTCATTGTCAAGGGTATGTATGACTATAGTTTTCTTGTGCCTTTTAGTAGTTAAATCCTGCAGTTCTCTGTAAGATGTTCGATCTGTAAAGAAAATTGGAAATTCTATTGATTTTTTGGTAGTTGGGGATTGGGGCAGAAAAGGCCTTTACAACCACTCTGAAGTGGCCACTCAGGTTCAACTCTGACTTATATTTTGCAGTTCTGATCGTTTATTTCTGAAAAAAATGAATGAGGGTTTGTGCAGTTCTGATCGTTAGGTGCATAAGGTGCGGCGTTTATGCAGATAGATGCTTACATATGTAAGCTCTATTTCTTTACACGAAGCTTTTAAACAAATTCTTTACATGGGTAAACCAAATTGTTGTTTCATTCGGCGTTGGATTTATTGATATTATGTTTTGTAATCGAGCTTGAATGTGGATTTCATCAAATAATCTCTTTCAATGGACGCAGAATTTGAAAAACTAATTTCACTCCTTGTTAATCACTGATTCGAGGTGCAAAATTCATAATTTTAAGAGTGGATAGGATTGAAAGAAGGAACTTACTCGTTTGGCGCAAGAGTGCTTGGAAATCTCTGTTTTTTTGTTCTTCTGCGTAGAGACTGTGCTCTGCTCTGGTCCACGCTCTACTCCGCTGTGCAATGGCTCTGTTTCCTTTCCAAAATGAAAACACAGTGCAGTTACCGTCCATCCCATCGCATGCATTAATCACATTGAATGTGAGTTCCATCACCCACCAACTCGCCGCCGCCGCGGCCTTCCAAAGTCTGACAAAAGTGGGGTCATGTCGTGATCCCGAGGCACTCGGCGACGTGAAAATGAAAGGGAATTCGGGTAGCAAAGTTTTCCGATAGGCAACTTTTCCGGGCTAAAACGCGGCCCCTTTAGACTACTCCTTAAATTAGTGTTCATCGTTTTAATGTTAACGTAAAAATTAATCACTTTTATTGTTTTAACGTTAACTTAAAAAAGATATAAAACTTGATAAGATATAGTTAAAACGAAATTTAAAACTAATAAATATTTAATTGAGTTCCCTCTTTTAAAAGAACAATGTGTCATTAAGGAATGAGATAAACGTGGGTCATAAACTTACTTTATGTAATTTAGTTGGATGATTTGATGCTTAAGATTTAAGTAATTATTTGTCCTACCCCATTTTTATTTTATGTAAATTATTTATTTCATATTTATTTTTAATTTGAGTAATCATATTTTTTTTTTTAATATATGATATTAAGATTTTTTTTATTATTTATATTTGAATCCAACCCAGCCTGTATCATATTTCTTAATCACAGTATGGTTTGCTTTGCCAAAGAAGTTTTATTTGATTAATTAGGTTTTTGACACTGCTTTAAAAATATATATATATATATTTTTAATGTTAATAGAATATGATTTACAACCAGATAGAATTTCTTCTAGAGAATACTAATGAAAACTCAGAATTGCAATAAATATTGGTATTTGAGCTATTAAAACATTGGAATTAGAGCAATGTTATTTCACTTTAACGATGATTTCATTTCCTATGAAATATATATTGTGATTAAATTAGTGTCCTTTGTTTTAATTTAATGTTAACTTAAAAATTAATCATTTTTATTGTTTTAATGTTAACTTAAAATAAATATAAAACTTAATAAAATATAGTTAAAACGAAATTTACAAGGAATGAGATAATCCCTTATCAAAAACTTACTTTTATGTAATTTTAGTGGATGATTTGATGCTCCGATTTAAGTAATTATTTGTCCTACCCCATTTTTATTTTATGTTTTATGTAAATTATTTAGTTCATATTTATTTTTAAATTGAGTAATCATATTTTTTTTATATATGATATTAAGATTTTTGTTTTTAGTTGTATCTAGCATGTACCGTATTTCTTAATCACAATATGGTTTTCTTTGGGAGAGAAGTTATATTTGATTAATTAGGTTTTTGACACTACTTTAAAAATATTGTTTTTTTTTTTTTAATGTTAATGGAATATGATTTACAACCAGATAGAATTAATCAACATTTTTTCAAGTGAAAAGAAAACAACAAAAATGGTATTTAATTGATTTTGTAACTAAGAGCATGTTGACACAATTATTAACTATACCTCGTCATTAAATGAAAAAATTTCATTGCTAGAGGTTGTCTACATTTGGAAGGAATTGGTCTTTGCTCGGGGGTTGTGGAGAGAAAGCTCAAGGTTGGGTGCCAAATACTCTTACCAAAATTGATATGCACAATTAATTCTGTCTTATGAAATTGTGTTTATGATGGAAGTTAGAATAATGATGATTTAGGTGGGGAGAGCTGTGGAAATTATCTTTTCTGTATTATTAAATTCTGTAAAAAATTTAATTATACAGTCTGACGTATTTAACAGAACATACTATAATATATATAGTTAGCTCTTTATAGTTACATAGACAAATGAAATTAAAAAAACCAACAAACTGAATGTCTAAACTATTGTTAGGTTGTAAGAATTTAATTATTAAGTATATAAATGACATCGATACATGTGGAAAAGAGATAAGAGAATTAATGAATTTAACTAGGGTGTAACCAAATCATTGAACAAAAAAATATAGATGGTAGTAGGAAAATGCCACCACATGGGGAGGCTTGTCAGTTGACCATCAGGTGATAGTTAATGATGCGCGGTGGTAAGCGTACCCACACAAATGTTATTGAATGATCAAAACACGTGAAGGCCCATCTCATAAATGTAAAATAGAGAGTGGGAAAGTACATTGGTTGCGATGTAAGAGAATGTATATGGTAATTTTTCTTGGTCGTATTGCATTCTTCCAAAAAAAATTTACAATTCGGGAGGTAGCTACGACAGAGGAATTTCAACTAAGCAGGAGGTCGACTGTTTGGTATGTCCTGGTTTCCATCATTCTATGTTTAAAAACCGGTTTTCCTGTTAGCAATCTGATAATGCCAGAAGCTGGTTCTACAGGGGTAACAGAGTATTTCTCATGAAAGGTTAGCTTTTTTGTTGGTTATGATTTTCATGTAATGGCAGAGGTGGATGAGATGCAAATTGATCCATGATTTCGCAGCCCTCCTGGTCCCCATTACCTAATCCTCATCTCTATTAAATTGCATCGGTTTAGTCTGTGTTTCTTTGATGATAATGGTTGTCTGTCTTAGAATTCCTTTCTTATGGTCTTCAATGGTTTGGTAGTGTTTTCTATTCTTATCCAAAAGTATCTGAATGATCTTGTTATTGGGTATCAGAAGAATAGGGGTAGCTTTTATCGTAGGTATTCTTGGGTTTGCAATACTAATATCTCATTAAATCATATAAGCGCTCTAGTCTGTAATTTGAGGTCTTCCTGTCTCCAAACCTGCTCATGCGTCTAGATTGGGAAGTCTTTAGGTACTCAAATCTATTTACATAATTGGATTGGGAAGTCTCTCTATTTACAAATCCTTTTATGTGTATGCAATGGAAAGTCTAGTTATCTTCTGTTGCGCCTTCATAGGGTAAGTCATAAAATTCAAGCAACTGAGTATTCATTGCCTTCTCAATTTCAGGGAACAGAGTCTATATTGTTTTCTCTGAGAAAAAACTTTGTAATGTTAATCCAATTCTCACTGAAAGTCACAAATGGGAAAACATAGATGTCTAATTTTTGACAGACTGGTTTGCAACAACACTACTACAATGATCAGAATCATCAGAATTATCTGCAATTTCTTCTTGAATCTAAATTCTGTATGATTGTTCCCTTTCGAAATACAGGGTTTTTTTCAATTGCAATAATAGACAGTCTCTACCAGGGAAGAATGAAAAAAGGAAAAAATGCTTCTTGTAAAGACATAAGTAAAGGGAAGAAGCTTCAACGAACTCAGGCAGTTGCTCCAAGTAAAAGAGGTAGGAAGAGTAATAAGCAGACTCTTGAATATATAGCAAAAATTTTTGATTCAGGGACCCCAATGCATATTCAGAAAACCATTCAAGGATGGGAGAAAGAAACTGATGATGATGATGATGCACTTAAAGAACAAAAGGCTAGAATGCACTTCATTTTAGACCCAGGAAACAAAAGAGGCATAGTTTCATTATTTCAACAATCAGTTAAGACTTACTGAAATTCAAGTGTGTATTAGAAAAAGCGTTGTTGAGTATGCAAGAAAAAGAAGCTAACTCCTCAATGATCTTTGAGCTGCAGCAGATAAAATAGGATATGCGTAAAATGAAAAAGCGCAGAAACAAGAAAATGCGCGAATAGGAAGGATTGAGTAGCAGCTTTTGAGCATGCACTAAGCTGAGATGCCATGGTCTACTACAAAAGTCCCAGCACCGGTGGATTCATCGGATGATTGATACTTTACAGTTCTAAATTTTGTATGTTTTTTGAACATAGTATGTATAGTTTATGTTTTATATGTAATTTTTATGGACATAGTCGAGGGATCTTAGCGGTATGTAGGAGGATAAAACAATACCAATTTTGGTTGGCTTATAACAATAATGTAGGTGGCCAACATATCTGGTTTCCTACGGGCAGGTTAAGGCCACATACTTCAGTAGAATATGTATAGCAACTTGCTCTTTACAAAATAGAAAATAGAAAGGTTCTCCAAAATTAACAAAAAAAAAATTTCAATCAAATAAGAAATATGATTGTACAAATTACAGTTAAATACTCTATTGTATATTACCATGAGGGTTATATCAAATTATTCATTCTTTTATTGAATAATAAATTAAATAAAAATTACGTAATAAAGTACTAGAGGAGAGTACAAGTGAAATAATGCAATAAGTTATAACAATGAATGATTATTATTATAAATATAACATAAAATTTGTATTATCAATGATAGAAATTATCATTACAAACTGTCATAAAATATTTGAAAAATTCCATTGTACTATGTAATTTTTTTTTTTTGTTAATTCCGTAGGACTTGACTTTTTCTATTATGTAGAGCAAGTTGCTAAATATATAAAACAAAAAGATTGTGCCTCAACTTGCTCGAAGGAAACCAGGTCTGTTGGCCATCTTAGAAAGTTAAAAGCTAACCAAAATCAGTACTATTTCAGTCTCTTAGTAGCGGCAAGTACTATGCAGGTATGTCCATAATAATTAATTACATGAGTTATAAATATGGAATTAGCCCTGAATTCAAAGGAGTGAATTTTGTAGATGATATGGACCAACCTATAATTAGAATAAAAATGACATTGTCAAAGATTGATTAATGATTATTCAAAATGAAGGAATGGTAAAATGACAGTAGATAAATTCATGCACAAAACAACATATACAAGGATTAGTATATGTATATATTAAGTGAAAGAATTTAATAAAACATAAACAATTTACAAGGGAAATTGAATTAGAAGGATTACCTTGTTGGTGAAATATAAAAAGGGGAACCATCCCTATGCATATAAATAAAAATGAGTAAGTTCATGCATGTAATTGAACAAGAAGTTAAGCTAGAAATTGTAGGAAAAGATAAAAAGGAAATTACCTATATTCTAGCAGACAGGGTATGTACTAGGAATCTTGAGTGATATTGTAGAAGAGAAAGAGTTCCTGTAAAATCAATTATTTTATTAGTTTGAGGAAATTAATAAAATAAGAATTACTAATTAAGATAATAATTTCAAACTTTCTTATCAACCAAGTTTTTGAACAAGTAATAGAAATATCATCAATATAAAATAAATATGGTTTTGAATTTAGAACATAATCATTACAATTATATGTTTTTATAGATATAATGACAAAAGGGATTCAAAATGAAATGAAATTGAATACCCAGTTACATAACATAAGGTAAGTATTTTCCTATATTTGATGGGCAATAAAGCATATAAAAAAAGTAAATGAATCTAAATTGTGATGAAGAAATTACAAACAAAGAAAACATAATTCCATTCAAACTAACAAGAATACGAAATATTATTAAGGGAGAGAATTGAGTAATTGTATAAGAAATTGAATTTCATTTCCTCGAGTTAGGGTTACTGTGTCAGTTAGAAATTCGATCTTCATAAGGGAAAAATGATGTACTTAGTTGTAAAGGAAAATGACTGTAGAAGAAAGTCGTTCTAATCCCCAACCAAGGATGTGAATAATTATAAATAATTCATGAATGAAACATACAATGGATAAAATTCCATTTGGTAAACAAATTAAACTTAGATAAATAAAACCCTTTCAGAAGCTTAATATACAAATACAAATTTGATCGTCAGAAGAACTCATAATTGGTTTAAGCCAAAGATAGAGTAAACCAAATCGATTCCTTTCATGGGAATTAAGAGAAAATAAATATATGTCTAAGAACCCGTGTAATTGGGGAAAATTGAATGCATAACCAAAGGATTTTAACAAAAATTATATCACTTTATAACGATTTAACTCAATGATGGATAAGTAAACAAAAATTGTTTAATTGAGGAACTGTATCGAGATATAGAGAAAATAATTATAGAGCCGAAATCTCATCTCTGTGTATTTAGTTAATAAATTGGGGAAAACTAATACTAATTACCATAAACAATTTTACACGGATAAACCATATCTCTGAATAAATATTTAATTCAAAAAAATGAAGGATATGAATATCTTTCCATAGAGGTAACAATATTAAACCCCAAAGAAGTTTTCTTCAAACAAAATGAGCCAACGGAATAAATTCCTAAACGAAACAAAGAAATGATAATGATGATTTTAGGAGTAGTAAGCTAACCGAATTCAGTCACATCGATAGGAAATAACACCAGAGATAGATTTAGTATTCGTAAAACGGTGGAAGAGCATACCTGGTAATTATAAAACCTATGTTACCTCAATCTTAGGATGAACAAAGAGCATGAGGAAAGTGGAAACATGTTTTTCCAAATGAAGCCCTGCAACTACTAAATTAAAATGTAATCAATTGCAGAAGAAACCAAAACCAAAACTAACAAAAACAAACATTTATACGGTAAAATAATTAATCAAACCATGACATATATTTACCTAATGCGTAACGCGTAACTATAAACAAACGAGTAGGCTACGAGAAGGCTAAATGGCCTGGGTGGAGAACCAAAGTTGAGGCTTTGCTGGCAAGAACAAATGCAAATGAAAATCTAGAAAAGGGTAAGTCATAGAAAATCCAAACGCATAATATGGAGAGAGATGATAATACATCATCCTCATCGTAAACTTCACCTTTATCCACGATGCAATGAAATAGAAAAACAACCATAGGCCATGTGATGAGTTAATTCACGAAGTACGCTCAATCAAAAATTTGATAAACATCGAACAGAGAAATGACCTTCGAAGAGTCGTCAACATTTATGGAGAGATAAGATGAAATCTCCATACAAATTTCCATATCCAAACATTTAAACCTTAGGATAATATGTTTTGACAATTAAACAATACATAGGAGACTTTAAATTAACCACTCAATGCAATCTTATCATGAGGATAGAACTATATTAAATACATAGTCTTAGAACCTCATAAATCTTACATATACCTATGTAACGTTAGGGTATAAGCTTGAATTAATGATAAGTGTCAGAACTAAAACATAGTTCGAATAATGCTCTAGGATAGAGTAAGGGTAGTATAGTTTAATGTCATATGATATTAATTATCAATGCTATCCATATACCTTTTCAATAATTATTGTACATGAGTTAATAATTGGGTTAAGAGCTAAGTCCTTATCTGGGTAAATAGCCTTGATATTAATACTCAAAATGAGATTAAAAATGTATGACAAAAAGGAGGAAAAATAATCATAAAGGAAACCTTTGAGGATAGTTAAAATGTTAAAATATAAGTAGATATTATAACATTAAATTTAATTTGATTATGACAACAAGAATCCTAACAGATGCATAATCTTATGAAGATATGAATTATTAGTAAAATAAGTTACTAACATAATAAAAGTGGGAAAAATACAGAAATGTCGCAATGACAATCATGACTGAAATAGAAATAGTGGAATCATTGAATGTTGGTATAAGGATCATTAACAACAGAGGTTAATTTTGCTCACAAATAATGATGTCATTACCAATAGTCTAATTACAGAAAGTATACATATGTTGAAATATCGCAAGATGACGAAAGGTAATAAATTCAAAGGAAGAAAAAGTAGCATAAAGAGTATAAATAGAAAATAAAAATTGGGGAAGTAGATTTCTAACAAATGGTATCAGAGCCCATGTTGAAAACAGTGGGCCTATGTGTCCCCACACAGAGGAAAAAAAAGGGCAAATTATGCTACTGTAAATTATTTACAATTTTGAAAATTTTGTTGCACTAATTTATTTTTGTGTACAGTGATTTAATGCAAAAAGGTACAACTGTTATTGTGAGAGACGGAGCAGGGTTTTATGTAATGTCTCTCAAATTTTTTTTTTCTAAATATTTTTACACAGGAATTTCATCTGAAAGGCTTCACATGTTAAGTACCTTTACATATAATTTTCCTTTGACATTTCCTTTTTCCAGCATTTTTTATATAAAAAATTTGTTTTATACCTTATTCTTGTGGTACATGTAACTTTACATTTCTACAATTTATATATATATATATATATATATATATATATATATATATATATATATATATATATATACAATAAAATGTAAGTATTAAATCAACCTCTCTTTAACTACTTACAACCTATTATCTTTCATATTTTTATAAGATGTGTCCCTTTGGATCTATCCCTCTTTAACTTATGATTTCATTTTATTTACTATCCCGAATTATTAGCCATAGTCTTTATTGCCAAGGAAATATCATTTCGATCTTTTTCTTTTACCACACACACACACACACACACACACACAGATATATATATATATATATATTCATCTATGTTAATCATACCCACGACGATTTATTTTCTAATATACATATTGTGCTTGTAAGAAAATATGGGATTTGACAATCCAACGCTTATAATAGGCATCATCTATTTATATCATTTTTACATTCAGAATAATTATCAAGCTTTAATTTGAATAAGATTGGATTTTTAAACGAATCTCGAGGATTTCTGACATATGATTTAGATTTGATCTTCCAGGAATTTCAATTACATTATTTTATTAAATATCTCACCATTCGTAATGTTTAACAGCTATGCCATAAACGAAATGTGTTTATCCACGCAAGGTTTTACAGAGTCTTTTGATGGTATCAAAACTTAGTGGTACTCTGTATGGTAGAGTTCATAAATGTCATTAATACTTTGGCATAATTTGGCCCATCGAATTTGATTGTTCTCAAGAGTTTTTTTGTTTAGCCCTAACAAGCTACGAATCCCTCAGATCACGCCATCTGTAGGGTGGAGATGATCTAGGGTTTTCTCCCAGTTCACTGGTTTATAAGAGATGTCTTCAATGAGAGTGAGAATTCATTTCTTCCCACCGTTTCTCTGAACCCTACCGCTCTTTCACTCTGGCACTCAGTTTCAGTGGAGCTTTATCTTGGCTAATAGCTTCGGTAAGTTATTATTTGCCACGCCACTTTGAATTGTCTGGTTTGATTTTTTTATTTTTTTTAACCGCAGGACTTCACAATCATTTTCTGGTTGTTTATTTTAGAGTGAATGCATGTACATTATGGCTCTTCAATTATGATTTCCATGGTTCTGAAGCTTAAATCATTTTTAGTTTGAACTTCTGGTTGTATACGATTTAATTTCCTCTCACTTTGTCTTCACACAGCATTGTATACTTTTTCATGCGTATGGGTAGGGACTACGATGTTTAAAATGGAAATATGATTTTGGTATAATTTCTCTTACATAGGAATTATAAATCCCTTTATTCCCTTTTCGTTCAGTTTTTCACTTCTCGGTTTACATTCCTTTCGTTGCTTTCTGAAATTTGATTTACTTCTTCTCCTTGAGGTCCCCGAGTGGCATAGGTAGGACCAGGGTCTCTCGAAAACTTTCCTCGAAAGTGTTTCGTGCCTCTATCATGAGGTTTCCAGCCTACTAACTGAAAGGTAATTTTTTTGCCCTAATAATTTTATTTCATTTCAAAAAATATGCATTTCTTTCCTTACTCAAATTGTGCGAGGCTGAGACAAAATTGTAACTTTTTTCAATGCAGGTACTATGTCAAATCTGGGTTGATCAAAATCTTGCACTTCGTTCATTGTTTTATGTCTACTTTTGTTTCGATCCTAACCAGTCTTGTACTTTACAGGTCGGTTGATACCTTTGTATGGAATGAACTGATTATTTCCATTTTCTTCCCATTCTTTGGCTCAAAAGCATTGAATAACTAATTTCCTGTTCAATTAAACAAAGAAATTCCATACAGGAACGATTTAAATATTTATATTTGGATGTACAGTAGCCCTTTAAATTTATGGACTGAATATTATTGTTTCATGTATTTTATACGATGTTCTATGTCTGATATCTAGGATATTCCTGAGACCTAGAATCAATTTAATTTTCATTTAAATCATATAAATATACTATTATAGCTATCTTTCTCTTGATATCCGAATAAGGTAGATTTATATTTGAAGGTTTGATTTTATTTTCAACACCTGGGAATTGTCCTAGTTGTGACTCTAACAATTTATGATAAGTCTCTTAAATTGCCTAGATGAAAGTATTTTCGTTTACGACCTTACCGGTTTGAACTTAATTTTCATTAAGAATATATGTTAGTGGAAGCTGCTTTATAATTTGTGAAATATGGAGACAGTCTTATTCTCAATCTCTATTTTATTAAATTTTTCATACACACGCATACAAATCTATATTTGCATTGGTGACCTATTATTACCAATGTAATGTACTTGTATGTTATTCTGCTAAAAATAATAGTCCAATGTATTCTTAACTTTAGGATTTGTTTTCCTATTATAAAATAAATTGCATATTCTTTTTAACAAGTCCACACTGTATCAGAATTAGGTATTTAAATCAGTCTGTATAAAATCACTATAACTATTAATAGTTATGTCTAGATAACAACTTTATTTCTTAAATGCTCAAGTAAGTTTTTTTTTATGCATCTATAAAAAAATTATGTTAAGTGTTTCACCCCTACTGTTAGTCTCTTTTTTTCTTTAGACAGGAAATAAAATTTATTTACAGAATTATTTTACTGAATTCCCCTCTAATATATATATATATATATATATATATATATATATATATCCTTTTTTTCTTTTCAAATATTTTTCTTCCTTCAGGCAGGTGTACATTCATATAAATGTTTTTATTTCTATGTAGAGGTTTATTACATTTCTATCCTAAAATTCATATGATAAAGATTTATTTATCTGTTACTGTGAATTTCAATATTTAAATGTGAAAAGGGATTCATAATTTTCAGCAGTATACATTTATTCACATGCCTAGTAAATACATGTAGAAGTATATAGATACCTTCACTCTGAATGTAAATGTAAAAGTACGTAAACATTTTTCCATTATCACATAACTTTATATTTCTTTTATTTCTTCTGACAGTCTCCCGTCTCCATATTTAAGTCTCCCACAGACTTAGAAATTCTGGTGGATGGCCCTCAATCAACCAATTTCATACAACTATACAGGGTTGGAAGTATTTCTTCTTCCATTAATATCTATTAAATGTATGAATACTCTAGATAAATCATTTTCTTTATAAATCTACAATAGACTATAAATCTAAAATTTATAAAATATACTTTCTCTTAAATAAGAAATATCTTAGTAAAGTCAACGGAATTGTATTTTATAATGCACTAGTGAAATTAAGCAGAGATATAGACTATTATATTTATAGCAAAATTTTGCTGGCACTATTTTAACTATTCTATAGAATGGTACTTCTTCCTAGAATAAATTTTCTGTTTGCTTAGATATAACTCCTGCTTGCAATAGCCAGTTACAGTTTATCTTTTTGAAAATCTACTATTTTCTTCCTTGAAGTATTTATACAGAATTTAATATTTCATCCTTTTTAAATTCACTTCATAGTTTCTTATGTATAAGATCTAATTATTTATATTTCAGCTTTATACTACAGAAGCATATTAAATTTATAAGATTTATTTGTCTATGGGAGTAAGACATATCTCCAGATTTAGACCAATATCAGGTTTAGAGATTCTGGTTGATATTCTCCCATTAGACTATCTTCCTACAACTATACAGATTTTAGAGAATTATTTCTTCTAATAAAATCTGTTAAATGTAAGGAATTCCCTATTTACATCATAAAATTTTAATACTCTCAAGTCAAGTAAAACATAATTCTGCAACAGTAAATTTTTAGTTATATGTGCATACCACTTCTTCCTATGACCAGTCCTCCCAACCTTATAATTCTTCTATCTCCGAAATTCACCCTCGAGCTGAGATCCTTTAGCAACAAACTAACCTCGGTCTGTTCTGAAACAACTTACTTAAGCCATGCTTTCCCCAAGCCTGTTTCCAAATTCTGCATCCAGAATTTTTAGGATGCTTTCTTCCTATTTTTCCCTAGGCTTCCCTCAATGAGGTACTTTAAAGTTTATTTCTCTACTTTTCTAGATTTTTCACCTCTTCCCAATTAATTTCCTCTTCATCGGGGAATTTATATTTTTCCTCTTAATATAAGTTAGCATTTTTCCTTTCAAGGCTTTTTGAAAGGTCTTGGGAAAGTCTTAACCTTATACATATCCTCATGGATTAGGCTTATGATCTCCAATATCATCTGTTCATATTGCACACATAAATATTCCATTTATTTTCATTAATAAATATTTAAATAAAATCCACACAATAATTATCCATTGGGGTCCATTCCCCTTTGGATTTTTGTTCAAATGTCTAACTTGAAAAGCATATAAACTAGGGGTGTTACATTTTACATGGATATGGGTAGTGACGAAAATTCACCATATCAAAATTCTCAGTTGTTGGATATGGTCAGGGATATGCAATGAGAACTAATTCAGCTTAGAACCATGAATGAATGATTTTTGCAAGCCATCGAAGAGAAAGCGAGGTTGATCAAGGAATTAACCTCAAGGTCTAGTCATGAAAGTGATGACCCTGGAAAAAATAGGAAAGAAGATGAAACCAACTCAGAAGGATTAGAGGATGGTGAAGCATCTAGACAACAGTCCAGAAAGAAAAAGTAATTGCAAGGAGAATTTCGAAAAATGAAACCTCTCACTTATGATGGTGAAAAGGAGGAGGATGTAGAAGCTTAGCTTCTGAACATGGTTAAATACTTTCAAGTCTATAAATATGGAAATAACCTGAAATCCAGATTGGCCATTTACTAACTACAAGGTAAAGCTACCCTATGGTGGGGAGAAACCAAAATGGTACATGTGATGGATGAGAAAAATGTTACTTGGAAATAATTTCAAACAAAATTCAAGTCTAGATATCTCAATGAGATATATTATGATGACAAAGCCAAATAATTTCATGACTTGAGGTTGGGACAACTCACTATTGATGAGTTTGTTACCAAATTCTGTAACTTGCTTCACCATGTTCCTTATATCAGAGAGGAAAAGGTCAAATTACAATGATTTTTAAACTGCATACCTACTATATACAAGGAGAGAATAGAATTTAACAATTCGAATATAATGGATAAAGTTGTTCACAAAGAAATACTGTGCTATTAGTAGTTTAAAGGGAGAAATGATCAGCTGAAAATTTGGAAAAACAAACAAAAAGGTGACTCTAATGTAAAAAGAGTAAAACCAGCATAGTTTAATTTTTTTGGAAAAAAACCATCAAAGAAAGAATTTTAACAAAATTGGAGAAAAAGAAGCAGCACAATCATAGACTTGGTCTAAGAAAATGGATACAAACACCAAAAAGGAAGGTACTGTAAAAATGAAGAACCATTAAAATGTTGGGGATGTGGAGAACCTCGCATGTTATGTGTCTGTCCTCATAGAACAATTCAGAATACTTAATTATTACATGAGGTGACTAATATAAACGACATTGCTAGAAACATTCCAAGAATCAGTGCTGCAGTTGAGGATCGCCAAGCTGAACGGCAATCAACCCTGATAAAAATCAAAGGTATGATTGTTGAACAACCTGTTTCTGTTTTGATAAATCCAGGAGAAAATTTAAGCTATATAAGACCTCAGATGGTGGAAACATGCAAATTAAAATCATAAAATTTTACCAAGCATGGTTAGTTTAGTTAGCTACTTGAACAAAAAGAAAAGTTACCGATAGACTCTTGAAAACTATTGTAAATTTAAATGGGTATGAAATTGAAATGAATTTAAATATTTTGCCTCTAGGCTCATATGATGTGTTAGTGGGAATGACTAGTTCGAGAAGTAGAAAGGAATATTTAATTTCTTAGATAAAACAGTTCATTGTATGGATGGTGAGGGAAAACCTATGATAGTGAAAGGAAACCCAATACCCATATCAATCAGGCAGATTTTTTCCCTATAGTTAAAGAGGAAAACAGGAAAAGGGTTTAAAGTATATGTTGTACAAGTGGAGGAATTAGGACAACAAACTGAAAAATAATATGTAGAAAATTTACTAGTAATTAGAGAGTTTAAAGATATATTTCTAGAGGAAATTCCCCATCTACACTCTAATAGAGAAATTGAACTCTCAATTGAATTGGTACCAGGAGCTACACCTGTCTCTAGAGCACCATATAGAATGAGTAATCCTAAATTATTAGAACTAAAACTGTAACTACAAGAGTTATTACAAAGAGGATACATCAACCCAAGTGTCTCTCCTTGGGGAGCACTGGTACTGCTTGTGAAAAATAAATATGGCACCTTCAACATGTGCATAGACTAAAGACAACTAAATAAAGTGACCATAAAGAAAATATATCCTCTACCTAGGATAGATGACTTATTTTATCAAGTGAGATCAGCCACTATTTTCTCAAAGATTGATCTAAGAAGAGGATATCATCAACTCAGAATCAAAGATGATTACATCAATAAAACAACATTCACGACTAGGTATGGACACTATGAATTTCTAGTTCTACCTTTTTGGACTGACTAATCCATGTACTACATTCATGTGTTTAATGAAAATTTTATTGCAAAAGAATCTAGAAAATTTTGTTTTAGCATTCATTGATGAAATTTTGGTATATTCCAAAAATGAAGAAGAACAAAAATAACATCTCAAAATGGTCCTATAAGTTATATTCCAAACTCAACAAGTGTGAATTTTACAAGGATAAAATTTAGTATTTGGGTCATGTAATTTAAGAAGATGGAATAGCAATAGACCCAGAGAAAATACAAGCTATTATGGATTGGCATGTAGCTATTCATGTCCCAGCCATAAGATCGTTCATGGGTATTACTGGATATTACCAGAGGTTTGTTGAAGGATTTTCATCCTTAGCCTATCATATTACCTCTTTATAGAAAAAGAGAGTAAAGGTTGAATGGAAAACAAAGTGTCAAAATTGTTTTCAACAGATAAAACCTAAACTAACAACTTCCCCCATATTGAATATTGCTGGTCCAACCAAAGAATTTATAGTATGAATAGATGCATGTGGAGAAGGATTAGGAAGAGTATTGCTACAAGAAAAATTAGTCATAGCATAAGAGTCAAGAAAATTAAAGAAATATGAACATAATTATACTGTATATGACTTAGAATTAGCTATTGTGATACAAGTATTGAATATGTGGAGACATTATATGTTAGGAAATAAGTTCATACTAATGACATATCACATAAGTTTGAAATACTTCTTCATGCAACCTGATTTAAATACTAGACAAAATAGATAGTTATCTTTCCATAGTGGGTTTGATATGGAAATAAAACATATTAAAGGAAAGGAAAATAAGATTGCACATGATTTGAGTAGGAACGCTCATTGTTTGGTCTAAAATGCGGATGCAAATTAGAGTTTCATTTACTATCAATACGGGTAAGTAAACTTCGAGGATCATCCAATATATATGGACTTAGAGACAAACTAAACTAAGCTAGGTGAAGAAATGCCAAGGTTCCCTTACAGGAGGTCTTTCGTTAGGATCTCCAACACCTATTTAGTCATTTAACAAAATGAAATCTAAAGACATTGTGACAAGTGTAAGAAATATTAAGGTTCTCTTACAGGAGACTATTCGTTAATATTTCTAATCATATTAATCAACAAAATATTTAAACTAATTAAATTAAAGCACTTAAACCTAATTCTAATTGATTGCATGAAATGTTAAAGCTCTCTTACAAGAGACTATTCATTTATATCTCAATCATATAAACCAAAAACTTAAACTAATGAAATCAAACATTAAATAACAAATCAGATTCATTGAAAGAAACATTATTACTTTCTTACGAAAGGTCATTCGTTAATATTCCAAACATATGAACCTAATAATTTAATCTAATGAAATTCACAAACAAACATAAAATAAAGGTGTACTTTCTAGGCAATGGGCATCCTTCCAAGGATTCACAAGCACACCAAAAGAAAAGTCAAATGTAGAGGATCAAAGAAGCTCCGTCTTATTTATCATCAGTTGTAAATTTCAATTGCATGCATTACATTTATTCTCCAATCTAACTCCTCACTACCAACCTATAAGATACTAAGATTACAAAATGAAGAAGAAGATTAATATTAAGATTACAAATCAAGATTACAAATGAAGGAGATAAGACTCCTATTTATACAAAAGCTATGATAACAAACTCATAAATGTAAATCCACTATTCCCTCCTTTGACCCACATATTTCTCAACCAATGGTGACACATAACCCTATCCTCCATGATCTCCTCCATGAGGTCCATGATCTCCTTAAATTCGAATTTGAACATAGAGTGCTACATAAGGGTGCCTAGGAAGCTTCTTTTGTAACTACATATGTCAACAAACTCATTCTAATTGTTAGGTATAAGTATAAGCATATTATTTTGTAAATTTTAACCACAAATCCACTTTAAAATGTTAAGAATTAATAAAATTTGGAAAATCATAGTTATAACCCAATGATGAGCTAAATGTAATGATGTGGAGGTGGAATGAAGGTGACATGAAGGTAATATGGAAGCAATGTGAAGATATTGGTGAATAATGGAGTGAGAATATGGACTATTTTGAGGCCCAACATACCCCCAAACTGAAGGTATTGCATGTCCTCATGCAATCTATTGCATTAATTTTTTATATTTGAGCTTTGGCTTAAACTCTACATGATATCATTTACTTAAATTTTGCAAAGTGTTTTTGATGAACTACAACCTGGTTGGTTCTTGTGTTTCAACCACATTTTGTTTTTTGCATTCAATTTAATGTACAAAATTTGCATATTGATAATGTGATTTTTATTGCAGAGTATTTTTTTTGGAATGCATCATGGTTGGTTCTTGTGTGACAACCATGATTGTGCTGGAATCTAATTATCTTTTAAGTACTTTTTGAAAATCTATTTATATGCTCATGATGATGTAATAGTAAATATATTTTGAAAGTATGTGGGCTTTGAATGTGATATGAATGTTTTGAATGTTACATGAATGTAGAAACATATGAATGTGAATGTATTCCCCCCCTTAACTGATGGTTTTGGCAATTTGACAAAATGACGAAAGGAAGTGAAATTTTTCCAAAAATTATCATTCTAACTTTTCAATGAATTAAATGGTTAAATGTTAGAAAAATATCATACCTTAACTTACCCTTTCAAAAATGGATGAGAGTTTTGCACGTGTGGCTGCCCAATTCTTTTCATAGTCTTCTTTACTTGGTTGTGAAAATGGTGGATGAAATTGAAAAAGTGAATCTTTTATTGTTGCTGCATCTATTGCTAAATCTACTGTTGGATCTTTTGCTGAATGTTCAAAATCTGATGTTGAATGCAACTGAAAATGTATAAGTCTTGGAAGGTATAAAAAATTTAGAATTTACACTTTGACCCCCCCAAACTTATTTATTGACTTTTCCTCAAGTCATTTACATCAAAAACTGAAAATTAATGAAATTAATTCTGCGTCCTCTGCTACAAAATGATTGGTCTTCAAGTCTTCAACACTCATTGGCACAATTATTGTCATGTGAATAAATGTTTCGGTGTCGAACATAACAAGAAATTGTTAACTTATTGGCCATTGATGGATGCCACTAGTCAATACGAGAGCTCCTATTTTTAATGTGGTTGAGAGTCAAGATGCCCCAAAAACAACTTTCTAAGCATGAATGATTTTGTTGTTGTCGAATACTCAGAAGATCTGGTGAACAAGGGACATTGATGTATTCCCTTTTTTTATTGGCATGATAGCTTGTCCTTAAGGCATAAAAGATTCAAGGTGTTTTTAGAAAAAGATTTAGACTCAAGGACTATGGACTCAATGGTGTATGGAAGCAAGGTTTTATTTGCAAGTGTAGGAAAAAGGAAACTGACAATGAATATGTAAAGTAAACCAAAAAGCTTATAGATGAGCTTTGTTGGTTTTATTGGTGGGTTAGGATTGAAGTAAATGTAATGAAGTGTATGTGGTAATGGAAAATGGATAATGAATCTTGCTAGAAAAAAAAGAAAAAAAATGAATTATGGCATGCAATTTCTCAAATATAGCAAATCTGCTCTTTGATTTTGGACATTTTGCTAAAATAGCTAACTTTGACCAGCATTGACCAGCCACCAGTAGATGTCGAATTCAAGTGTGGATAGGTATTTCACCATCCTTGTACATTTAGGAAAAAACCCCAACTCTTTGAATTTTTGTAATGTGTCATGCAACATGTCAAACCATTAAGCTATTACAGGAAGTTGCAAGAACTTGTAATTTTCTGAAAATTTTGTTTATGATCATGGAATGGTTCTTTAGAATTTCTCATGAAATTATTCTTGGGAAGACCTATTGTCGTCACGATTTAATCTCCTTAATGATCACTTTATTATCCTGTAACCTGTGAAAAAAAACTTGGAAGAAAGAAAACATAAGTGTGTTCAAGAAGAAATCGCCATTTCCTTCATGATTCTTCCGCAAAAATTTCGTACCAAATAAAACATATTAAGAAAAATCAAAGTGTTGAAATTAAATCAATTCATGATATTAGCATCAATCCATTCTTAAAGAAATAACCATGAAAATTAAATTTACTCCCTGTTTTTGTCAGCTAACTTTTTTGCATAGCAAAAAGCTTTGCATTATAGGTTTGTTGTGTCCTGCAGATTAGTACGTTATAAAATCATACAACAAGATGAAGATTCAAAATCTAAGCAAGTTAATCAACATTTAAATAATCCACCAAATTTTCTTCAAATTAATCTTCCAAATGTTGCATTATATGTTTTCAAATCAATGAAATATCAAATCTGTGTAAGATTTCCTAGGAAGACTTCAAAGTAGGATTTCAAAAATATTCTTCCAATGAGCGCACACATGCCTCAGGGCCCAAAGTGGCTTTCAAGGCAGTTACAAAATTTCTTAAACCTCCATACTCAGCTTTCAAAAATGGAAAAATAAAAATGCTTCAAACTATGTCATTATGGGCATTTAAATTGTACAAAACCAGGTATCTCATTTTCAAACTTTATGCTTTAGGATTTGTGTATCATTGCAAACAATTTTTTAATGCTATTCTAGGAAAAGAAGTTGTTGCACACATACATATACACTATTAAATGTCTTTTTCTCATCCAACCATGCTTAATACCTTTGAAATGACCGCTATTTTTTATTCCTATTTACGGTTTATGCCAAAATTTTCCATTTCAAAAGGGACACGATCCGCCTGCAATTGTAAGTTTTTCTTCCCAAGTTAGTAATATTTCCCTTTGAATAAAGTACATAATTAAGCTTTGCTCCAAATTAGGTGTTGTCTACTCTGTCATTTGGTTTACAGAATGCTATAGTTGTGAACTGTAAGTAATGATCAAAGACAGGAAGAACCTTATCCCCGCATAGGGTCGATTTCGAATTTCTTCTCATATTTTAATTACTTTCAATAAATCGGACCGAGACAAATAAAAACATCAAATTTCCTCTCTAAAATGCAGCAAAATAAGCAATATTACCTTACTTTTTATAAATAATAGAAATATTTATATTTTCCTGTAAAACATCGAAAACCTTTGGAATGGTAATTTCGGATTCAAATTCATTAATAAACTCCTTTGCATAATTTATCGGATCCATACCTTGGCTTAAACCCTATGCAACTTGAAATTTTGACTGATCATATCTAACTGTCAGATTCTATCATCCATCGATCGGACGGTCTTCACTTTCTAGGCTCCAACAATGTTGTCAGGGTGATGCAATGTGAAATAGGTGGTTTCGCTGTCATGACGTGTCACCTACTAATACGTTCGGGTGCAAACGAAATAAACCACTCGCTCAACCAAAAGTGGTGCGAACTCGTTTTTTGTGGTTTTTAAAACTGCTTTGTCCATCTTTCGACGGAGTTCCTATTTCCTCCATTTTTCTAGAAATTTAGTTGAACTAGCAGTTTATGGAAGTCTCCCTAAGCATAAGAAGCAACGTCTTCTTCCACAGATTTCTTGTAATGTTCTTGATATGCTTGTCATTGAATGCCTCAGGAAGGCATTTGAAGGCCGGGGCACAATGTGAAGTCAATTATAATATTTTGGGACATAGAACTACATCACAGCGCAGAGCAATCAACCAATTTTTCATCCAGAATTAGACTTAATAAAATAGGTGTAAATGGCAGAAATTGCTGAGTTTAGAGAGAATTCGTGTCAAAGTGCCCAATTCACATCTTTCCAAGCGAATGATTCAACTTCGGATTTCTATCCGCTTCCGACATTTGAGGATAACATGACTACAGGCTAGTGAGGTGAGAAAGAAGGCAGAATGGCTAGTTTGTGGGATGGCGAAAGGCGAAATAGAGGGATAGCGGGATATGAGAGAAAACTGTATGAATGTTCATACTATATTCTTCTTCAGAACCCTCTGAGCTTCAGTCCTTTTAAAAAAATTTCAAAGTTGGCCATGCCATTTTCTGTCATATATCTAAAGTAGACAAGAAAAATGGGATACTAGATCTTACCCTGGGCATATTATCTTCATGTAATGAGGTAAATCATGGTGAATCAGAAACTGAAGTAAATACTGAACAACGCTTTATCCCTAGAAAAATAAACCCTATTTGTCGAACTGTCATTCTACCACCGATTCTTCGCGTTCAATCCCTGCATTCAATGTCTTTGTTGTCTCGTCAACAGTCATCACACATGCCATATCGTTTAACTATCGTTCATTTGATAAATTTTGGAATCAACATCCACCATAGATCTCTGCGCGATCATTATCCAATGATCATCGCACTTCAAAGACCCACCAACTAGCACCCTTATTGTGATGTGAAATTGCTGGTTTTTACAAGCCATCTATGGTGACGTGTTGCCTCACTATTCCATCGCATCCATAAACAAATTAGCACTTATCATACCAAAAGTGGTGCGAAATGCCCTGAATGTTTTTTTTGAAACCATTGTACGAATCCTTTCGACACGTTTCTCGATGTAAACATTCATATTTGATTTTTCACCATTGATCTTTACTATAATCTAGTGGTCCCCACATCTCCAGTGAAGACTAACTTTTACCGTTTTTACTTTTTTAGTCACTTTATTTCACTGTTGATCTTCTTCCGCTAATGATCCAACGGACTTTGCAACCCCATAATTTTTCAATTATACTCGAGCTTTGCCATCCGAAATAGGAATTTTTCTACTTGATTTGGAGGGCTATGTGTCACCTTCATAATTCATCGCATCCATTCAAGAGATATCGCATCACTGCTTGAAATTGGTGCGATAACACTGAGTGGTTTCCGTCAAAACTTCTTCACTCATCCTTTGACACGTAGCTTCTAACATCTGTCTCAATCTCTTTCGCTGATCATGCTGATCTGACAGATGTAACTCATCTTTGGGGTTTCTCGGTTCCTATATCCACGATCAGTCACTCATTTCTTTATGTTAAATGCAAAAAAGAGATGCCAATTGATATCATATCAGATCTGATAAGTGATCCAAGTGTATTTCTAGCAACTAGTTAGAGTCGTGTATTCTACTGGGCGGAGTCGGGTGAATAAACCTGCACCAAGGAGAAAACCCGCACATAGTGGAAACATGCTATTATGGAAACCGCTTAGAGGTCTTGAGTGGTATTTTGAAATCAAGTGTGATAGCATTCCACTATCAACATGTGTATCTTGAAAACCACTAATTTCGCAAGGAAACAGAGGAGTATTTCAATCAAGGGTTTGGAATGCGATAGCCATCGGATTTTGAGAGTGAATGATCAGATGATCTTCACTTTCCATCGGGAACCAAGATAGGAGTTGTTAAATCAAGTGATGAGTGAAATTATGGTGGGACCTAATGAATAATTTTTTTTTGAGAATACAGGGAAAAAACATGAATTGCAGTCCAGAATGCATAGTCAATATACCAATCAGATTTGCAAGTCACCGAGAGGTTCATGGAGGCACGAATTACGTCTTGATTGCAATAGCTGAATACTTCCGTGATGCAGCCAAGGATGCATTTACCCACATCTGCACATATAAAATGTGCTTTCAAATTAAAACCCTAATAAATCTTAGACAGGGTAATCTCATAAGCGGAAGCTTACCTTTTAATCGATGGTTAAAACCATATAATGAAACCCACTTTAACGAAATTTGAATCAATATTAGACTTTTCATTAAAACCCAAAGTATCATCACATAAATATATATAATGGCCCACGCTTATTAACTCACCTTTAAAAAAATGACTATGGGTAATTTCTTTAATACCATATTAAATATTTCTTTAATATGCCTTCCACCAATCTTTTACCTTTATACCATAATTATATGCACTCACCAAATATTTGCTGATCACGAATGTCGGTAAACATTAATATATATTGGGGCCCACAGCATCTACAACTAACCCATCCATTTCTACAGTCTAATCTTCGTCGTCCATTTAACTGCTCCATATCTGACAAACATCACTCGATATCGTGCTCCAAATAGCTCGATGGGTAAAAATTTAGAACTTATGCGAAATTAGTGGTTTTTAATTGCCACACATCAGCCTAGGACCACTATCGCGTTCACTACAGCAATTACTGCTTACCATTTTTGAGTTGCGCGAAAACCACTGGTTGGTTTTCAAAACCATCCACTGATCTCCTTTACTCCATCGTTTTGTTCTCATTTAACTCGGGTTTCTAAAGAGAACCATGGTTCCAAATTGAAATAATTCCACCACGGATACACCATACATCTTCTGTTTTAATGATATCAACCAGTCTTCAAACCCTCTCTGGCATTCATTCCGCACATGGCTTTAACCTCTATTATTCATTTTCTGTGGCTTTATAATCGTTTATAAATACAAAAAACCCCCAAATGTGACTTCAAACTCTAGATCTCCTTCACTTTGTATACACAACAGAATGTGTAATATCTGCTTGAAATGCTTTATACGAAGTCAACCCAATTGCAAAATACATCAAGGTAGATTTTATACCTCAATTTAGAAGTCTAAGTAATTTCTTTAATGGCATCGATCCATTCTTTGATCGATGCTAATTTCTCAACATTTACAAATAAAACAGAACCAATAAACGAATAATTGACCTTTTAAGAATACACAGTCTCATACCTTCAATAATCCCATAGCTCAAATATGATGGAAATTCTTTGGTTTCTGCCAATTTTCGCTGCCCACAGTATAATGAAACATGAACTCAGGAATTGAGTTTTCTTTTGTACTAATACACAATAATTACATAGGAATTCCTTCCTCTAGCCTGATCATCTGTATTAGTGGCCTTTTCCTATTCTGCCCGTAGGCTTTACAATTTAAACTCTACCTCTCTATCTCGGTTTCTACCTTTCCTAATGTATTGAGGCTTATCATTTTTATATAAAAGGTTATGAAACTGTATTTGGTTTTAGGTCCTTTATCCTCTCAACAAAACCCTGAATATCCTCTAACTCCTCATTTGTGTCAACTAACCCCTAAGGATCCTCTTTCATCACAAAATCATGAAACCAATTCTAATTTAGGATTTACCATTAATTCCTAAATCTCTCAATACCTATGCACTCTCAACTAGCCTAATTCTCTCATGTTCTCCAACATTCGAGAACATTTACAAAATTCCTCACAATATTTAATTAATTCTCATTAAAATCACTCAAAACATTATATAAGAAACCAAATCCCTTGAAAACACAAAACCCCTAAGTCTATTAAAATACAAGGAATTTTCTTAAGCCTAATGCTCCTGCATCAGACTCCCAAAGTAGAAATTTATCATGATCTCCTGATCATGTGCTTCCAACCTTTTGCCTCCTTGATCCCATACTTTATTTTGTTGATTTCCATAGGCTGCATTATTCTTCAGCTGCACTTTTCCAGGCTTCCCTATTTTATGCTGCATCTTGCCACTAGCTATGCTTTCACAGTCTATTCTTGTCTTTTCCTACTGTTGTTACTTTGCTTTCTTGCTGCTCTCTTTTTACAAGACACCTTCATCATCAATCTTCTTATGCTTTCAATCTCTATGTCCAGTTCGTCTTCTGTCTAGAAATTACTCTGCCTTTTGTTGCTGCTTTCAATTTCTGTTGTAAATATTTCTCTGGACGTTTCTGTAGATGTTGCTAAATATGTTGCCAATACTTTTGTTGCCTCCCAAACTTCCTGAATATCTTTTAAGATATCTCCCTCTGCAACATTCCTCTTCTGTTCACTACCTGCAAATTCTCTTTTAAAAAATAAGCTATCATTTTTTTCTTTAAATGCAGTAACATAATCATTCATTCTTCTTTGTATACTAGTAAGCATAATTAATTTTGGAAAACTAGTATTTGCTCCTGATTTTTTCATAACTTCGGACATTTTCACTTCAGTGTCTGCAATTCATTTTATGGCATAATTGTTTCCAGCAAGCATTTCATCCATTTCTTTTGAACTTGTTTCACATCATCAATATGCTGCAATTTAGTTTTAGCATAACCTTCTTCTTCTTCTTTGACAACCTTCAATGATTGTGCTTCACCTTCTTGATTGATTCTGTCAATCAATTCAATTTCCTTAGACTCTGTATCTTCATCCTTTATCAGAATAGAATTATGATTCTTCACCATTGTGGCAGTTCTAAGAGTCTTTCCCACAATCTTCTCTTGGCCAATCAGGCAAGCCAACTCCTTATCATCAATAATATCAAGTTCCTTCATATGAGACATGATTGTCTCACCTTCCTTGGAATTTATGAGTTCCTTCTTCTGGAACAGTTCATCCTCATTCAAGACAACTCCAAGAGATGGATTGTCTTCTGCAACACCTGTAAGCATAGTCAAATTATCAATTTCAAAATTACAAGACCCATTGGTCTCATTTGATGATCTAGTCACCAAATATTCTTTTAGCAGTTCCAAGTCACTTTCAAGACTCAGAAAATCTTCACTGTCTTTATTTCCAGCTTCCAAGGTTATCTCCATTGTTCCAATCACCATGATAGAATGATGATCCTCCACTATGTTTTCATCTAACATAGTTTCCCTTTCATTAGATTCTCTGACATTTTCCTTTTTTTGCCCTTCTTTGCCTACATAATTAACACTTTAATTATCATTATTAAAAATACAAGGTCTCAATACCTCTTCATCCTATGGAAATATTTCAGTATGCTGCTTTTAGTTTTTGTTTAATTCATTTGTCAGCACATCAGTATGCTGATTTAAATTCTCCATGAGACTGTCAGCTAGTCTCTCCTTCTTATCATCTGTTTCAAGAATGTCTCTTTGCTTTGGTTCACAATAATGAACTTCTTCAATTTGTTTAATCATTCTTGCATCCTTATCCTCCGCTTCGTGTCTGTCATTCATGAAAATGTCTTTGTCTTTCACATTCAACAATTTATCCTGAGTATAGATCCTCTGCTTTTCCAACTCTCTTCTTTGAAGATCTAAGTTTCTATATAACTCAACAATTTAAATTGGGGCAGAATTTGGAAACTTTACACAACTTTCCATACCTTCAATTGTTATTGACTAATAATTAGATGGTCCTTCTTCCTCTGTTTTAATATTCTGCTATTTATTCCCATGAGACCCCTCTGTATCCTTTTGTTTATGAGATCTTGATATCTCAGCATCATTCTGAACAGAATTCAGAATCAACTTATTCTCCTTAACAAACTTCAAATCTTGTTCATCATCCTGTGATGTACCTACAATCATACACAAATCATTAGGTTTTAAAACAAAATATCTTTCAGTCTCGTTTTCTTATTCAAACATTTCTCCTTGAACAGATTTGCATGTGGAATCCTCAAATTCTATCCTTGACTCAAAAAATCTAAGTTCTTCCTTCCGTAAGGCAATCTCCTTATGCCTCCACTTGATTTTTAATGGGTGCCAGATTACCTTCTTTCCCTTTAGTGGAAAGATCCATCCTCCTCTCTGATTTTCCTCTTCTTGTAGCCATCCCTTTAGTACCTCCAATTGTACTTTCATCAATGCAATATCTCTTTCTCTATCCTCATCATTCATATTATCTCTGTGGCATTCTTTAGAACCTCTTCTCTGATCCTCCATGATCATCTTCTTCATGAGATCCTCACTCACTATGAGTTTCACTAAGCCTCTGCAACATCAAGTCTTCCCTGCTGCCACTTACCTTACCAATCCCCTCTCTGGACTTGGTCTTTTGGCAAGCACTAGTTCTCTATCTCTAGAACCCCTTGAGCACTCTTTTCTTCTCTCTCTAGGCTTATATCCTCAACTCACATTCTCTTTAGAACACTTTAGTTGTTCTCCCTAACCAACCTTTAGCTGGAATATTAGGTTCACTGTCATCATCATCAAAAACTTTGTCTTCATCTTGTCTGCAACTAGAATTCTACAAACATAATTTTTTAATCCAGATTAAAATTATCTCACCTTCAAGATCTATGCATGTCCTTGTCCTCTTCATTCACTTGTACTTTCATTAGACTGTCTTCGTTTATTTTTTCAAATTCCTGTTCACTTCAATTTTGTGTATTTTCTGCTCATCATATTTAGAATCTAATCTCCTCTTGTTTTTCCCATCACACATGTATTTTTAAAAGAAAAATTTTAATTTTCAAAAGATATTTTCTTGCTTTGACAACAAAATTACGCAGCGAAGGCTACGTTTACCAACATCTACACATATAAAATGTGTTTTCACATTAAAACCCCAATAAATATCAGACAAGGTAATCTCATAAGCAGAAGCTTACCTTTTAATCGATGGTTAAAACCATATATGAAAACCAACTTTAATGAAATTTGAATCAATATTCGACTTTTAATTAAAACCCAAAGTATCATCACATAAATATATATAATGGCCCACGCTTATCAACTCACCTTTAAAAAAATGACTATGGGTAATTTATTTAATACCATATTAAATATTTCCTTAATATGCCTTCCACCAATCTTTTACCTTTATAACATAATTATATGCACTCACCAAATATTCGCTGATCACGAATGCTGGTAAACATTAATATATGTTCGGGCCCCACAACATTTACAACTAACCCATCCATTTCTACTATCCAATCTCCGTCGTCCATTTAACTGCTCCAGATCTGATGAAAATCGCCCGATATCGTGCTCCAAATAGTTCGATGGGTAAAACTTCAGAACTTACACGAAATTAGTGGTCTTTAATTCCCACGCGTTGGCCCATGACCACTATCGTGTTTACTCTGGGAATTACCGCTTACCATTTTTGAGCTACGCGAAAACCACCGGTTGGTTTCAAAACCATCCACTATTCTCCTTTACTCCATCGTTTTGTTTTCATTTAACTCGGGTTTCTAAACAGAACTATGGTTCCAACTTGGAAGAATTCCACCATAGCTACACCATACATATTTTGTTTTAATGATATCAACTAGTCTTCAAGCCCTCTCTGGAATTCATTCTGCACATGGCTTTAACCTCTATTATTCATTGTCTATGGTTTTATAATCGTTTATAAATACAAAAAACCCCCAAATGTGTCTTCAAACTCTGGATCTCCTTCAATGTGTATACACAACAGAATGTGTAATATCTCCTTGAAATGCTTTATACGAAGTCAGCCCAATTGCGAAATACATCCATGTAGATTTTATACCTCAATTTAGAAGTCTAAGTAATTTATTTAATGGAATCGATCCATTCTGTGATCGATGCTACTTTCTCAACATTTACAAATCATAAAGAATCAATAAATGAATAATTGACCTTTTAAGAATACACAGTCTCATACCTTCAATAATCCCATAGCTCAAATATGATGGAAATTATTTGGTTTTTTCCAATTTTCCCTGCCCACGGTATAATGAAACATGAACTCAGGAATTGAGTTTTCTTTTGTATTAATACACAACAATTACATAGGAAATTCCTTCCTCTCGCCTGATCTTCTGCATCAGTGGCCTTTTCCTATTCTGCCCGTAGGCTTTACAATTTAAACTCTACCGTTATATCTCAGTTTCTATGTCTCCTAATGTCTTGAGGCTTATCATTTTTATACAAAATGTTCTAAAACTATTTTTGGTTTCATATCCTTCATCCTCTCAACAAAACCTTGAATATCCTCTAACTCGTCATTTGCCCCAAATAACCGCTAAGGATCCTCTTTCATCACAAAATCATGAAACCAATTCTAATTTAGGATTTACCATTAATTCCGAAATCTCTCAATCCATATGCACTCTCAACTAGCCTAATTCTCTCATTTTCTCCAACATTCGAGAACATTTACAAAATTCTTCACAATATTTAATTAATTCTCATTTAAATCACTCAAAACATTATATAGGAAACCAACTCCCTTGAAAACAAAAAACCCCTAAGTCTATTAAAATACAAGGAATTTTCTTAAGCCTAATGCTCCTGCATCATTCCGGATCCAATGAATGAGATCACAATCTCTTCATTCTCGAGCTCGATTCAGCATTTTCGTTGCGCATAGCTCAATCCAGTATTTCTGAGATCATAACACAAAAGGCCCTTCTTTATGGATCTCTAGAGCACAACTAAGTTGAGGAAATTGCATAAGGTTTTTCATATCAAGGTGTATTAAAAAAAAAAAAAACCTAATGCAATTGTGGGAGAATATTAAGAGCACCTGCATATTATACGCAAAATGTTTGGTCTTGCAAGGGATGTCATTTTGTGTGACTGTGCATATAGTGCAAGGCGTTATAAATGTGAATCGATTCATACTCATGGCTGGTGATGGAGATGAGGAATATTCTTGGAGTGCAGTGAGAGATCTGGTGACAAACACTGAGAATGAAGAACATATTTCTACAAGAAAATATTTTTTTTTTTAATTTTTTTTAATTTTTTTTTCTTTATTATGACTCAAATGATCGGTAGCAGATCTATAATTAAATTTCCAACAAGATTTTTATTTTTTATTTTTTAAATAATTCAATAGATTTTCTGATCTTCCTGATTGCTCGAAGCGGAGGAAGAGAGCATACTAATTTCTTGAATTAATTTTATTTCTGCAGGTTAGTGTGGATGGATGATAAACACAATCAATATTTGCGACAAAACCTCGCATTGTCTATACTCTTTCTGTAATGTTGTGGGGGTGTTTAGACTCTCGGAAGACTAAGCTTTCCAATAATCAAGCTTCTCGGTTACCCGTGATACAGAAACAAGATATAGAAATGCAATGATGAAGCAGCTCTTACTGTGCCACTGAATTTATTCATTTATTCATGATGATTTATTACTTTTTATTTTTGAAAATAATACTAAAAACTTCTAACGAGCTCGTTTTATTTTCCTAATTTATTCTATCTAACTTGCTTGAAAGATTTTTTATTTCCTAGGTAAAAAAATGCTTCCAATGAAGCCACCTACGAACTAAGAATTTGAAAATGCTCACATCAAGATGTAAAAATTATATCTTATGATTTGCGAGAACGTGAGTAACCTGTCTTATATTTGGAGTTTGTGCAAGGTTCTTTTGGACCAGTATTCAAGATTATTCTTTTTCTCCAAGAAGTACCTGTTTAACATATTCAAATTTCTCATCCATAGATGAATTAGTAAGAAATGGGGGGTTTAAAAACTGAATTTGAAACTAAAAAAGTATGAAAAGAAAATAAAAAAGCTCAACTTAAACTCATTTATGAAGATCTTGCCATCACCAGGTTTCACAAGTTAGTTCATAAAAATAAATTGCAATAAAAATGACTTCCTAAGTCTATCTCTAAATCATCCTCCCTTGCACGACCCCAAAAATGTTTGGTCTATAATTCGAATGCAAATTAGAGTTTCATTTACTATCAATCCGGGTAAGTAAACTTCTAGGATCATCCAATATATATAGACTTAGAGACAAAATAAACTAAGCTAGGTGAAGAAATGCCAAAGTTCCCTTACAGAAGGTCTTTCATTAGGATCTCCAACACTGATTTAGTCATTTAAAAAAATGAAATCTAAAGACATTGTGACAAGTGTAAGAAATATTAAGGTTCCCTTACAGAAGACTATTCATTAATATTTCTAATCATCTTAATCAACAAACTATTTAAACTAATGAAATTAAAGCACTTAAACCTAATTTTGACTGATTGCATGAAATTTTAAAGCTCTCTTACAAGAGACTATTCATTTATATCTCAAGCATATAAATCAGAAACTTAAACTAATGAAATCAAACATTAAATAACAAATCAGATTCATTGAAAGAAACATTATTGCTTTCTTACGAAAGGTCATTCGTTATATTCCAATCATATGAACCTAATAATTTAATCTAATGAAATTCACAAACAAACATAAAATAAAATCCTACTAAAATAAAAGTGTACTTGCTAGGCAATGGGGATCCTTCCAAGGATTCACAAGCACACAAAAAGAAAAGTCAAATGTAGAGGATCAAAGAAGCTCCGTCTTATTTATCATCAATTGCAAATTGCAATTGCAACCATTACATTGATTCTCCAATCTAACTTCTCACTACCAACCTATAAGATACTAAGATCACAAATCAAGATTAAGACTACAAATGAAGATTACCAATGAAGGAGATAACACTCCTATTTATACAAAAGCTATGATAACAAACTCATAAATTTAAATCCACTATTCCCTCCTTTGACCCACATATTTCTCAACCAATGGTGACACATAACCCTATCCTCCATGATCTCCTCCATGAGGTCCATGATCTCCTCAAATTCGAATTTGAACATAGAGTGCCACATAAGGGTGCCTAGGAAGATTCTTTTGTACCTACACATGTCAACAAACTCATTCTAATTGTTAGGTATAAGTATAAGAATATTATTTTCTAATGTTTAACCACAAATCCACTTAAAAATGTTAAGAATTAAAAAACTTTGGAAAAACATAGTTATAACCCAATGATGAGGTAAATGTAACGATGTGGAGGTGGAATGAAGGTGACATGAAGGTAACATGGAAGTAATGTGAAGGTATTGGTGAATAATGGAGTGAGAATAGGGACTATTTTTAGGCCCAAGACTCATCAAATTTTGAATAATGCTGGAAGTAGTGTGAAATTTGACATAGAAAAATTGATACAATAGGTGGTAAGGCAAGATCCAAACTGTGAGAAACTACAAGAAAAGTTGTAGAGAAATGAAATATTGGGATATACTAAAAATTAGAAGGGGTTGATTTACTATAAAAATAGATTTTATATTCCAAATGTGGCATCTGTAAAACAAGAAATTTTAGATGAGTATCATAAAATACCTTATGGAGGACATCCTGGTTATCAAAAACTTATTTTAGCATTGAAAAAGAACATGTTTTGGTCAGGTATGAAGAAATATGTTGCTGATTATCTAGCTAGATGTGTATAATGACAGCAGGGAAAAGTGGAACATCGGCATCCAGTACGATTGTTGAACCCTTTACCTATTACAGAATGGAAATGGGAAGTGATTTCAATAGATTTCATCACTGGATTACCTAGAACTAAATATCAACATGACTCTATAATGGTGGTGGTAGATATATCGACTAAAGTTGCACACTTTTTACTAGTGAAATCTAATTTTGGTACAACTCAAGTAGATAATGTATTCATAAAATAAATTGGGAAGCTACATGGAGTTCCTAATATGATTATATCAGACAAAGATGCAAATTTTAATTCAGCGTTTTGGAAGACTCTACTTGGAGGAATGGGTACCAAGTTGAAATCTAGTACCGCATACCATCCTCAGACAGATGGAAAAACTAAAAGGACCTACCAAATTTTAGAATACATGCTACGCATGTATGCTATGGACAGACCTACAAGATGGGAATATTTTCTGCATCTAGCAGAATTTTCATATAATAATAGTTATCAAGCTTCAATAAATATGAGTCATTTTGAAGCATTGTATGGCAGAAAGTGCCACACTCCGCTTAGCTTGAGTCAACCAGAAGATAAGTTAATTCTTTGACTTGATGCATTGTAAGGGATGGAAAGAATTGTGAAGAAAAATCAGCAGAATATTAAAACGTCTAAAGACAGATAAGATAGCTATGTAGACAAAAAGAGAATTCATAGAGAATTTGAAGTGGGAGACCATGTTTAATTCAAGATTAAGCTTAAAAATAGTACCTTATATATAGGTATTTGTGTTAAGTTAGCACCATGCTACCATGGACCATTTCTAGTTCTAGAAAGTGTGGGGTCAATAGCTTATAAATTGTCTCTACCTAGTAATGTTAAGGTTCACAATGTTTCTCATGTTTCATGATTGAAAAAGTAAATGTACATGATCCTACTCTTGAAACATTGGACTATGATACAAGATGAAATAGAAGGGGAATTTATCCCAGGTCCCCTTCGTATACTGGCACGGGAATAAATCGAGCTCTGAAATAGGACGATAGCTAGGGTGAAAGTGTAGTCGAGGCACTTTACACCTAAAGAAGCTACTTGGAGCGAGAAGGGGAAATGAAAGAGAAATATCCATCACTTTTTGAAAAGTGAACTGATATTTTGCAAAAACGAGGACAATTTTTTGTTTTAGAGGGGGAATATGTAATATCCCAAAAACAATATATGTGGAAATATTATATTTTTAAAATTTTATAAATGTGGAATTATAATTATTGTGCAAAGACTAGAGTATATTTGAGTCCAGGATTTCAAGTCCATGAGGGTGGAATTAAATCTAAAGAGTTTCCCAAATTCTCCAAAAATACTTGGAGAAAATAAAATAAATTAAAAATATTAGATTGGAGACAAAAACCTATAAGATACCTCATTAAAGTGAAAATTTACTGAGAAGAGGTGAAATAAAACTAGAAAGAGCAAAAAGAAATTTTTAAAGTACTTTTGTGGAAAAAACGAAAGTAAAGCTTAGGCAAAAGGAAAACAACATCCCGATTTAACTGGACGCAGTTATGGAAACATGTTTAAAGGAAAGCAAGATTAAATAATCTATTCATTGGTAGAATGAGTAACTATAAACAAATGAGCAGGCTATGAGAAGGCTCAATGGCCTAGGTGGAGAACCAGAGCTAAGGATTTTCTAGCATGAACAAAGCAAATAAAAATCTAGAAAAGGGTAAGTCATCGAAAATCCAAATGCATAATATGTAGGGAAATGATACGATATTATCCTCACTGTAAAGGTGGCCTTCATCCACGATGCAATGAAATCGAAAAAAAAAACCGTAGGCCATGTGACGAGTTAATTCATGAAGTACGCTGCATTAAAAATTTTATAAAAATCGACCAAATAAATTACCTTCGAAGAGTCGTCAACATTTATGGAGGGATACGATGGATCATGGAATCTCCATATAGATTGTCATATCCAAGGATTTAAACCTTAGGATAATATCTCATGACACTTAAACGATACATAGGAGACTTTAAATTAACCACGCCATGAAATATTATCATGAGGATAGAAATATATTAAATACAGTCTTAGAACCTCATAAATATTACATGTAACTATGTAACGTTAGGGTATAATATTGCTTTAATGATAAGTGGCAGAACTAAAACGTAATTCGAATAATGTTGTAGGATAGAGTAAGGGTTGTATAGTTGAATGTCGTATGATATTAATTATAAATTCTATCCATATACCTTTTTAATAATTATGTTACATAAGTTAATAATTGGGTTAAGAGTTAGGTCCATAGGTGGATAAATAGCCTTGAAATTAATCCTCAAAATGAGATTAAAAGGGTATGAGAAAAAGGAGGAAAAATAATTAGAAGGGAAACCTTTGAGGATAGTTAAAATGTTAGAATACAAGTAGATATTCTAATATAAAATTTAATGTGATTATGTGAATAAGAATGCTAACAAATGCATAATCTTATGAAGATATGAATGATTAGTAAAATAATTTACTACTATAATAAAAGTGGGAACAATACAGAAATGTTGCAATGATAGTCAAGAGTGAACGAGAAATAGTGGAATCATTGAATGTTGGTATAAGGATCATTAACAACATAGGTTAATTCTTTTCATAAATGATGATGTCATTAGCAATAGTCTAATGACAGAAAGTATACATATGTTTAAATATCGCAAGATGACGAAAGGTAATGAATTCAAAGGATGACAAAGTAGCATAAAGATTATAAATAGAAACAAAAAATTGGGTAAGTAGAGTTGTTACATCAACCACATATTATCCAGAGGGTAATGGATTTTCGAAATCTTCTAATAAATATTTAATCAATATCATAAAGAATACGTTGGAGGCAAAAAAAAAGAATTGGCATAAGAATCTCATTAATGCTTTGTCGGCAGACAGGGTGAGTAGTAGGAAATACGTACGAATTTCTCCTTTTCAATTGGTTATGGAGTAGATATTGTTTTTCCTACGTCACTTGCAATCCCGATTATGAAATTGTTGCAAGAAGCAAGTAGTGAAGAGAATGATGTGCAACCCTAGATCAATTAAATGATCCATCTTTAGAAAACAAGGGATGAGGTTTTTCAAAACACCTCAAAGCTTAATGAAAGGATAAAGAAGGTATATTACCGCAAGATAAAGGTAGATATTTCAACAATGGATATGTGGTCTTCCAGTCGGATGCTAGAAACGAGGAAAAAGGGAAACATCTTAAATTTCAGAACCTGTGGAAAAGACCATATAATATTTCCGCCTCTCACGGGCATCGTGCTTTCCTATTGGAAGAAATGAATGGAGAATATTTTTTAGGAGGATCAGTGAATAGTAGGCTCCTTAAGAATTACCTTTACTGGTGCATATTTCTGAAAATTTCCCAATTCCATTGTACATACCACTTTAATTTTTTTGCAAAGTATGAATCGGAGAATCATCGGAAGTTGGAGCCCAAGCTGAAGGCCATAAAGTTCCATTTATTTGTTGTTGATTTCAAAGTTTGGTTAAATTAAAGTCAGTCCATTTTGTGTTAGTTTATCATGTCAGTTTTTATTTCTCAGTTTTCAGTTCGGTTTTTAAACTTTTGACTCCATGCCCAATGGATAAGGCTACTTGGTCTATAGTGTTCTTGACACCTCCAAGGAGCTTCCATCCGAGCCAGCTAGAGCCACTGTTAGTGTTATTATTTGCATCCTATCACGATTGATCAATGGACTCTTATCTCATTTTTTAGGGTCCCATAGTCAATTTTTTTTCATTTGATTAAGTCGTCAAGAAAAAAATTTGGTCACTGGTCATTAGGTTTAGGACTATTTTCCACTCTTTCCAAAACATTAAATGATGGTCCATGTTATCAAATAAGCTCAGTCTATCATCGTTGAGTGATTTTCATAACCATTTTAGCTATATCCATCATGATTCCATTCAGTTAATAGTCTCCATTAGGTCATTAGTGTTTCAAGGTCACCAAAATTCCATTTCATGCATAAAATCCAGCAATTGTAGGGGTCGCTATAGGAAAGTATCTTCAAAAAGTTTTGATTTCAAATGTAATTTATGTTTGCATAAAGGTCCTAAAGTGGAAAAGGTTAAAAGAAAACATGAATTGGTGAGGTGGGCCATCTTACCTCATTAATTACTAAGACATCAAAGGAAAATCATAAAGCCAATGGAAGAGCTCAATTAAACACATTTTTACTTTACATGTCTTTAGCTCCCCTTGACATCACTATTCAAATTAAGAGAAGGAGAAATTTGTGGTAAAAAGGGTTTTTCTACATTTTCAGAGAGTCGTGACCTTTTTGATGGGTGTGACCCTTTCTGTAAACCATCTACCAAGCGCAACCTTTTTCACGACCTTTCTGTTGGGTGCTACCCTTTCCCAGCCCTTCTGCAGAACTTCCAGGGTTTGGAAATGAAGACCTTATTCATTGTTTCAAGGTGAAACTCAGATTTTACTTAGACTTTGAAGATTTTTCAAATATTCATAAAGCTTCCGAACAACAATAAGTGATCATCCAAACATATTTTCAATTAATTTCATCAATGATTATGTGATTTCGTTTCAATGTTTTCTCCAGCACAATGTTATACCAATTTTTTTTTCTCCATTGTCCTAAGTCAATAAACCTAGCTTTAACTTACCTACGTTATCATCTATCCTTCATGAAATCCCTATCCTATTCACTTCCTATAACTCACTACCTATTTACCATTGACCTCATTAAACCTTAGACATCTTTTATCTCATGAAATAAATTCCACCACACCATTTCATTTCATACTTCCTTTTGTCTCCTCAAAAACCTTGAGAAAAATTCCATACCATCGCGACATATTCTTTGTTTCCAAAAACACTGTGACCTATTATGAAGAAACCTAAACTTGGCTAGATTCTATTCTTAAAAAATAATTCATGGAGAGTGAAACAGAGAGTAAAAATAAAGTGCACAAGGGAGGACATCATTCAATATTTGAGCCAAGCAGTAAGTGTGAAATCGATGCTTCTCCATTTGATAAAAGATGTCTTATAAATTCCAGTTGTATGAAGTTTTCTAAGATCATCAGAGAGGTTGGCTCTGATGTTCCTCTCACCATCCTCTTTGCCCATAATTTTCACATAGACAAAGTTGTCATAGTAGGGGTAGAGTTCAGTGTTTCAGCAGACATCATTTCTTCATGCACAAGTATTCCAAATTAGGGTGAAAAATAGTTAAAGGGCATGGAATTACAACTTCATGACTATAAAATGTTCCTAGAACCTAACTTCATAGATGATCCTGAGCATGTTTTTCCTTCCAGATTTCTCCTTGACAACTATGCCCCACTACTACATTTGGCGGAAATTCCGACACTTGGTTCCGACGCTTTTGACCAAATGTCGGAAATTTCCCCAAATTTTTTCCATCCCGCCCAAAACCATCGCTATACCGACGTTTATAGAAAATTGTCACAATACCGACACTTAGACAAAGTCCATATGTTAGCAACAGTTTATGAAGACATATGATTGCGACATGGCCCAAAGTGGCTGGCCCAGGCGTGCCTCAAACGTAATGAAGTACATGACTGTCTGAACGTCGCAATTGCGTTTGAAACGGCGATTGCGTGTAATGCTTTTCCTCAGTGATACTGGCTGTGAAACGCATATGCACTATGTCACATCTGAAACTTATGTCTATCGCTACATAAAAATGATTTTATTGTTTTATTATCAGTCATGACCAGCACATTAACCTCACATTCAACATCACGGCATTACTTTAGCCTTAGACAAATTTGTTCGCCTCAAAATTCCACTTATGGATCTTTAGAACAACATTTTCTCAGCGACCAAGCCTCGGCGTGCCTCGGCTCTTGCGAACGACGTCGCCCTCGGCTCTTGCAAAATGGTAAGTTCTTACTGCAGGCCCTTCCTCCTATAGTAGGGTTGACTCTATTTGGGTTTTTTTGGTCAATTCCATTGGATTGTGTTAGACTGTAGGGTTCTCTCTAGATGTCAAGAATCAAGATTCAATACCCTCTATTATCTTCATCACCCAATACAAGATTTAAATTTTTCCCAAACAAACGCTTATTAATTTGGCAGCCATTATTTCTCCCTGCTTTAAAAACCCTACATTTAAATGAAAACAAGCATTTCATTTCAACTACAAAAATATATTAGTGTTCAAATGTACATGTGTGCTACATTAATGCCTGATATCATGCGCGCATTCGCCCTCCGCTCTTGCAGAACAGCATTCGCCCTCAGCTCTTGCAGAACAGCATTCGCCCTCAGCTCTTGCAGAACAGCATTCGCCCTGAGCTCTTGCAGAACAGCATTCACCTTGCATTCACCCTCAGCTCTTGCAGAACAAAATTCACCTTGCATTCACCCCTCATGGCAGAGAATATCACATTTCTCTCAGCCTCTTTCCAAATTGGGAGCTCTCCATCGCAGCCCTTCCTCTTATAGTAGGGTTGACTCTATTTGGGTTTTTTTGGTCAATTCCATTGGATTGTGTTAGGCTGTAGGGTTCTCTCTAGATGTCAAGAATCAAGATTAAATACCTCTATTATCTTCATCACCCAATACAAGATTTAAATTTTTCCCAAAGAAACGCTTATTAATTTGGCAGCCATTATTTCTCCCTGCTTTAAAAACCCTACATTTAAATGAAAACAAGCATTGCATTTCAACTACAAAAATCTATTAGTGTTCAAATGTACATGTGTACATCACTTGTGTAGGGTATTCCTTTTCCACTTTCACATTATCCAAGAATGTGTGCAGTATAGTTCATATTTTTTGTGATTTAGATTATCTTGAAAAAGGAAAGGTAAATTATTTCCCATGGAAAAAGAAGGTTTTCCCCTTTTATAGGTTGTTTGGACTTACGTGGAAAAATTTATGGTATGCCTTTCATATTATGTAGTTTAAATTTGAATTAACATATTATTCTACATGAAAATATAATTACCTATGTGATGTCCTTCATCACTAATTAAAATTATAGGGTTTCAATTTCCTAGACTCTTAACTCATCTGATGCTAAATTCTAGGTTCTCATTGGTGGATCACTCTTCCATTGATTTCCTTTCCCTCTAGATCTTTCCATACTTTTAAAGTCATCAATGATACATATATTATTTTAGGTATCCCAAAAGGCTTTATAGTAGAAAATATTGTGAAGTTTTTTTGACACTTGAGGATTCTTTTTAGAACTGCAACGCGGTCTATGCTATCGAGTTATATACCAAGCAACTTGTCCTTAATAACCACACTATGATGTAGGTTCAACCAGTTTGAACTTGTTGGGACATAGCATATGAAGTTGTGTGATGAGTCCATATCACAGGTCTATTATGGTGACAAAAGTGAAGACACGTAATGATAGTTATTATGTTAACATTACTAGAAAATTTTTCGAAATTATCCATGCTATCAAGATGTCAAAATTCCAGGCATTAGGTGTCAATACTCGTAGCTAATAGATAATAATAATAATATAAAAAAATCACAACTTTATTCTTGAAATATGATTGTTACACATTGGTAACCTAGTTCATGAGTTACTATCACCTAAAGACTGCAAAAAAAACTTAAAATATAAATTAAACCAACATGAGAATCCAACTAAGGGTTTCTCGACAAAATCATGCCATAACCTGGCATTTTGAAACCCAAATTTGAATCCATCATAAGTAATAAATTGCAAACTCAGATGGATTTTCAATGCATGTTTGCATGCTACAGTTATTCTCTGTCTCGATATCATTTTTTAAATGGAACCATTAGTCAAGCCCATAGTCCTTTTTATGTGAAAAATTTCAGCTCTATTTGAGCTCTTTTTTGCTCCACCACCTCCATAAACATATGCCAACATATATCATGATCTTGGAATTACATTACATATGTATGTTCCAATGTTCCATAATCATGCCCCATCATCAATTTAAGAAATTTCCATTGAATATCAAATTGTGGAGGGGGGGGACTTTTTGCTACAACATTTGGCTCAAAATCAGGGACCATCTCCGTATGAGGTGAATGAGAACTATAGATATTTGAAGAAGTAGATTCGTGCCTTTTCCTCTGGCCATGGAGTCATATACAATCATCCATCACAAAAATTTGTCTTTGTTCATTCTCACCTTGAAAGTTGCAAAGATTCATGCCCTAATTGAAATGACACTAAATTTGAGAGATATAATAAAAATGCAAGCTAGAAGTGCCCTATTAATACAAAGAGAAAACCTTCCTACCTACCCTAACTGAGATAAATTTTGATTGAATAGGAAACATGATATTGCCAATGGAGTTGATCCAACAACCTGTTAAATGTATGGGACTAAATCATGCATTTGATTTCCAGGGAAACATGCGCATGAAGAGAAAAAGTGCAGAATTAATGTAAAATCCATACATGCCACTTATAAAAACTACATCAAAAGGTAAAAAAATACTTAAGGCCTTAACTTAATTTGAATCCAAAAATGACAAAACAGGATTAGTGAAAACACGAGAGTGGTGTGGGTGAACAACATAAATAAAAAGTGAAGATACCTTTTCCCAAGATGCCTTTGTCAATGTTGTATGAAAACATGTTTTCCTTTCCCTTTATACATGCAAGTGAATGCATTATAGGTATGGTGTTTTCCCAGAATAGGAGAAGCCTACTTAAATATATCATTCATGGAGTGAATGTTTCCTTGACCCAGAACCTCATAGAAACTTATCACTGAATTTGATGTTGGGATGGGATTGTAAAGATAACAACCTCTTCATTCCTAAAAACTAGATTCCTTCCTGGAGTTAGGACACAGAGTATTGAATCAAAGTTGTAGTTTCTAACTTCTTGTATTGGTTCATCAATCTTGAAATTCAGAGATTGCATGTCTTCATTGCTTCATGTTTGAATAATTTGCATCATATCGTACAATAGGAAATTAGGAATTATGATTATTATTACTTTATGGATCCGTTAAGTTACTTTTAAGTTTGCATGGTTTAGTGTGAAATTATTCTAGTGTGCCCCTAGGCCCAGGTGAAGGAATGCCAAGGACTGAGAACCCTAGTTTTTAAATGGTATTGTTTCTTATACCCAAAAACCCCTCAACATCACTTCTTATTAGTTCTTAACAATAGTGTTGTAAACAATTTGAGAATCGATATAGCAAAATCTCGCACTTCTCAAGATAAAGTCCTAAAGCTAAAGTGTGATACCATGTGTAATTCAATAGTCCCATTATCACCTCGCCAACCTCTTTTCACTTCGGGCTAGCTCTCCTCTAACTCAAGGGGGGTTCTCCCTAGTAGATGTTAGGGATCTAATGGCCCAACCAAACCAATTCAAGAGCCCCCTAACTCTCTATGTTTACTACTATCAATCAAAATATTGAAAAATAGGGTCAGACATGCATCCTGAAGATAAAATTGCCAGGGTATTTTTGGGTAATTTCAAAGGGAAAGTCCCCAAACACATATAATCAAGGAATTATAATGTGATTTCAAACATTAAATATCAACAAAATCGTTTAAAGGATATTGAAAGGAAAAATGTGATGGAAGATAGAAAGTGCCTTACTTAAATTCTGTAAGGATTTTTCAATAGTTGCTCCAAAATCTTCACTTCAAGGCCCTTCAAAATCGTCTCCAACAATGCTATACCATCAGCTTCAACAATGTTGCTCCAAAAATATCCTCAAGTTCTTCACAACAAGTTTACTAGAAGTTGCTCCAACAATATATTCAATAAGGTCTTCATTGTCAACTCGTCTCTTGTTTGGGTGCCTTAATGTGCAATGACATGTTTCCAGGACTGAATTCAATGCAAGGCATATTTGAAACTTTAACTCTGTCTTCCGGTGTCTTATTAGAAATTATTTCAGTTTTCATTTTGTGTTTTCAAGTTAGATATTGTTTTCAAGTTTTTACATTTATAATTTTATTGTAATGTGGCAGACTGATCAGAGCAGTGCAGGAACAACCCCGAGACAGGATGATCGTGGAAAGAGGCCAGCGGAAGAACATGTAAAGTGCCAGCATTGCTCTATCTTTAGGTATTTTAGTTATTTACATAATTGAAATAATATTAATTTTGTTAAAATATGCAGACACCTAGCCATGGTACGCCTGATGATTCCCTCTTTGAGGAAGAGCTTTCTTCATCCCTATCTCTAGTGTTCTTGTTGCAAAAAAAGGCACGAGATGCAAGTTCAGAATTTAATACTTTGATAGACGCGCCTCAAACACCTAAAATAGAAGAGAGGATAAAACATCTTATGAGCCATCTAGAAAGATATCAGGTAATAATAAAAAGTCAAAAGTATATTTTTTTTGTTCTGCATGAGATGAATTGTGACAGTTTGATTTTTAATTTTTACATTGACTAAACTAACAAAAAGTTATTTTGTATGTAGCGTTTTCTGGCACTTGCTGAACCCGGCGTTGGTGGTAGTGGGACACAAGGGAAAGATATTGCCCAACAACCCTCTTGTACACCTTCTACTCCTTTAGGTGCCAGCCAAGAAACACACCCTGCCCAAGAAGACACCCAACCAACCACTGAACGTGTTGGCAATGATGAGGCTGATATGGCCAACTACATTATTGCATTTTCTGGAGCTACACGTGTCAGTTCCACAGGGACCACTAATGGCATGTTGTTGGTGAACGATGAAGGTTTCCCTATAAAGCATGTACAACTCCCAGGTAAATTTTAATATTTTAACTATTTCATGTACTTTATCTAAAACATATTTATCATGATTTTTATTTTTAAATTAATTATAATATCTTTTTCTTTTTTTTTTCTATGTAGGAAATAATGAGTTCTACAGGTTTCTGGAGAGCCATGCGTTGGTAATTTTTGGCCCAACCATACGCACAGGGTGGAATTCCCAAAATTCCAACCTGAAAAAGGAACTTCTAGATTATCTAGAAGCCCTTTTTGGGGTCGACACATTTGACAGAACAACGGTGGCTTGGGTAGCCGACAAATATTTGAAATATACCAGGGAAACCTATAGGACGCAATTGCAATTTAACCCTAGATATGAGCGTCCTCTCGCAGTTCCAGAGAGTGAGTGGAGAGCAATCATCCATGACGGAAAAGAGAAAAGGGAAAAGAAAGAAGGAAAAATGCCAACTGGACCCGCAAGGTAAATTACAACTTTAATTCAATAGCTTTAATTTTCTCTATGTCTAAAATAAAAGTGTGCTACGTCATATATGACTTCAATTTTGTTGATGCTAGGTTACCTGACACCTCAAAGGTAACCAAAGCTAGGATTGAGAAAAAGGGCCATCACAAGCTAGGCCAGGGAGGCTACTTGAAATTAGCTGCAAGAATTGTAATTAAGTAGCTAAACATCTTATAATTAATTGTATCGCCTTCCAACGTTTTTTTAATCCTATCAAATATGATTAAAAATACACAATCATATGTAATGTAGGGTGATGAATTCAGAACATAAAATACATAGGAAGATAAAAATATTTCTTTCCATTTCGGCTATCAAGCTGTAGTTAAACGTCGCAGAAGCTTGGGGCAGGTCCCAAGATCCAGAATGCCTGATAAGGTAAAACATTAACCTTTCAATATGTTTGTTTTCGTCCATAAATTTAATGTCTAACAAATTTTTTTAAATCAGGGGAGCAGCACTACCGACGAGGCAAATAACCCAGTTTTAGAGCCAGATGTAGATGATCCTCACGTGCAACCTGATCATTGTAGTGGGGACCAGGCCGACAATGCTATTATCAGTGAGGGCCGTGACGGTAATTAATTTCCACTTATAATTTTTCTAATTATACCTTGATAGTTGTCCTTATAACTTTTTTTGTTTCAATGACAAAGAATGTTTCCCTTGAGGATCTTACCACCAGAGAGGAAGACAGGGCAATAGTCCCAACGACGACAACTGGTGCACCAGGTAAATAATCTCATTGCAATTTTTTTTATTAATATTACCGAACTAGTTCAATGATATTTAAAAACTGACAATTAAAATTTAATATTATCTATTTTTGTAGGCTATGCCCCGTCACTGGATGAGACTAGACATCGTGACTACGCAACTAGGTCAGCAGCGACAACTGGTGCACCAGGTAAATAATCTCATTGCAATTTTTTTTTATTAATATTACCGAACTAGTTCAATGATATTTAAAAACTGACAATTAAAATTTAATATTATCTGTTTTTGTAGGCGATGCCCCGTCACCGGATGAGACCAGACATCGTGACTACACAACTAGGTCAGCGCTGACAACTGGTGCACCAGGTAAATAATCTTATTGCAATTTTTTTTATTAATATTACCGAACTAGTTCAATGATATTTAAAAACTGACAATTAAAATTTAATATTATCTGTTTTTGTAGGCGATGCCCCGTCACTGGATGAGACTAGACATTGTGACTACGCAACTAGGTCAGCGGCGAAAATTGGTGCACCAGGTAAATAATCTCATTGCAATTTTTTTTATTAATATTATCGAACTAGTTCAATGATATTTAAAAACTGACAATTAAAATTTAATATTATCTGTTTTTGTAGGCGATGTCTCGTCACTGGATGAGACCAGACATCGTGACTACGAAACTAGGTCAGCAGTGTGGGTCGAAAGGCACAAAACAAGAGTAGAGCATGATGATATTGATGATGTAATTAGGAGCTTTAGAAATAGGAAGAAGAAAAAGAAATTTCGATAATGTAAAATATTGTATTATTATAAGACAAACGTTACCATACTTGGAACTTTTTTTTTGTTATATAAAAAACTCATTTATCATACTATTTTTATGTCAAGCATTAATTGCAATGTTTCCTTGCGTACTTTTTGTTGAATTATTTTTTTATTAGTTATTGAATATTTTTTTTTATGCTCATGAAAGTAAAAAATGAAATATAGATTGGGTATTGGGGAATTGAGAGTGATGTAAGGGGTGGGGGGGGAGGAGCCATAAGAGCTTCACCTTCACATGGTTGGCCCTGTTTAGTAGAGAATAATTTATTGGAGTGATTTAATCTTGGAGCAAACCTCCCTCGATCCAGCGTAGCAACAAAAAAGTCATTGTTGACTTGGTTGCTACTCTTTCAGATTGTGGGAGGCTTGTTCCAAGTTCATGCGACTCCAATAAATTGTTCTTGAAATGAAGAGGAGCTTATTCAGGTATGTTTTGACATTTTCAACATATGTTCTAACATTATCATAAGAATTCATCTTAGAGTAAAAAATACTACATCAATTACTTGTATTTATTGTATAGATAATGATGGATTTTGATTGACTTGGCAGTGCAGGTACAAATCCTCTTGCATCATGAGCAATACAACTTGTCAACCAGGGTCATATCCAGGACATTTTTTCTTGTGCGCTTCACCAGGTTCGTAATGTCACATTTTGTAAGTTCCTTTACAGTTCATAATTCAATATTAAGCTTGTTCATGCTTATTATCTAGGTTTTTTGTATGTGTTTTTTCATCTATTTGATTGTAAGAAACTCTGCATGTTTCTTGTTGTTCACTATGATTTCTCCCATTACCAATCCTAGGATGAATCCGACTTTATTGTTACATAGGTTACTTTATTTTTACTATGATTTCATAGGTTACATCATGTAAAGTTGTCAATCTCAGGTTGGTGATGAGCTTTAGTTCTCCAGATTTGGGGCTTTTCTGATATTTTCTCCCTCATGTCATTCCTGCATCACCTCGTTGTTTGAGCATGCCAATTGTCTACCACTAGTACCAATTGGCACATGTCAATCTCTGAGTGGTGCCACATTTCACCTATTTTCAGTGAGAGTTTAGGGTTTCTCTAACATAGCTTCAGAAATCCGATTCAGTGCCTGCTTGAATATTGTCACATAATACTCATGGTTTGGATTGATGAGCATATTCTAAATGGTTGGTTGATTCATAAGAACCACCCATATATTCATCTTGAGATATTTCAGAAGTTTTCTCAGGTTTCCTTTTTCACCATTTCTAGTGGGTGGGATGGTGTGGGGTGATCCATCAATACTGGTGCTCTTGTAGTAGGGAATTTGTTTTTGGGGATATAAAGGAGCATTTGATGTAGATATCCCATTTGATGCATTCATAGATGGGCACGAGAGGTCAAGAATTTAAATTAAAAATATGCAACCTCTAGCATGGCAACCTGAAGGCCGCGAGAGACACTGGTTAAAGATTGTTTTGTGCTGGCCTTAATATATTCGTGATTTATTTCTATTATCTTAATGAAAATATATAGTCCGGTCTCATTAAAATGAGGATTGTGGTTGTATTTCTCTTTGGTTGTTTCTCTCTTAATGCTCCAGAAGTTGCCAAAAGTTGCGATAGTTGTTTAGTTTTCCTGTTACAACCTAAAAGTGGTTTTTAGCAATGGGAGTCATGTATTTTAAGGTTCATACTAATATGAAGATCTTGTAATTCTATATTTAGCATAAGAGAAGATGGCCTCTGCTTTGGGCAGTATGACAACAATTGCCACATCTACCGCATTGGGTAACAATGGAAAGGGGAAGAAGTTGGGTGCAATGTTTGATAATTATGGCAGACAATTGTCTTCTCTTTCAGTTTTTTCACCCATTTCCTTTAATCGCTCAAGTAGAAGAGGGACTCTAAGATTACGTGACAGAGAGAAGGTAGTTAATACAAGAGCTATGGAAAAGGAGTTTTACTTCAACAAGGATGGCTCAGTGACAAAAAAATTGCAGGTCAGAGAAAAAATTATGTTTAAAGGAAGGTCACCTGCACGTGAAACTTCACTGCGGTGGATCTTTCCTTGTCCACTTATATTCGATTTTAATGTGCTATTTTAATTTTTCATGGAGGGTTGTTTTGGCATATGGTCTGGCATTCAATTGCACACTTACTGAAAGCATTGTCAATTTGTCTTGCAGGCGGTGTGAACAAACTTGCCGATCTTGTTGGAGTCACCCTTGGGGCGAAGGGAAAAATGTTGTCTTGGAGAGCAAGCATGGTTCTCCGAAAATAGTTAATGATGGTGTGACAGTAGCTAAGGAGGTAATTTGTAGATGTGTGCTCTGGTTTTCTTTTTAACGTTGTATTAGTTCCCCCTCTTAAATGTCTTAGATTTGGTAGGCATAATTTGAAAACTCAAAGGTGAAAGGAAACACATTTGTTACCTAGTGGTCTACTTGGCCTATGGACTAGCCACATTAGAGTAATGCATAAAGCTTTTCACAACAATAAAAGGAAAGGGTTATGGCTGAGTCAAATTTTATTGTTATTGATAGTGTAATGAAATGTATCTCAATGCTATGGTTTTGGCCCTTTTATTGGTTGAATTAGAGGACCCAGTTGAAAATATTAGGGCCAAGTAGGCTGGTTTTCCTTTTTGCTGATGGTTTGGTGTATCTAATTGAATTAGTTGCCTAAGGTATTTTTGGTTGCAAAATCCTTTTCATTTTTCATATAGTATTGGCCTTGTGGAATACATTTGATTGTGTGGTCTTGTTAGATCTACAACATTTGTAGTTGTTTAGTCTTATGGCCGAGGTGCACTTTTATTATGGAAATAGTTGATGCAATATTTTAATTTAATCCTTACTGCAGGGTAGCATGTTGAGAAGTTTCTTGTGAAACTTTTGGTATTCAAAATGACACGTGATCCTATACAACATCATGCACTTGACTTCAAAATTCATATTCAAAGTGTGCCAGACAATTCTTGCAAAATTTCAAATATTTATGTTGTTTTAAACCATTATCGTTTTCATGTATTGGATGCTGAAAATGTGAAAAAGACTTTGGTATGAAACCAACTGGTGAATAATTTCCAGCAAAAAAACTACTTCCAAGACATGATTCAGAAGTAGAACATATGTACTTATGAAGAATAGAAAGATATCCTTGATGCATTGTCAATGTTTGGCTAGGGTTATTTTTGGAGAAAATAACTCCTTATTCCTAGAATAGTGATATTCAATACAAGTAAATGCCAGAGAAGAGAGATCATCGTGTGACGCAACAAAACTGAAATTGGACCCCTAAGGAGAGCTGGTGTGTCTACAATCGCTCTGTCAGCATTTTCCCTTGGTTTACCTCGTTCTTTTCCTCCACTTTGAGTCTTAATTGACTTCTTCTTTCTCCGGGTTTATTTATCAAATTCGTAGAATTTGATAAATAAATACTATCCACAATGGTTGGACTTTAATCTATATTCCTGACTTTATATTATCTCCAAGCCTTATAACCAATGTTTAACTTTCAACACTTTGTATTTATACTCCACGTTTGTTTTTAAATAAATAACTTGTAATGAACTTTGGGCTCTATATTTCACCACCCAGCCTTACAACAATCACACTCCAGACTTATGCTAATTATCCGCCAATCATTTAATTAAAAAATTTCATTATACTCCAGCCCCACCTATATATATCAATAACCAATCAAACACTCATATCGTACCTGGCTATCCTCCGCACACCTTAGTTAACCTCCAGGCAAGTTCAACGTGTGATCACCGTCCGATGGCCCTTCTCCAAATCAATGACTCTTGGCAATTTCGCTTGGCTTCCAACATCGGGCTTTAACGTGCGATGGCATGGGTTAAGCAGTGGTTTTTCGGGGGTCAGTTCGCCACGTGTCGCATTCCATATGGAATTTCTCGTGAATAGGAAATACCGCTTACTCCGCAAAAGCGGTACGATATGGGCAACCCCATTTTGTGATTCCACTCGTGGTTTTGGTACAGGGCTTGACCACAGGTGCAAGTCTGGTTCCGCTATCCTTTTGTTTGTTAACTCATGTCCAATCCTCGGGTCAGGTTCTGAAAGCACAACAATTTTTTCTCTTTATTAAGCGGGATTTTTATATTTGAACAGTGTTCACGACCCCGATTCTCTACATAGACCTTGCCTTCGGGTGGGTGAGTTCACAGGGTTATCCAAAAATTTACGAGAATTCAAAGACAGAAGAATGGAATTATCAGTACCCAATCACCTCACAGTCAAACAATTCTTCACAATTAGCAGTTCAAGATAATTCAATGGCAACTAAGCTTGGAAATCATTTAACTGGAAACAATTGTTCACACACAGAGGTTTATTGCAGAAATCCCCTCTCTACTCTCCTCTTCCCTCTCTACTTTTATTCATCCGAGGAATTACAATTTAAAGAGTAACATTGTAGATAACCTTAAAAACATTTGTTAACTATTTTTGTTTGACCATTTGATTGTGTTTGATATGTAGAACTCATGGCAACTAGTGTTTCTCCACTCATATTAAATAATTATTTCCAAAAGTTTCTTGTTACTATTACTTTAGGAAAACCATGAAGACTATGAATTTCTTTCATGGACACTTCTGCCACTTGGCTTGTTGTTTATGTACTTTGAGCTCTACAAAAAAATTCTACAAAATTTTTCTATATAAATGACCACAAAAATTTAATACTTACCTTTATATTTCAGTAACCCTGTAATAAAGTCTATTGATATATCTTCTAGTCTTTGAATATGTATGTGGAATGGTTGAAGTAACCCTAGAGATTTTGCTATCTCTCTTTTATTTATTATGCAAACCTGACCTTCTCTTACAAAATTTTGAATATCTTTCTTCATTCCTTCCAAAAATATATTTTTTGATCCTTTGATATGTTTTAAGGAACCCTGTGTCCTACCATCAGAGAGACATGGGACTCCCTTAATATTTGTTTATTCAAATATGCTTGCATGCATAAAAATATTCTACATTTGCACCAAAGTATATCTCTCTTTCACTCCCAATGCTCCATAGAGTTCATCCCATCCTTTATAAATTTTAGTTTTTGTTTAGTACTATTGTCATTTTTTCATTATGGAAAGCTTCTTCTAGCCACCTAGGAATACAAAATGTAATTGGATATAAATTTGAGGCCTCTTCTATTTTATAAAGAGCATCATGTACTAAATTTTCCTTACCCTTTTTGCAGATTATCTCAAAATTAAAAATTTGCATTTTTTTCTCCTCATTTTTGTTAATCTTCCAATGAAATCCATAGCCTCAAAAAATAATTTATGCTATCATGGTATATCTTGACTTTGAAGTACCTCCTAGTGATGTACTATCCCCATTTTTTATTGCATGTAATATTGCTTCCATTTATTTTTCATACGTAGATTTCACCAAATATTTTCTTTGAATTCCTTGCTTTTAAAAGCCAATGATATCCCTTATTGTGTTAATGTTACGTAAATTCCTTGTCCTAGTGCCTCACACTCTACTATGAATGTTTTACCAAAAGTAGGTGCAACTAATGTTGGTGTAGAAGACATGGCATCCATTAAAAGAGAGAATTCCAAAGTAGCCTCATCATTCCATATAAATGATATTTTCTTCAAGAGATATGTGAGTGGACTTGAAATGCATGCATAATTCTTAACAAATGATCAATAGTATCATGTAAGTCTAAAAAATATTCTAAGAACCTTGATTTTCTTAGGAATAGGTCATTTTGTAATAGCTTGCATCTTTTGAGGCTCCAACTTCACTCCTTCTTTTAAAACAATATGAACCAAATACTCGAATTCTTATTTCCCAAAAGCACATTTGGATATTTTTACATAAAAATGATTGTTCTCAATAATTATTTATATAACTTTTCCACATGTTTAGTGTGGTATCCCCATGATTTATTATAAATATGTGTATTATCAAAGAAAACCAACACAAATTTTATAATATGGGATCAAACAAAATTGTTCTTAAGTCGAGCCCGCCGGACTTCAAACGGTGATAAACCATAATTCAAACCAAATTCGCGTTCCAAAATAGCCTGCTGACGTCGGCCAATTTTGTGACGCGAAAACCAAATGAATTCCGCCCTAATATTTTTTGGGTCCGAAGTTGGGCTGGCGTACGGAGGGAGAGTTGTGACGTGAATTTCTTATCAAATTCGCCCTAATATTTTTCGGGTCCGGATTTCCACTGCGCGAGCGGCCCAAACAAAGATCCGCTCCAATCAATTTCTGCCATGTGTCCTCAATCAAATGTTGCCCTGTTCCCGGATGCGGGTGCATTCGATGGCGTTTAAGGCGATGGGACATGGATGTGGTGATTTCATATCAATCGCATTAAGTTTTAACGCTGTTCAATTAAGTTCCAAGGTTTTCACATCTAATCGCATTAAGTTTTAACACTGTTCAAGATCGGACCTCCACTCCTGTGAGCGATTTCGCATGCTCCAATTTGATCCGGCCTTCGGCTCTCATTAATGATCAGAGATTAATTATGATGGGCGTCCTTCGATTGCGTTGCAGTCGGGTCGATAAAATGGCATTTCGCTATGGTTTTTCAGACGAGCTGGTTGCTGGGTTACACTGCCTGTTCACTGTGACGAGAAGGAGAAGTCGCCAGCTGAACTTCTGCATAGACCTTGTTGCATATCTTCATTTCTCTCGGTCTGGTCCTTGTCTGTCTTCCTCTGTTTCTTGGAATTCTGCTTCTCCGTCTCCTCTTGTGCCCATTGCTAGTGAGACTGCACCCATGCCTCACGTGCGTCAAAGGATGCGTTGCCACAGGGGGAGCACTAGAGGTCAACTCCGGCGCGCTCCCTCTAGCCCCTCAATCGAGTTGTTTTCCGGCCAGTCCAATGATTATTATGCAGGTCGCTATCTAAATACTAGGAGTGGGCAGGGTCGGGTTGTAGGATCTGGCCACCGTATGGATTCCCCTGCTCCTCGTTTCCCCACCGCTAGTTCACCTTCTCCCACGACGCGCACTGTGCAATTTTCCTTTAAGTGCTCTCTCAACCGCCCACGAATTACAGCTTCAGTCATTGTGGTTTTCCGCGAGGAGGCCCAAACAGAGGAAGAATGAACTCATCTGGCGGGTCTAAGCTTGGAAAAAGCCAGCCAACATTCGGGCCTTCAGGAGGGGAGTCGTGGCATGAATGTGGAGGTAGCACCTAGTGATCCTGAACCTTCCAAAGGATGGTGCCGAATCGTCGAGGAGCCGGAGGAGTAGTTTGGTTAATTTGTTTTTCTTGCTTCGCGTCCCACTTAATTGGGCTTCTTTTAGATTATTTTACTGTGCTGGACCTTTGTAATATTTTTTAATTCTGTAAATTAAACGTTCAAGACTGGTTTCCTCGTATGAGGGCAGTCTTCTTAATTTTTTGATTTTTTGATGACAATTTTTCCATGAGTCTGGGCAATGATTTTGACTTCGGTGTAATTTTATTCCCACTGTTAATAGATTAACTTTACTTAGAAAAAAACATGTTGCGCTATTTCTATTTTAAACCTGTTTTTTGAAATACAGAGCCATGTTTATATGGTCTACGTATTATACTCTTTCTCTGTATATCTACAGGAACTTTTTTTCTATGAACAGGGTGGATGCTGTAGCAGGCTACTAATGGAAACAAGCGAGTGTGAACCTTACATCTCAGATGCAACAGATGGTTACCAATTTTGGAATCAAGCGAGCCTGGGTTTCTGTAGATGGTTATCACACTCCTCACATGATTAGCGTTTTTCTCTGTTCAAGGATTTTGGGTACTTTAATTTGTATTTGGAACAATGGACGTCGGTACTCTATCTGCTGCTTTACTATTCTACATACTGCTATTTCACTTTCTTATAGATGCCTCGGGCATATTTGGATGCTTTCTCAGATTGTCGATAATCTCCATGTGGACCGTTACTGGGTTTTATATCAAATCCCTGTATGTGACATGGGGTATTTTTCTATCACTGTCTGGGGTGGGACTTCCACTTTTCTGGATGGATATTTGGGTTCCAATCTTCAGATGTGAAAATGTAATGACTTCATGGACTGTTTTACTTCATATAATATATTCAAAACAATGTTTTTTATCTTGTGAAAAAAAAATGATTAATGTTTATCACTCTGCCTTCAAAACTAGCGATGCTGGTCTATGTTGCTGGTTTATTGATATGGTCTCATGGTCTTTTTATGTTTGGGACATATCACACTCCTCACATGATTAGCGTTTTTCTCTGTTCAAGGATTTTGGGTACTTTAATTTGTATTTGGAACAATGGACGTCGGTACTCTATCTGTTGTTTTACTATTCTATATACTGCTATTTCACTTTCTTATAGATGCCTCGGGCATATTTGGATGCTTTCTCAGATTTGTCGATAATCTCCATGTGGACCGTTACTGGGGTTTATATCAAGTCCCTGTATGTGACATGGGGTATTTTTCTATCACTGTCTGGGGTGGGACTTCCACTTTTCTGGATGGATATTTGGGTTCCAATCTTCAGATGTGAAAATGTAATGACTTCATGGACTGTTTCACTTCATATAATATATTCAAAATAGCATTTTTTCTCTTCTGAAAAAAAAATGATTAATGTTTATCATTCTGCCTTCAAAACTAGCGATGCTGGTCTATGTTGATGGTTTATTGATATGGTCTGATGGTCTTTTTATATTTTGGACATATCACACTCCTCACATGATTAGCGTTTTTCTCTGTTCAAGGATTTTGGGTACTTTAATTTGTATTTGGAACAATGGATGTCGGTACTCTATCTATTGCTTTACTATTCTACATACTGCTATTTCACTTTCTTATAGATGCCTCGGGCATATTTGGATGCTTTCTCAGATTGTCGATAATCTCCATGTGTACCGTTATTGGGTTTTATATCATGTCCCTGTATGTGACATGGGGTATTTTTCTATCATTGTCTGGGGTGGGACTTCCAATTTTCTGGATGGATATTTGGGTTCCAATCTTCAGATGTGAAAATGTAATGACTTCATGGACTGTTTTACTTCATATAATGTATTCAAAACAATGTTTTTCCTCTTTTAAAGTTTCATTTTTAAAAAAAAAATTGAACCTGCCGTCGCTATACCGACGCCTTGTAAGCGTCAGAATTGTGACAGATTAGAAACGTCGGAAGAGCGACATTATAAAAACATCAGACGAGCGACGTTCAAAACGTCGGACCACATTTTGTTGGAATTGCGACAGTTTACAAACGTCAGAAGCACGACGTCCAAAACGTCTGACCACATTTCATCAGAATTGTGACAGTTTACAGCCGTTGGAAGAGCGACGTCAAAAACGTCGGACCACATTGCGTCGGAATTGCGACAGTTTACAAACGTCAGAAGAGCGACGTTCAAAACGTCGGACCACATTTCGTCGCAATTGTGATAGTTTACAAACGTCGGAAGAGCGACGTTCAAAACTTTGGACCACATTTCGTCGGAAGTGCGACAGTTTACAAAGGTCGAAAGTGCGATGGATTGGGAAACGTCGGAAGAATGACGCTTGTTTGGAAGCGACGGAAAAAGTGTCGATAGTGCGACACTTTTTAATTGCGTCGAAACTGCGACGGTATGGTAAACCACATTTTGCCCGCCCTTGAACTGTCGCTCTTGCAACGACTATGTGTCGGAATAGTGATGAATTCGTCGTCAGAATTTCTGCCAAATTTTCTAGTGCCCCTTTGATGAAGCTCATTATGAAATATGTTACATGTGAAGGGAGATTTTCCTGATTATACAAGTATCATGTTAGTTTAGTCATTCACTTTTCTTCTACAAGAACACTCAATTTGTCCAAATTTTTGTTTTCCTCTCATGCTTCTCCCACTAAATCTGGATTGGGGTGATATTTGAAAAATCAACTTTGGAGGCCCACCCGAGGATATGTTTTGGAACTTGATGGCGCATTGGAAACTAGACACTTGGGGCTACTTGACCCAGTTTTAATATTGCATATGGGATTCATAAAATTCAGCCAAAATCAACTCTTAATTGGCGTGGCTCTTCTGCTAAAAATTCTTGTTTTGGTGCATGCTGGTGCAACCCTTTTGGTCTTGGTGTGACCCATGTGGTCTAAAAACCTTTTGAGAACTAAATTATAGAAGATTTGCTAACTTGTTATAAATTTAGATTATTTTAGGCTTCTTAGTTGGTTTTTGCCTCACTCTATGAGGAAATTTGTAATTAATGAGGAGATAAGCTCTCCTAAACTTTGTCTAGAATCATGGAAGTTGTTTCAACTATCCTAGTCTTTAGGTAAGTATTGATCAAAGGAATTTATGATGAGCCTTGAATAGGATTTTTTAGATCTGATGAGGTATGCTATGTTGTATTTTCCTATATGAGATAGTTTGTAATCATTTATGAGGGTTGGAACATTATACATTGAACTAGTGTATTCTATTTTGATCAAGTAATACATCGAATATAGAGAAAATTTGCATCTTAAATTTAGGGATTCATGTGGTGACCATGTGTGGCTATGTTTCTCTTTTGTAGGTCACTCCATTGAATACTTTATCTTTCAATTTCATATCTACTTCTTTCACTCATTGTCATTAAATTTTTTTAAGCATGATTCATTAACAGTAATGCATGCTCTGTTTTGATGAGACAATGATGTTGTGTTGATTTTATTCTTAAGGAATGAATTCATATGTATATGATTTTTCTTGATATTTCTTTTCATCCTATCATAACCATAAAGCCTAAAGTGTCATCTGATCTTGCCTACCTTGCCCCTTTAGTCCCCTACATTTTTTTCTCTTGTAATGCTACAAGATTTTTCAAGCCTATCTCTAAAGGTCTATTTTCATCCAACAAAATCCCAAAATGAACCAAACCCTAGAGACTACTATACCTAGCCCAAAATATTCATTATCTATTCAATTTGGTTGTGATTTTATTAAGAGAGCCCTCTCAACCTAGTAGTGCTAGCTACTAGGTCAAAGTGGTCAGTGGTTACCTTTGCTGGTCTCATTCTCAACCTTCAGAGATCAGGTTGAGTGCTAACAACACCAACACCTATGTTTGTAGATATAGTAGCCATAAATTTGAAACCCACTTAGTCAAATGAAAAGTGTATCTAAAACCCGCCTTAAGTAACTTAACCTCAACTTTGATAGATGATACTTTCCTATGGTTTACTGAATGAAGAATTTTCTGTATAGGATTAGCATTATCATAAGTATTGATCTCATGCTAGACAATTGATGGATCATTTCTAGGAATTTCCTCATAATACCAAGCGAATACATCATGAAATTTTTTGAAAATATTAGTATAAATTTGAATTTATTCAGGGGATCACTCGACAATGATGAAAACATTTTCTATTATATTAGGATCCCTGGAGATGTTCACCGAAATTGTTTCTGAAATGCTAGAAATATTACCTTCAGCATAAATCTGTGTTGGAGCCAAAGGATTTAGAATTGTGTGAACAACACCAGTTGAAAAAGGTCTAGACCAACTTGACTCTACTTTAGACAAGTCTAGGAGAAAATATGACTGATGATGAAAATCATCCCAAGTTCTTTCTACACCCAACATTGCTTCTAGGATTTCCTCCTTAGATGGTAAAATAGTATAAAGGCAGGCATAAAAGAAGTAGAATTAAGATTCCAATCCGGAGCCACATATCCATCTATATCCACTAGTGAAAGAGGAGTAGAATCAAAATTTGCGTTGTTAAGAATAAATTGATAAGCAATTTCAGCTGCAGACGTGGGATATGCCAATCCACCCACTTTCCCTTCTTCTATTTTTTCCGTAGAAGAGGGTGAGAGCCAAGGATAAAAACAATAATGAGTTTTGAAGAACTCTTCTCGAAAACAGGCGTTGGATGATGACATGCCATTTATTCGAGCGGTAGGAGAAAGAAGATCAAAAGTAACCATCAACGAGGAATACATTCTGACTCCCAAATTTTCCACAACTTACTTGGAATTCTTCACCAAGGGAATAGTAGAATCAGAGGATTCATTGGAATATTTCAGAGAATAATCCATCTGATCAACAATAGAAATTATCCCTTCATGGGGAAAGCATAGGAAGAGAAATAATGATGATACGATGGCATCCGTTCATAAATCCAATTTCGCCCCAATATAAGGTTATAGTCAAAATTAGCATCGACTATTTCTACCTAAAACTCCGCCCACAAAATAGGGATTTTAATATTTTTTCATATTTCAAATTATATACGTGGGTTGGGAATAGATGGACCCACGTGTGCACACTCTTTTGAGAGAGCAGAGTCGCATATGGAATTTAAAATTATGTATTTTAGATAAAGGACCAAGTATGAAGATAAAGGTATTCCTAAGGCCATAACTCATAGAATAATATATATAGTGGTGGAAAATGATGCTATAACTATAAGGATCATGGGAAAGCATTAAATAGTGCATCATGGGTCATATTCCATGACACCTAGTGAGTTATAGACAAAGAAACATCATATGATGTATATCAAATGTTCAAAAATGAGGCCTTCCCTGAGATACCTCCTAAGGATCTATACTTGGTAATTTACTAAATAATCAAGCACTCACGACTTAGCAAAATAGAAACCCACCCACAATTATTCCCATTTCCAAAAGAAATTAGTTGGCTACTTAAGCAGATGGATGATAGTCAAGGATATCAAATCAATATATCTAGATTCTTCCAACCTGTTTTCCATCAAAAGAATATAAAAAACACTGAATGAGTAACTAGATCTCATTAAATATTAGTTAACCTATTTCCCCTCATACCTCAAGGAAGTAATGAAGAAACAATTATTCCCAACAAATTATTTAAGATTGGGATGTTTAGTTTATATCCCACCCATCATTTAAGGAATCATTATCAATAATTCAGAACCTTTCTTTGTTGACTCCATGAGAAAGCTAATCCTAAGGAGTTCATGGATATTCAAGTTCCATTGTTATATTAGGTTACCACCATGAAGATCACTTTCAACTAGGTAGTTATTATCTATAAATCCCTAGTGTTGAAACATCAATATTATAAATTTTGAGAACCATTGCATGCTTTCTTTCCATTATCTCAACAAGAAAATAAAAAAATAATAATTTAAAATCATGGCAAAAAGCAATAATAATAATAATAATAATAATAATAAAGGACTTTTGAAACTAGTAGGGAGAACCCCACCTTAATAAAATTCTCTCACAATTACAAAAATACATGAAAAATACGTGTTTCGAAAATTCCAGTTGTGAAAGTCCGTATCATGAATTCCTTAGTATGAAAGTGATTTGGACCTACACTCATATGATGCTAACATATTGGTACATATATGGCATTTCAGAGTAAGTAAAATGCTTAATTTTTGATGTTTTGCGACAGGGAGGATTTCTATTAAATATATTCACCTGGATAAAAGCATGTTGTGATGGTTATGGTATTCACACCTTTATTGTTTTTTTGAAAAAAATCACTCCATAAAATATAATATGGTATATTCCATATGATCGTTCAAACTATGGTTATAATATTTCAAAATGGGTGTTATATAATGCAATTCTATTATGTGGTTGGTTCTATGGTTATGTTGTAATACATGTTGGATTTCTATATAAAACATAAGTGGTGGATTTTAAAAACAAATGATTTTCCATGGGTTATAACCCCAAAGGTTTTTTCCCTTTTCTTCATATTGTATGTTATGTTTGTCACATGGCCGAAATTATGTTTGAATTTTGGAAATGATTTATACCCAATGCAACGAGGCCACATCTCAAGTTTGAGTTTTCAATCGTGAATACTTCTACCATATGGTTTTAATGTGATATATTTTCATTACACAAAGAATATATTTGTGACGTCAATATTGATACGCCCAAGGCATGTGATAAAAATTGATTTCACTTGCATTTAATTTACGTCAACCACCAACAGGAGGTTTAAATGTGGCAAGTTTTATGTAGAAAATATGTGTTGTTTCTAAGCCACCAAGGGGGTGTGCTTTTCTGCCATGTCACCCACCAGTGATAATCCTCTGTCTATGAGGCTTTCCACCTAGAGATTAACTGTGTCTTTCATTTAAATTCTTTTCTTATTGTTCAAACCTATTATTAAATAATAGATATGACTTATGCTCCTTTTTGATAACATGATCTATTATTTATTAAAACTTCATCTTATTATGTTGTTACTCATTGTCTCACTTGTCGGTTCTTGAAATTTTGAATCCATTCATTTATAAATCTTGATCATGCTTTCAATGTGGAGTCGTGGACTGTTTATTGATCATTGTCTCCCTTGTGACTCATTTTTCTAACTTCATAACAATTGCAATGAAATTTATATTGTCATTAACTCCATTATTGCATGAACCCCAACTTCCTTGCACCATCTTTTCAATCCTATGTTGATTTTCATGTCATATTTTCATCTTGATTTATCTCTTTTAAGTTATGCTGAAATTTTTCCTATATTTTTTGCTCGAGGGCTAAGGAGTAAGGGGAAGCTTTGATCTCCATTGCAGTAGCTTCCTTGGTCCTAAGTTAGCAATATGTTCATAATAGGCTACCCCAAATGTTAATGAATTTATGGTTACTCTACTCTTTGAATCCCATGGAGCTGTTTATCTCCACGTTTTGTTTAATATTTCTTCGCATAGTCATAGTGCTTGTCTGAAATCATATTTTTCTTCTTATTTGAACAACATCATGAAATATATTATTCATTAATCTTACCTTCTAAATTCCTGTGAAAACCAAATTCACCCACATGGAAAGAAAAATAAAGTGTTTTTGAAAGGTCAGTTCACTCACTGGTACATCAGTGTAATTTTTCTTCTACATTGGGTTTAAGCCTTTGAGCTTAAACCTTGGGATTAAAATCACCCAACACCTTTGTTAAGTTGTTAGAATAAATATTTTTGGTAAGATAACCATTTCATAGAAAAAAATCTATGTCTGGGAAAGAAAGTTCATGCTAACCCACATTATTTTACTAAAAGTGTCCTCAGAGGTTACAAAAAATATTGTGGTTTTCATTCTTTAAAACATTAGTTAACATCAAAAAAATGTTAAACACATTTTTAAAACCTTTGTAAAACCGTAAACCATAATTGGAATTTTTCTTATCGACTTCCCAAGGGGTCCCTCAAGATGTAAGGCACAAAGACATTACTGGTGCTCAAGACTATTTCCCTTTACTCAAATGACTTGACTAGAACTAATTCTTACTCTACACTAGCACATTTGATATATGAAACCATTTCATAGGTAAGTGTTCAATAATGAAAATCCTTTAATTTTTTTTTGTCTTTGTTGATTGAATAAAAAGGGGATTCATTGTACTTGGTTTTAGTTACCATCCTTTATGGTGCTCAAGACTATTTCCCTTTACTCAAATGACTTGACTAGAACTAATTCTTACTCTACACTAGCACATTTGATATATGAAACCATTTCATAGGTAAGTGTTCAATAATGAAAATCCTTTAATTTTTTTTTGTCTTTGTTGATTGAATAAAAAGGGGATTCATTGAACTTGGTTTTACTATTTCTTTCTTAATTATGGTTCCATCTCATTTGAAAATGAGTGACACTTACCCTAACTCGATAATCTAAATAATATAATAAGACAAAAAAAGAAGGGTTCTCCCACCTATGGAAAATAATGCGTTGATATTATTTACAATCTGTGCTTGTGTCACTACCATTTCCTATATATCAAGTATCTTATTTCAATTTTGAATAAACACACTATAATTTTGTTCTTTGGTTTACTCATAGAGCAGGAATATGGAAACCTTATGCTTGCACTAACAACTCTTTCTGTGTTTTTTTATGTGAATAGAGGAAAATACCAAGTTTTACTCTTTTGAGATTTTCATTCTTACAAACACTATTATGCACATGTCATGACCTATCAAAATTGTAAAGAGAATATTGAATTATTTTTCTTTGCAGACTTGTGAAATTATATTAGTTATACCGATAATGCCAAAAAACTTCCCCTTCCTTTCAATTTTTTTTTGTGTGTGGTTTTGACTTAGGTAATTAGTTCATTTATTAATTTTGAAATACCGTTATTTTTATCACATGAAAATAACTTAGGCTTTTATGATTATAGTATGAGTTTATTCAATATAAATAAGTGTAGAGGAGGAGGAATTAGAGATTGGAGCCTCAGGATAAGGTAAGAAAGGAGACTTAGGGTGTAAATTCACTTTGAAGGGGATTCATAAGAACTCTGGAAATTTCTTTAGATTAGCATAGTGAACCCTACATATACCCCTACTTCCTAGCCTACAGTTCTACCTCAAAAACCCCATGTCTGTCATGGGCCAAGCATTAGCATTCCTATGCCACCCCATATGTATTTTCCTCTCACTATTCCAAATAACGATGGGTGTAAAATCACAAGTAAAACACAACCTTTGCACTTTTTTCAAGGTTGGCCTTCTATTCCATTTCCCCCTCCTCCTCTCGAGGAAAACATATATCCTCACGTACAGTTTTTTGCTTCATGGATTGTAAATTCCCCACAAGAAAAACCTCAAACTTATACACATTTGGATCAACCTCTCCCATCTATTGTCGAAGTTTCCAATCAACCTACTATACCTCCAAAACTAGTTGGTTAATCTTGCAAGCATGTGTTCACTCCCCAACATGTTGTAAGTATTAAAAGACAAAATTCTCAAGTTAATCTATCTAATTCTTCACATGGTTCCTTGCACTCTCAGACATATCACCCTCACCAAGAAGAGAAACAGGCCAAATGTGCTCCATCCCACATGTTGAAGTCATTTATAATGGATGATTTTAATATATTTTTATGCACAATTGGATGTTGTTTGTTTCCTACTATTGTTTACTTGATATATGCTAATTCACATGGACATGTGGATTTTTTTGTATATTTATATGGATATGTATGCAATAACTATTTATGTGATGTTTTTTGAGACTGTTACAAGATGCATATGCTATGTTATTTTGATGAATATTATGGAGCACATATTATTACATGTAAGCCATGATCATATTGCGAGATAAAGGAAAATTATGGAGGCATAAGGAGGATTCATACGTTAGGGTGATGATATTTCTATGGGGGCTACACATTGTTGTTTGACAACATTTATTCTAGAACACATTTTCATTTTCGATGATGTTTTCCTTGGTTACACACATTACATGATGACATGTTTATTTTACATATTATTATGTATGCAATATCTACTTTATATCAGTTATATTATTATGATCTAAAATTAATATTAAATGAATTATATTACGAAACAAGGGGGTTAGGAACTACTACCAAAACATAAACATATAATTGATCAAATTTTTTTATTTAAATTCACCTTTAGAACCCCACCCTCAACCTCTATTCTAAACTAGATAAAGAATATATTGTGATTATTTACTCAAAGTGTTTTAACTATTCTAACCACTTTGATGGAATAGAAATGAGGCAAAGCGCATTGAAGGAAGAGAGAGAATGATTATATGAGAGGGATGCACTAAGTTATTTAGTTGTCATTCATTCCTCCTCATTATAATTCTTTGTGAGTTATAAGATGATGAACTTATATGTGATAGTAGATCACATTAGAAGTGAAGGAAATGTTCGTGAGGAACTCCACTCGTCTATTGGATAAATTACTTTATGTAACTTTTTTTTTTTGTGTTATACGTGTTGTTTGAAGGTACACTTTAATGATGATCAGTGTTAAAAACCATTAATTTTGTAAAAAAATAAGTTTTCTACCCTTATAACAGAGCATCCAAAGGGGTTCTGAAGGTTGTTCCATTATTTTCTTTTCTTTCTTAAATTTATGTATAGTTTTTTACACATTGCAAATTTTTAGAATTTGATCTAGTCAATGGTTCTTAGTAGGGACCTTCCTTTATTGTTTTGATTTAATCATAAATCCTTTTGTTGATAAAATCACCATGATTTATATAAATTTCATGTGCATATTTTTCGCTTGAACTTATATTTTTATTGACAATTTTCATCTTATTTGATTATGAATTAACAAAGATAAGGCTCTACAAATTTTGAGAGTATAAAATATATTAGAAAGATAATTAATTTTTTTCCATTTATGTTTGAATTTTTTATTTATGTACAGAGGTTTTAATATGCTTATTTATATTCTTGCATTTTTATGAAGATTCAAATATTTTGTTGTAAAATTTGTATATGAATTTATTTTTTGTTCGAACGTTTTGTAGATAATCATTCTAAAATTAGACAAAATTGTTAATCCTCTAATTAATTTCATCATAGGACATAAAACTCTAGGAAATGTTGTCCCATTATGTCACTATCCCAAGCAAAATTCTAGGAGTCGGTTAATAAAATCATAAATGTTTCTCTGATCATCACCTTGAAGATTTAATTACTACATCAAAGAACCTGAATTTAGGTGAGTATCCACACATTCACATGTAATTCTATTTGTTGGATTTGATGTGTGTAATACAATAATTCCTTGATATGGGATGGTGATGGCAGAAAATTGCGTCCCTGGCACACATCTAATGGAATGACCTATTAACACAATAATTGTGTTAAGATATGTGAAATGTTTCTCATTTTCATGTATAAAATGGAATTAAATTTGTCTTCCAACAATTTGTATGAAAAATAAGGCAATTCAAGTGTCCATCAGAGTGGGTGATTGAAATGTAATGGAGCATAGGATGTGTTGGTATATGGAACTATGAAAGCTGCCACCCCCCCCCCCCTCCCCCCAACCCAAATTTAATTCTAACAAACTACCATAACCAGAAATACCCTATCAAACAATAGTGCATGAAGTTGAAGTCGCGTTGTCCAGTGACAAGAAATTGACCTGGCCACCATTGTCATTTTGCATGAGTTGTTACAATTTATAGATGTTAAATAAATGTATCTTGAAGTGACTTCTTAACATATTTCTATTTTAGGGAGAAATTATATCAGAAGCATGATCTTGTACAAATCTTCAAAAATAATGTCAAGCCTATAAGTTAGTAACATGAAGACTTTGGTTATCGTTTGTTGGGGCATCACTTGCTAATGTTTTTTTGGGTTACTGTTAGTTGGGAAATGAATACTTTGAATTAAGATGTAACTGGCTATATAGTCGCAGAGAAAATCTATTATTTGCTAGGCTATTAAGAATTCCATCTTATCCTGTCATTTGGGTTATATAACTACAAGAAAAGAGACTAACACTGAAATAAATTCTAAATATAATTTTGTAATGTACTATATATAATGTAGAATAGGACACAATCTAGGAGTTGAAAATTTGTAAATATCCTTGGGAATCTAAGAAGTCCCAACAAATAGTTACAAAATAATGTTATATTTATTTAAGAGCACCAAAGAGGTAGGTCTTTGATAAAAAAAAATCTAAAATTTCTAATGACAAATAGCTCTCAGGGCCAATTTTAAAGGATAAACAATTCAAGTGTTGGTTTGGTGGATGTCGTGAAATGATTCTAGTGTATGCCTCATTACTTCCACTTCCTATAAGGTATAATTTTCATTCAATGGAATATTATTAAGGTTAAATGTATGGATTTACTAACTATTGATTTTATGACATCATTGTCTTGAGTTAATGAATGGACAAAGAATAGTTAAATTATTATTTCAAAATTCTCTCTGCATATATCTTATTTAGTTATTTGTTTATTTTTGTCTTTCTTTACCAATTAACTATTTTTTAATAGAAAGTAGGCATTAGTCATTTCAATATTCATTTATTTCAGTTAGTTTCTCATAGGAAGGATAGATTAACAGAGTTGTACTTGTTCCATTTATAATATAATCATATATCATCTTATATTCTTCATTTAAATAGTTCAAAATATTGTATTCCCCATACTAGTGGAAACTAAGCCTAATTTCGGATGGGCCTTTTACAGCAAAAAAAAAAATGAGGTATTATTGGAACATTATATTGGAGCTTACCCCTGATATATGGAAGGGAATTTTATTCTCCTCATAGTATACTCTCCCATGAATGAAATTGTTGTTGATAAAGTTTTCAGGCAGAATGCCTTGATTCCATATTTATGGGACAGTGACCTCTAAACTACAAAGCACTCCCATTTAATGGATTTTGGGAAAGAAGGAAAATGAGTAAATATTTTCATATTTAAAGTTAATTATATCACTTTGTCAAAGGTGATATTGAATTATCCACAAACCTTGTTACCATTAAACCCCATTACCATTTCCCACTCGTGATGTCATTGTTTGTGTCATTGCTTGTATCTCTCGCATTTTTTATTCATTGAAAAAATAAAATACAGCGATGTTAACAAAATTAACACAAACAATGTTAACAAAATTAATTACAATAGCCCTATTGGCAATTACCTTGATAGATATTACTTTGGTACCCATCCAGATTCAAAACAAAAAAATTAATTAAAAAATAACTGGAATATAAAACAGATATCAAAATGGATATGTTACATAAATTTCCATGTAAATTTCATCTATTTGTCAAAACCTAAATAATAAATCTCAAAGAATTAGTCTCCTAAACATTATTTTCAAATAACTAATAATAAAAGAAACATTTCAATTTCATTTTGAACTTTATTAAAAAAATTACAAAATTTAAAAAGAAAGAGAAAGAATTTAATATATATATATATTATTAATGAGATTATATTATCTAAATTCAAACATATTTTTCAATACAATTTATTTTTAAAGTTTGTTATATATATATATATATGAGAGAGATGAGATGAGATGAGATGAGATGTAAGTAAGAGGGATTATTTATCGATTTTGAATTAGTAACTTTAGAATTTTATAATATTTTTTTATTTTTTAATTTAAATTATTTTAGTTTTATTTTAAAAAATACATGTTGCATAAATAGTTATCATAGGGCAATGAAAATGTGTATTTGTTAGAAAATTATATATAACAGAGTAATGCAACACATAAAATATGTGGAAAACACAAGCACGCAAAACACATAAAACCAGAGAGACACAGGTATATGTGGTTGACTCAATTTGGGCTACGTCCACCCCAAACAGGCAGTCCTTCCTTTCTATTATCCAACAAAATGAAGGGACACAACCTACATCAGATCCACTGTAATATCGTCTATTCTCTCTCACAGTCTCCCTATTTGTTTCTAGCACTGAAAATACACCTACAATGCACAGCCGCAATACAATATCCTCATACAAGCAAGGGGTTGTCTTCTAGGGAAAAAATTCCTAAACTAAACATAACTTCTACCGTGAGATCATCCACCTAATGAACGACATAGATTGACTAGAAATTGCTATACATTTACAAGGCAATTTTACATCTATTTTTATCTTCGGGGGCGCTCCCCCTGAAATACCCCGCCAGGGGAGGGCTCCATAAAGTCGCAGCCGCCCCCCTGGACTCCTCAGGTAGCGTTTAATTATGGGCGACGTTGCCGTCCCCATTAAAGTACAGAGGTCCAACGCTGTGATACAAAATAAACAAGATAATCAAGCTCCACACCCAACGGGGTGTAGAATGATCATGAATAGTGATATTGTGTAAGGAACATGAATAGTGATATTGTGTTGGAATATTGATATTCCATAGAAGAAGCTATATGGAGAAGAGGATGAGAAATTTGAATTGTGTTGTGTTTTTCTTCTCTTGCTATTTATTCTCGCTATTTTCTAATGATATGGTGTGGTGCAATATTTTCATTGTAAGTGGAGGCCGTTGAAGGAGAGTGAATATGTGTGGTGCATAGTCACAAATATCTTTCAATATTATTGGGATGTAATATTAACCACTAATAAAACAAATATAGTTACAATCGGATTAGACATAATAAAACAAATATAGTTACAATGGGATTAGACATTCTAATATTTTAAGTAAAACTGAGTGTAATGAGAGAGTGAAATCAAGTATAGTTACAATGGGATTAGACATTATAATATTTTAGGTAAAACCAAGTATAATGAGAGACTGAGATTAGGCTTTATAATATTTTAAGCGAAACTATATTTGTTTTTTATTTGGAATATAGTGGACTTTTTTAATTTCAAGAATGTTTATTTTTATTATTAAAAAAACACTTACCACGTTAGGGCTAGGGCAGTCATAAATGAGCTGAGCTGAATGTAGACGTTAACTAGGGTAAGGCATAGGCGTTGACCGAGTAAGTAGATCGGTGGTGGAATCATCTTGGAAAGTGAGAGGGCACCTCATACTCAGTATAAATAAGGGCTCATGCTTTCCTTCTCTCCACAGCCACAACCTACCTCGGGCGATTGATATTGTGTTGGATTATTATACAGTAGAAGCAGCGACATGGAGAAGAGGATGGCCAATGTAACTCGTGTTGCGTTTGTTCTTCTCTTGATACTTGTCATGACCCTTGCTATTGCACTTTCTTGCTTCTAACTTCTCTCGTTTACTTATTCATTCATTGCTTCATTGATGGATCCACTAACTAATCTGGATTGGCGCAATATTTTCAGAGATGCAGCTGGAGGGCGTTGCCGAAACGCGAACATGTAGGGTGCGTAGCCAGAAGTATAAGGGACACTGCCACGACTCCAACTGCAAAACCATTTGCAAATCTGAATGAATTGAGGACGGCAGCTGCCACCGCGCCGATCTGTTCGGGAAGAAGAAATGTTACTGCAAGGAACCCTGCTAACATCATTATTCTCTTCATCGCCATCTCAGTGTTGCCTTGTCCGCTATTTGCAATAAACATCGCGTGTTTCTCAGTCACGTGACGTGACATTATCCATGTAATAAATATGACGTTATCCACCGTTGAGGTTCAGCTATTAAAACATTGGAATTAGAGCAATGTTATTTCACTTTAACGATGATTTCATTTCCTACCAAATATATATTGTGATTAAATTAGTATCCATCGTTTTAATGTTAACATAAACATTAATCATTTTTATTGTTTTAATGTTAACATTAAAAAATTATAAAACTTAATAAAATATAGATAAAACGAAATTTATAAGAAATGAGATAATCCTTTGTCAAAAACTTACTTTTATGTAATTTAGTGGACGATTTGATGCTCAAGATTTAAGTAATTATTTGTCCTACCCCATTTTATTTTATGTTTTATGTAAATTATTTAATTCATATTTATTTTGTCTTATGTAAATTATTTAATTCATATTTATTTTTAAATTGAGTAATCATATTTTTTTATATATATGATATTAAGATTTTTGTTTTTAGTTATATCTGAATCCGACACAGCATGTATCGTATTTCTTAATCACAATATGCTTTTCTTTGCCAAAGAAGTTTTATTTCATTAATTAGGTTTTTGACACTACTTCCAAAATATTGTTTTTTTTTTAATGTTAATGGAATATGGTTTACAACCAGATAGAATTAACCAACAAGAGAAAAGAAAAGAACAAAAATGACATTTCATTGATTTTGTAACTAAGAGTATGTTGCACAATTATTAACCACACCTAGTCATTAAATAAAATAATTTCATTGATAGAGGTTGTCTACATTTTGGAAGGAATTGGTCGTTGTGGAGAAAAAACTCAAAGTTGGGTGGTAAATACTCTTACCAATGTTGATATGCACAAGTAATTTAATTATGTCTTATGATTTTGTGGTTATGATGGAAGTTAGAATAATGATGATTCGGGTGGGAAGAGCTGTGGAAATACTCTTTTTTGTATTATTAAATTCCGTAAAAATTTAAGTTATACAGTCTGATGTATTTAACTGAACATACTATAATGAATATAGTTAACTCTTTATAGTTACATAGACAAATGAAATTAAAAAAACCAACAACTTGAATGTCTTGTTAAGTTATAAGAATTTAATTATTAAGTATATAAATGACATCGATACATGTGGAAAAGAGGTAAGATAATTCATGAATTTAACTAAGTGTAACAAAATCATTCTACAAAAACATAAGTACATTAAGAGACAATTGTCAATCAAATAGGAAATATGATCGTACAAATTACAGTTAAATACTAAATGGTATATTAACACGAAGGTTACTTCAAATTATTCATTTTTTTATTGAAGAATAAATTAAATAAAAAGTACATAATAAAGTACTAAAGGAGAGTACAAGAGAAATAATGCAATAAGTTATAAAAATGAATGATTATTATTATAAACATAACATAAAATTTGTATTATCAATGATATAAATTATCATTACAAACTGTCATAAAATCTTTGACAAATTTCATTGTACTGTATAATTAATTACATGAATTATAAATAGGGAATTAGCCCTGAATTCAAATGAGTGAATTCTGTAGATGATATGGACCAACCTGTAATCAGAAGAAAAATGACATTGTCAAAGATTGATTAATGAATATTCAAAATGAAGGAATGGTAAAATGAGAGTAGATAAATTCCTGCAAAAAAACAACATATACAAGGATTAGTATATGTATATAGTAAGTAAAAAAATTTAATAAAACATAAACAATTTATGAGGGCAATTGAATTAGAAGCATTACCTTGTTGGTTAAATGTAAAAAGTGGAACCATCCCTATACATATAAATAAAAATGAGTAAGTTCATGCGTGTAATTGAACAAGAAGTTAAGCTAGAAATTGTATGAAAAGATAAAAAGGAAATTACCAAACAACGTATGTACTGGAGTGATATTGTAGAAGAGGAGTTCTTATAAAATCAATTATTTTATTAATTTGAGGAAATTAATAAAATAAGAATTACTAATTAAGATAATAATTTCAAACTTTCTTATGAACCCAATTTTTGAACAAGTAATAGAAATATCATCAATATAAAATAAATATGATTTTGAATTTAGAACATAATCATTATAATTATATGTCTGTATAGATATAATGACAAAAGGGATTCAAAATGAAATGAAATTGAATTTCTGGTTACATAAAATAAGGTAAGTATTGTCCTATATTTGATGGATAATACAATATATAAAAAGAGTAGATGAATCTGAATTATGACGAAGAAATTCCAAACAAAGGAAACGTCTTTCCATTCAAACTAAGAAGAATACAAAATATTATTAAGGGAGAGAATTAAGTAATTGTATAAGAAATTGAATTTCATTCCCTCGAGTTATGGTTACTGTGTCAATTAGAAATTCAATCTTCATAAGGGAAAAACGATGTACTTAGTTGTAAAGGAAAATGATTGTAGAACAAAGTCGTTCTAATCCCAACTAAGGATGTCAATCATTATAAAGTATTCATAGTGGAGGAAAAATGAATTTGAATGAAACCTATAATGGATAAAATTCCATTCAGTAAACAAATTTAAACTCAGATAAATCAAACCCTTTCAGAAGTTTAATATACAAATACAAATTTGATCTTCACAAGAACTCGTAATTGGTTTAAGCCAAAGATAGAGTAAACCAAATCGATTCCTTTCATGGGAATTAAGCGAAAATAAATATATGTCTAAGAAATAATGTAATTGGGGCAAATCGAATGCATCACCTAACGATTTTAACAAAAAGTATATCACTTTATAATGATGGAACTCAATGATGGATAAGTAAACCAAAATTGTTCCAAAATTGTTTAATTGAGGAACTGTATCGAGATATAGATAAAATAATTACAAAGCCGAAATCTCATCTCTGTGTATTCAGTTAATAAATTGGGGAAAACTAATAATAATTACCGTAAACGATTTTACAGGGATAAACCATATCTCTGAATAAATATTTAATTCACAAAAATGAAGGATAGGAATATCTTTCCATGGAGGTAACAATATTAAACCCTAAAGAATTTTTCTTCAAACAGAATGAGCCAACGAAATAACTTTCTAAAAGAAACAAAGAAATGATAATGATGAGTTTAAGAGTAGTAAGCTAACCGAATTCAGTCACAGCCATAGACAATAGCGCTAAAGATAGATTTGATATTCGTAAAATGGTGGAAGAGCATACCTGGTAATTATAAAACCTGTGTTACGTCAATCTCGGATGAATAGATGGCATGAGGAAAGTGGAAACATGTTCTATCAAACGAAGCCCTGCAACCACTGAATTAAAATGTGATTAGTTGCAGAAGAAACCAAAACCAAAACTAATAAAAACAAACATTTATAAGATGGAAAGAATTAATCAAACCATGACATATAGTTACCTGATGCAGAACACGTAACTGTAAAAAAACGAGTAGGCTACGAGAAGGCTAAATGGCCTGGGTGGAGAACCAAATTCGAGGCTTCGCTGGCATGAAAAAATGAAAATGAAAATCTGGAAAAGGGTAAGTCATAGAAAATCCAAATGCATAATATGGAGGGAGAGGATAAGACATCATCCTCACCGTAAACGTTGCCTTCATCAATGATGCAATGAAATAAAAAAACAACCATAGGTCATGTGACGAGTTAATTCACAAAGTACACTCAATTAAAAACTTGATAAACATAGAATAGAGAAATGACCTTCGAAGAGTCGTCAACATTTATGGAGCGATACGATGAAATCGATATACAAATTTCCATTTCCAAACATTTAAACCTTAGGATAATATGTCATGACAATTAAACGATACATAGGAGGCTTTAAATTAACCACTCAACTCAATCTTATCATGAGGATATAACTATATTAAATAAATAGTCTTAGAACCTCATAAATCTTACATGTACCTATGTAACTTTAGGGTATAAACTCGAATTAATGATAAGTGGCAAAACTAAAACGTAATTCAAATAATGCTCTAAGATAGAGTAAGGATAGTATAGTTGAATGTCATATGATATTAATTATCAGTGCTACCCATATAAATTTTTAATAATTATGGTACATGAGTTAGTAATTGGGTTAAGAGCTAAGTCCATATGTGGATAAATAGCCTTGATATTAATACTCAAAATGAGATTAAAAAGGTATGAGAAAAAGGAGGAAAAATAATTATAAGGGAAACCTTTGACGATAGTTAAAATGTTAAAATATAAGTAGATATTATAATATAAAATTTAATTTGATTATGCCAATAAAAATCCTAACAAATGCATAATCTTATGAAGATATGAATGATTAGTAAAATAAGTTACTAGTATAATAAAAGTGGGAACAATACAGAAATGTCGCAACGACAGTCAAGACTGAAATAGAAATAGTGGAACCATTGAATGCTAGTCATTAACAATAGAGGTTAATTCTGCTCACAAATAATGATGTCATTACCAATAGTATAACCACAGAAAGTATACATATGTTGAAATATCGCAAGATGAAGAAAGGTAATAAAGAAGAAGGACGAAAAAGTAGCATAAAGAGTATAAATAGAAAATAAAAAATGGGGAAGTAGAGTTGTTGCAAATGGTATCAGAGCCCATGTTGAAAAAAATTGGCCTATGTGTCCCCACACAAAGAAAAAAAAGGCAAATTATGCTACTGTAAATTATTTACAATTTTGAAAATTTTGTTCCACTAATTTATTTTTGTGTATAGTGATTTCATGCAGAAAGGTACAACTATTATTGTGAGTGACAGAGGAGGTTTTTACGTGGATGTGGGTGGTGAGGGAAATCCACCATATCAAAATGCTTCGTTGCTGGATATGGTTAGGGATATGCAACGAGAACTGATTCATCTCATAACCATGAATAAACAATTGTTGCAAGCCAGCGAAGAGAAAGAGAGGTTGATCAAGGAATTAACCTCAAGGTCTAGTCATGAAAGTGATGACCCTGGAAAAAATAGGAAAGAAGATGAAACCAACTCAGAAGCATCTGAGGATGGTGAAACATCTGGACAACAGTCCAGAAAGAAAAAGTGATTGCAAGGAGAATTCTGAAAAATGAAACCTCTCACTTATGATGGTCAAAAGGAGGAGGATGCAGAAACTTGGCTTCTGAACATGGTTAAATACTTTCAAGTCTATAAATATGGAAGTAACCTAAAATCTAGATTGGCCATTTACCAACTACAAGGTAAAGCTACCCTATGGTGGAGAGAAACTAAAATGGTACATGTAATGGACGAGAAAAATGTTACTTGAGAAGAATTTCAAACAAAATTCAAGTCTAGATATATAAATGAGAGATATTACAATGACAAAGCCAAATAATTTCATGATTTGAGGTTTGGATAACTCACTATTGATGGGTTTGTTACCAAATTCTCTAACTTACTTCGCTATGTGCCTTATATCAGAGAGGAAAATGGAAAATTACAACGATTTTTAAACTGCATACCTACTATATATAAGGAGAGAATAGAATTCGACAATCTCAATACAATGGATGAAGTTGTTCGCAAAGCAAGACTATGCCATCAGTAGTTCAAAGGCAGAAAAGATCAGCTGAAAAATTGGAAAAACAAACAAAAAGGTGACTCTAATGTAAAAAGAGTAAAACCACCATAGTTGAATTTTTTTGGAAAAAACCACCAGAGGAAGAAGTCTAACAAAATTGGAGAAAACTAACTAACACAATCATAGACTGGGTATAAGAAGATGGATGAAAACAACAAAAAGGAAGGGATTGTAAAAATGAAAAACCATTGAAATACTGGGGATGTGGAGAACCTCGCATGTTACGTGACTGTCCTCATAGAACAATTTATAATATTCAATTATTGCAAGAGGTGACTACTGGAAACGACATTGCTAGAAACATTCCAAGGATCAATGTTGCAGTTGAGGATCGCCAAGCTGAACGACAATCAAACATGATAGAAATAAAAGGTATCATTGCCGAAAAACCTGTTTCTGTTTTGATAAATCCAGGAGAAAATTTAAGCTATATAAGTCCTCAGATGGTGGAAACGTGCAAATTAAAATCAAAATTTTTTAGCAAGCATGGTTAGTTCATTTATTTACTCGAACAAAAAGAAAAGTTACCGATAAAATTTCGAAAAATACTATAAATTTAAATGGGTATGAAACTGAACTGAATTTAAATATTTTTCCTCTAAGCTCATATGATGTGTTAGTGGGAATGACTGGTTAGAGAAGTAGAAAGCAACAATTAATTTCTTAGATAAAAAATTTCATTGTATGGATGGTGAGGGAAAACCTGTGATAGTGAAAGGAAAACAAATACCCCTATCAATCAGACATATTTTTGCACTACAGTTAAAGAGGAAAACAAGAAAAGGGTGTCAAATATATGTTGTACAAGTGGAGAAATTAGGACAACAAACTGAAAAAGAATATGTAGAAAATTTACGAGTAATTACAGAGTTCAAAGATGTATTTCCATAGGAAATCCCCCATCTACACTCTAAAAGAGAAATTGACTTCTCAATTGAATTGGTACTAGGATCTACACCTGTCTCTAGAGCACCATATAGAATGAGTACTCTTGAATTGTTAGAACTAAAATTGTAACTACAAGAGTTATTAGACAGAGGATACATCAGCCCAAGTGTGTCTCCTTGGGGAGCACCGGTACTGTTCGTTAAAAATAAAGGTGGCACCTTCGAGATGTGCATAGACTAAAGGAAACTAAATAAAGTGACCATAAAGAGCATATATCCTCTGCCTAGGATAGATGACTTATTTGATCAAGTGAGAGCAGCCACTATTTTCTCAAAGATTGATCTAAGAAGAAGATATCATCAACTCAGAATCAAAGATGAGGACATCAATAAAACAACATTCAGGACTAGGTATGGACACTATGAATTTCTAGTTCTACCTTTTTCAACTGACTAATGCACCTACTACATTCATGTGTTTAATGAAAAGTGTATTTCAAAAGTATCTAGAAAATTTTGTTTTAGTATTCATTGATGAAATTTTGGTATATTCCAAAAATGAAGAAGAACACAAATAACATCTCGGAATGGTCCTACAAACACTTAGAGAGCATAAGTTATATGACAAACTCAACAAGTGTGAATTTTACAAGGACAAAATTTAGTATTTGGGCCATGTAAATTAAGAAGATGGATTAGCAGTAGACCCAGAGAAAATACAAACCATTATAGATTGGCATGTACCTACTGATGTCCCAACCATAAGATCCTTCATGGGTATTACTCTATATTACCAGAGGTTTGTTGACGGATTTTTAGCCTTAGCTTATCTTATTACCTCTTTACATAAAAAGGGAGTAAAGGTTGAATGGACAACAAAGTGTCAAAATAGTTTTGAACATATAAAACTTAAACTAACAACTTCCCCCATATTGAAGATTTATGATCCAACCAAAGAGTTTGTAGTATGTACAGATGCATGTGCAGAAGGATTAAGAGGAGTATTTCTATAAGAAAACTCAGTCATAGCATAAGAGTCAAGAAAATTAAAGAAACATGAACATAGTTTTACTATATACGACTTAGAATTAGTTGTTGTGATACATGCATTGAATATGTGGAGACATTATCTGTTTGGAAATAAGTTCATACTAATGACATATCACATAAGTTTGAAATAATTCTTACACAACCTGATTTAAATGCTAGACAAGCTAGATCATTATCTTTCCTTAGTGAGTTTGATATGGAAATCAAACATGTTAAAGGAAAGGAAAGTAAGATTGTAGATGATTTGAGTAGGAACACTCATCAAATTTTGAATAATGTTGGAAGTAGTGTGAAATTTGACATAGAAAAATTGATACAATAAGTGGTGAGGTAAGATCGAAACTGTGAGAAACTACAAGAAAAGTTGTAGAGAAATGAATTATTGGGATATACTAAAAATTAGAAGGGGTTGATTTACTAAAAAAATAGATTTTATATTCCAAATGTGGCATTAGTAAAACAAGAAATTTTAGATGAGTATCATAAAAGATCTTATGCAGGAAATCCTGGTTATCAAAAACATATTTCAGCATCGAAAAAGAACATGTTTTTGTCAGGTATGAAGAAATATGTGGCTGATTATCTAGCTAGATGTGTAGAATGACAACAGGTAAAAGTGGAACATCAACATCTAGTACAATTGTTGAACCCTCTACCTATTCCAGAATGGAAATGGGAAGTGATTTAAATAGATTTCATCACTAGATTACCTAGAACTAAATATCAACATGAATTTATAATGGTGGTGGTAGATACATTGACTAAAGTTGCACACTTTTTACTAGTGAAATCTACTTTTGGTACAACTCAAGTAGCTAATGTATTCATAAAATAAACTGGTAAGCTATATGGAGTTCCTAAAATGATTATACCAGGTAGAGATGAAAATTTTACTTCAGCGATTCGGAAGACTCTACTTTGAGGAATGGGTACCAAATTGAATTTTAGTACCGCATACCATCCTCAAACAGATGGACAAAATAAAAGGACCAACAAGAATTTAGAATACATGCTATGCATGTATGTTATGGCCAGACCTACAAGATGGGAATATTTTCTGCATCTAGCAGAATTTTCCTATATTAATAGTTATCAAGCTTCAATAAATATGAGAGATTTTGAAGCGTTGTATGGTAGAAAGTGCCACACTCTGCTTAGTTGGATTCAACCATAAGTTAAGTTAATTCTTGGACTTGATGCATTGCAAGAGATGGAAATAATTGTGAAGAAAAATCAGCAAAATATTAAAATGGCTCAAGACAGACAAAATAGCGATGTAGACAAAAAGAGAATTCACAGAGAATTTGAAGTGGGAGAGCATGTTTAATTGAGGATTAAGCTTAAAAATATTACCTTATATACAGGTAGTTTTGTTAAGTTAGCACCACACTATCATGGACCATTCGAAGTTATAGAAAGAGTAGGGTCAACAGCTTATAAGTTCTCTCTACCTAGTAACATTAAGGTTCACAATGTTTCTCATGCTTCCTTATTTAAAAAGTACATGTACATGATCCTACTCATGAAATTGATTGAACTATGATATAGGTGGAAACAAAAGGAGATTTTTTTCCAGATCCCCTTCATATACTGGCACCAGAAGAAATCGAGCTCTGAAATAGGATGGTAGCTAGGGTGAAAGTGTAGTCAAGGCACTTTACACCTAAAGAAGCTACTTGGGAGTGAGAAGGGGAAATGAAAGAGAAATATCCATCACTTTTTGAAAAGTGAACTGATATTTTGCAACACCGAGCAAGGTGTTTTGTTTTAGAGGGGGAATATGTAATATCCCTATTTTTACTGCTTTTATTAGACAATTGAAAATCCTAAAGGTGTAACACCCCCAATTTATGTGATTGAATTTCAAAGCTAGACAGTTGAACTTTGATCCTAAGGGGAGTGGACCCCCAAAGGATAAATATTTTGTGAATGTAAGTAAATATTTAAATTGAAGAAATGAATAAAATGATGTTCGGCAGATTGACCAAAAATGAGATTTATGAGATCACTTGCTAAATCCATGAGGATGGATGAGGCAAATATTTCCCCACAATCTTTCAAAAATCCTTGAAAGAAATTATTTCTAAATTTAGATTTTGAGGAAATATCTAAATTCCCCAGTGATGAGGAAAGTAGTTGGGAAGAGGTAAAAAGCTGGAAAAACTGAGGAAAAGCATAAAACAGCTTTAAAGAATCCCAACAATGGGAAGCCTAGGAAAACAGGAAGAAAAGCATCTTGATATTTTGGACGCAGAATTAAAAACAGGCTTTGGGGAACAATAGCTTAAATAAGCTACTCCTAAATAGATTAAGGGTTGATCTGTTCTAGGAGAAGATCTCAGCTCGGGGGTGAGTTCTGGAAGACAGAAGAACTCTAAGGTTGGGAGGTTGGTCAACTGCTTGAGTGGTATGTTTTTAAATTTTATGGATGTGTTTACTTCAATTAGTATGAATTGGCTACATATAAAAGTTGATAGTACAGTAAAACATACATTCTACATTTAACAGAATAAATCATAAGGCATTCACCTTTGGAATTCTGTATAGTTTTAGATTATAAAATCTGTGGAATAGAATCCAACAGAATCTCTAAACCAGTGCTAGTTTAAATCTAAGGATATTTATCTACACAGGAAAATTGTGAGTTAGCTTAATCTGTTTCTGTTTCATAGAGTAATTCTAATATATATATATATATAGGAGAGAGAAAAGCTAAAGTCTCTATATTATAGTGGAAAATAGCATCAAATAAATTACAAATCTCACTGTGCATTAAGAAATAAAGGAAGAGACTGCATAGACTGATATCAAAGTTAACCCATTATTCATACATAAACATCATCTAAAAGGGTCAATTACTTGTGCATGCAAACAGTTAATACTATAGCAGAAGGAGTAACTATTGAATTTCCATAGACTGTTCATATATAGTTACCTGATGGTACCATTTCCATATCCGAGAACAAAACTTAGGAATAACCAGAAAATAATGTATTAGTGTTTTGTAACTAATGAAATCTCTGAACGGAAAAAGCAGATCATAGGGAATGAATCTAAGCTGAGATTGTTACAGTAACGAAAATTATATTCTGGACAAATTTGACATTTAATAAGACATTCTGTAATTAAGAGAGAACCGTTGCTAACTAGAATATAATTATTCCTTATTGAACTACCTGGTTCGATACTAGTTAAAAATATGGAAAGTATAGGAAACTTTCGTCAGGAAATAGAAGAATAAATAGCTGTAATGAAAATAATAAAATTTATCTGCATTAGAATTACCAGGAAATTCCAAGAGAAAATAAAAATGTCGTTCAATATATGCTGCGAGGACATTGTACAACTTTAGAAGACGACTCGGTTGAAAAAATTATTAATTGCTACAGCATGGTCAAATTGTAAAAAATTTCGTTGGCATCAAATCAATCTTCAGTAAATATCATCCCTCGAACAAGCATTGGTATACTCTTTTGGTAATGAAAGAATAAGTATATGCGGAGTGATAACTATTAAATCAAAACAAAAGAGATCTCTCCTCATAAAATGTTTGGACAGGAAGGAAGGCTTAAGAGGACCATAATTAAATCACTATTCGATGCAACAGTACGCCCACATTTCATACTACAGCTACTTATACTCTGAAATCAAACCAATAGAACAAGAAACAGAATGCATAGATCCACATGATACAGTTCAGAGAATTGAAATCGATACTAACTCATCCTGAAACTATGCAATATGCGTATCAATAATAGTAATGAGTGCCAAAGAGGAAGAGGATTTCCATGATTCATTCTTAGAGATTTACTCCGCCCTCTTAGTCGACTAAGGCTAGAAATAAACAAGTATAGAAGAAACGAAACTGATCGAGCTTAGTCGCATCGTTCTGCGAGGAACCCAAAATGTTTTAAATGTCCCTATACAACCTACATGGCCACGACCATCGTGTAGAAAATAAAACGAAATAAATACTTTCTACAGTGAACAAGAGACAACTCGTGCGAAAAATCGTTTGGAATATTTTGGAGAACCTGTGTAATAACGAATGACGGCAATAAGTCGAACGAAGTCGCCAGAAGCAAAGAAATTGGCTGTAACAACTTAAATATGATAGAAGACTTTTATATACCTACAAGGAATAGAAAATTCTTGTTATCAGAAAGTTATTGGTCCATAACAAAAGGTATCCACCGAAAGACCGTATACCAAAAACGAAGTTAGGAGGATTGGTACCTGCGGTATTAAGATGGGAGCGAGACCAAAATCCCGGAAACAAACACAGCGATAAGGGAAAGGTTAATGGATTTGCTCACGGGATGATATAACCAACTTTTACAAACTTTGAGATGCATTTTGAACCTGATGGCTAGCATGTCACGATAAGAGTCAACCAGGTCGGTCGCTTTCAAAAGAAAAACCGCTATTCGTCATCGTGAGACCTGCAAGAACACATAACTCGTTGGAGTTAATAGAAATCTCTTACATGAACCATAGGTACAACTCGGAATGGGATTAGCTGAGACACATACAGATCTAGCATTCTTTAGTCAAACCAAACAAATTTAAGTATGGAAGACAGAGAAAAGAAAACCATTGACCATAAATGATAATACCCATCTTACGGATTTCTCTGGAGTAACGTTGTGAGTCATTTCAGGAATGCCATCTTGAGGGCTTCGATCCTACGTGACTGTAGTAGAGGGAAATCATAACTTATGAACCAAGTCCGAGCAGGATAGTTCACTGAAATTGCTCCATAATAGAAAGAAGACATAACAAACAATACTCGCAGACCCGATAACCTAAGGAACAAACAAAACTTACCTGTTTTGATCGAACGAATGAATGCCTGGTAGTAAACCCTCGTAATTGCAACCCTGTACGAAAACAGTCCAAAGGGAAACGAGGAATTCCATTCTGGCAAAATGAAATTCTAGAATGAAAAACAGGAGCTAATAATGGAGTAGGAACCCTAACTCCAGTAATCGCGAGCCGTCCACGTGTAGGGATGATCGTGGGACTAAACTCGGATTTGGGATTCATGACAGAACAAGACTCAAGGGAGGGTACGCCAAAAATCCCGAGAGGGATTGTAATATTAATTTCAGTAGGAAACCATTGTACAAATCATAGCGTGATCTGTATTCATAAACCAGAACCGTAGTACTACGCATCCATAAAAAAATTCAGAGAGGCGAGAAATTAAATGCATATAGATCACAACGTCCCAATTGCCAAATCGGAATTCAACCCCTACCTAACGTGCTAGTTATTCATCACCAATATACGAAGGAATAGTACAATAGTTGTTGAAACGAAAAAATAATTTACCCGACTGGCACCGGAAAGGACATGATCCTGGAATAAAACAATAGCGTGTATAATTGACTAATACATAGTTTATAAAACGTCGAACTATGGTAATAAATAAAGGGTAAGCGGAGCTTCCATTGGTAGGTTGTCGATTCAATTTGGTTTGACAAATAATACGAGTGGTTCGATCATATCATATACATAAGTAAAGCCTCGATTTATTCCTGTATAACGTCAAATGTTAAATGAAAAAAAAAGAGTTAGTGGTGATGGGTTATACATTCCACTTTATATGAGAGTTATCATATGAGGAGATAAATCAAGGAATACGTAGTATGGTGATGGAAGGAATTATATATAATTAGCTTTGTTAATGTGTTAAAACGTATATTGTGTTTTATTTAATTTCATGTTTTTCCATTGAAGGAAGGAGATGGATGTAGAAGAGTTAATAGGGGACAAGTTAAATTTCACATGAGGAAGCGAGAAGAAAAAAAAAAATTTGAGTAAGAGAGGGAGATGTGACAAATGGTATCAGAGCCCAAGTTATAAAAACTGGGCTGTTATCGTGGTGCTCACTGTTGCTGTGTGTACCTGGTAAAAATGAATATTGTGAAAATTTTCTTTTTAAATCTTACTGATCTGTGTTGTGTAGTGTACAGGGGTGCTAAAATGGCTGAAGGTGAAGAGATTTATGTGGATCTGCGGGATGATTTTAGTACGCCAGATCCCAACGCTCCGGTTATGGCTATCTTGCACAAGTTGTAGCAAGAATTGACTGAGCTGAAAAGCCAGAATGGCAAGTTGTCATCAGCCAGTAGGGAGCAGGAAAAACTCATCAGAGAGCTAACCTCACGGAACAGCCAAGAAGGCGAAGGTTCCAGAAAGAGGAAGATTGATGAATCTGAGGATGATGATGCTGGTAGGCATCAGTATAAGCAGAAAAGGGAATTACAGGGAGAATTCCGAAAGATCAAACCTCCCTCCTATGATGGAGAGAAGGAGGAAGATGTTCAAGCCTGGTTGCTGAACATGATTAAGTATTTCCAAGTTTATGAATATGAGAGCAATCTAAAGGCCAGATTAGCTGTTTACCAGCTACAAGGTAAGGCTACCTTGTGGTGGGAGGAGACAAAAATGGTTCATGCCATTGATGAAAAGACAGTGACTTGGGAGGATTTCCAAGTTAAGTTCAAAAACCGCTATCTAAATGAACGTTACTATGATGATAAAGCCAAGGAATTTCATGAACTTAGACTGGGATAGCTCACTATCGATGAGTTTGTCACTCAGTTTACGAATCTATTGAGATATGTCCCTTATATTAGGGAAGAGAAGGCAAAGGTACAAAGGTTTCTGAACTGTTTTCCAGCCATGTACAAAGAGAAGATTGAGTTTGATAATCCAAAAACCATGGACGAGGCAGTAAGAAAGGCAAGATTATGCTACCAACCGTTTAAAGGAAAGGCTGAACAAGGAAAAGGCTGGCTAAACAAAGGTGAGTTCAAAGGGAGGAAACAAAAACCCGCGTATTTGAAGAATTTTGGCAAAGATCATCAGCGAAAGAAATTTAATAAACCCAGAGAAAGTCAAACTGCTCAGTCACAGGTGGCTTCAAAACAAATGGGTGGAGACAGTAAGAAAGAGGGAACAGTCAAAATGAAGGAACCTTTGAAATGTTGGGGATGCGGAGAACCCCATCTGTTGAGGGATTGTCCCCACAGAAATATTCATATGATTAGGAGAGATCGAGAAGCAACCACAGTAAATGACATAGCACGAAGCATACCCAATATCAGTGCAGCCTTGGAGAACCGGCAAGCAGAACATCAAGCTACCATGGTGGAAATGGAGGGTAAGATTTCTGGCCAATATGTTACTGTTTTGATTGATCTGGGTGCTTCTTTAAGCTACATTAGTCCAAAAATTGTAGAAAAATGTAATCTTAAACCTGAAAAATTTCAGCAGTCATGGTTGGTTCAACTGGCCACTGGTACCAAGAGGAAAGTAACACATAAAGTGCCCCTAACAGAAATGAAATTAAATGATTTTCAAACAGAAGTAAATCTGAACATTCTGCCTTTAGGTTCCTATGATTTGTTGATAGGAATGGACTGGTTGGAAAAGAAGAAAGCCCTGATGAACTGCTGGGATAAGACTCTACATTGTGTGGATGAGGAAGGGAAACCTTTTATGCTCAAAGGAAAACCAAAATCCATTTCTGTCAGACAAATATCAGCACTACAATTAAAACGAACAGCTAGAAAGGGATACCAAGTTTATGCAGTACATGTGGAAGAAATAGAACAGAAAACTGGAGAAAGTTTGCTGAATGATTTATCGGTGGTAAGGGAATATAAGGAAGTATTTCCAGACGATATTCCTCATCTTCCCCCCAAAAGAGAAATTGAATTTACAATCGATCTGGTGCCGGGAGCAGCACCTGTTTCCCGAGCCCCTTATCGAATGAGTCCCCCTGAACTTATGGAACTGAAAATGCAATTGCAAGAATTGCTAGATAAAGGTTATATCAGACCAAGTGTGTCTCCTTGGGGAGCACCGGTCCTATTTGTGAAAAAGAAAGATGGAACTTTTAGGATGTGCATTGATTATCGCCAACTGAACAAGTTGACCATTAAGAATAGATACCCTTTACCTAGAATTGATGATCTTTTTGATCAAGTGAGAGGAGCTTCAGTCTTTTCGAAGATTGATTTAAGAATTGGGTATCACCAGCTCAGAATCAAGGAAGAAGACATCAGCAAAACAGCTTTTTGAACCAGGTATGGACACTACGAATTTGTAGTCCTACCTTTTGGTTTGACAAATGCTCCTACCACATTTATGTGTTTGATGAACAGTGTGTTAAATAAGTACTTGGATAAATTTGTTCTTGTGTTCATAGACGATATTTTAGTCTACTCCAAAAATGAGAATGAACATAGATAACATTTGAGGATAGTGTTGCAAACACTGAAAGAAAACCAGCTATATGCCAAGTTCAGCAAATGTGAATTTTATAAAGATAAGATTCAATACTTGGGCCATATTATTTCTGAACAAGGCCTTGCTGTTGACCCTGAGAAAATAAAGGCTATAAAAGAATGGCCTGTACCAACTGATGTTTCAGCAGTAAGATCATTCATGGGGATTGCAGGCTATTATCGCAGGTTTGTGGAGAGATTTTCTGCAATAGCACATCCCATAACCACATTACAAAGGAAGGGTGTCAAGTTCGAGTGGACTGAGAAATGTCAAAACAGTTTTGACCAATTTAAACTAAAACTTACTATAGCTCCTATACTGAAAATTGCAGACCCTGATAAAGAATTTGTAGTATGTACAGATGCCTGTAGAGAAGGGTTGGGAGGATTCCTCTTGCAGGAAAATTCAGTTATTGCCTATGAATCCAGGAAACTGAAAATACATGAACAGAATTACAGCGCATATGATCTAGAATTAGCAGTTGTTATTCATGCTTTGAAAATGTGGCGGCACTATCTTCTTGGGAAAAATTTTACATTGATGACTGATCATATTAGTCTCAAATATTTCTTTTCACAAACTGATTTGAATGCTAGACAAGCCAGATGGCTGTCTTTTCTAAGTGAATTTGATATGGACATAAAACATATCAGGGGGAAAGAAAATAAAATTGCTGATGCGTTGAGCAGAAATGCTTGTCAGAATATCAACAGCCTTGGGAGTAGTGCACAAATCGATGTAGAGGGGTTGGTGGAAAAGGCAGCAAACCAAGATCCAAATTATGAAACACTCCTGATGAAAATTCAGAAAAAGGAGAAAGCTGATTTCACTCAAAACAAAAAAGGGCTGATCTGTTATAAGAACAGATTGTATATTCCCAATGTAGAATCCTTAAAAAGGGAAATTTTGGATGAATATCACAAACAGCCATATGCAGGACATCTAGGATATCAGAAAATGTTAACAACCCTGAAAAAGAAATTTTTCTGGCCAGGAATATAGAGAGATGTAGCAAAATATTTAAGTAGATGCATGGAATGTCAACTAGTCAAACTTGAGCATCAACATCCGGCAGGTCTTTTAAACCCTTTACCGATTGCAGAATGGAAATGGGACACAATTTCCCTGGATTTCATAACAGGATTACCCAAGACCAAACACCAACATGATTCAGTAATGGTGGTAGTAGACACTTTAACAAAAGCTGCCCATTTCATACCAGTGAAATCTACTTTCGGAACAGCTCAAGTAGCGAATGTGTTCTTAAAAGAGGTGGTAAGACTCCATGGGGTTCCAAAGGTAATTTTTTCTGACCGAGATGCTAAGTTTACAGCAGCTTTTTGGAAAGGATTGTTTGCTGGGATGGGTACTAAATTGAATTTTAGTACTGCTTATCACCCTCAGACAGATGGTCAAACGAAAAGAACTAATCAAATTTTTGAGGACATGCTGAGAATATATGTGATGGATAGACCATCAAAGTGGGAAGATTACCTGCATTTAGCTTAATTTGCCTATAATAACAGTTATCAATCCTCCATCAAGATGAGTCCGTTTGAGGCTCTGTATGAAAGAAAGTGTCGTACTCCTTTGAGCTGGAGCCAGACAGAAGATAAACTAATGTTGGGACCAGATGCTTTACAAGAAATGGAAAGAATTGTGAAATAGATACAAAGAAACATCAAGACAACACAAGATCGCCAGAAAAACTATGCTGATAAGAAAAGGGTACACCGAGAATTCAAAGTGGGGGAGCATGTGTATCTGCGTATTAAACCTAAAAAGAGCACACTTTATGCTGGAAGTTGTGCAAAACTTGCTCCTAAATATTGTGGTCCTTTTGAAATATTAGAAAGGGTGGGACCAGTAGCTTACAAACTGGCCTTACCACCCCATGTTAGAGTTCATGATGTATTTCATGTTTGTTTATTAAAGAGATATGTGAATGATGCTTCTCACATAGTTGATTGGAATGTTGTACAGGTGGAACCAGAAGGGGAGTTTCTGCCAGAACCGCTTCAAATATTGGAGCGGGAAGAAATTGAATTGAGGAACCGAACGGTAGAAAGAGTAAAGGTGCAGTGGAAGCACTTTACTGCTGAAGAAGCTACCTGGGAAAGAGAAGCTGAAATGATGGAAAGATATCCATTTTTGTTTGAAAAAAAAATGAACTCTAGTAGTTGAATAACAACACCGAGGACGGTGTTTATTTTCAGAGGGGGAATATGTAACACCCCCAATTTATGTGATTGAATTTCAAAGCTAGACAGTTGAACTTTGATCCTAAGGGGAGTGGACCCCCAAAGGATAAATATTTTGTGAATGTAAGTAAATATTTAAATTGAAGAAATGAATAAAATGATGTTGGGCAGATTGACCAAAAATGAGATTTATGAGATCACTTGCTAAATCCATGAGGATGGATGAGGCAAATATTTCCCCACAATCTTTCAAAAATCCTTGAAAGAAATTATTTCTAAATTTAGATTTTGAGGAAAAATCTAAATTCTCCAATGATGAGGAAAGTAGTTGGGAAGAGGTAAAAAGCTGGAAAAACTGAGGAAAAACATAAAACAGCTTTAAATAATCCCAATAATGGGAAGCCTAGGCAAACAGGAAGAAAAGCATCCTGATATTCTGGACGCAGAATTAGAAACAGGCTTTGGGGAACAATAGCTTAAATAAGCTACTCCTAAATAGATTAGGGGTTGATCTGTTCTAGGAGATGATCTCAGCTCGGGGGTAAGTTCTGGAAGACATAAGAACTCTAAGGTTGGGAGGTTGGTCAACTGCTTGAGTGGTATGTTTTTAAATTTTATGGATGTGTTTACTTCAATTAGTATGAATTGGCTACATATAAAAGTTGATAGTACAGTAAAACATACATTCTACATTTAACAGAATAAATCATAAGGAATTCACCTTTGGAATTCTGTATAGTTGTAGATTATAAAATCTGTGGAATAGAATCCAACAGAATCTCTAAACCAGTGCTGGTTTAAATCTGAGGATACTTATCTCCACAGGAAAATTGTGAGTTAGCTTAATCTGTTTCTGTTTCATAGAGTAATTCTAATATATATATATATAGGAGAGAGAAAAGCTAAAGTCTCTGTACTATAGTGGAAAATAGCATCAAATAAATTACAAATCTCACTGTGCATTAAGAAATAAAGGAAGAGACTGCATAGACTGATATCAAAGTTAACCCATTATTCATACATAAACATCATCTAAAGGGTCAATTACTTGTGCATGCAAATAGTTAATACTATAGCAGAAGGAGTAACTATTGAATTTCCATAGACTGTTCATAAATAGTTACCTGATGGGACCATTTCCATATCCGAGAACAAAACTTAGTAATAACCAGAAAATAATGTATTAGTGTTTTGTAACTAATGAAATCTCCGAACGGAAAAAGCAGATCATAGGGAATGAATCTAAGCTGAGATTGTTACAGTAACGAAAATTATATTCTGGACAAATTTGACATTTAATAAGACATTCTGTAATTAAGAGAGAACCATTGCTAGCTAGAATATAATTATTCCTTATTGAACTAGCTCGTTCGGTACTAGTTAAAAATATGGAAAGTATAGGAAAATTTCGTCAGGCAATAGAAGAATAAATAGCTGTAATGAAAATAATAAAATTTATCTGCATTATAATTACCAGGAAATTCCAAGAGAAAATAAAAATTTCGTTCAATATATGCTGCGATGACATTGTACAACTTTAGAAGACGACTCGGTTGACAAAATTATTAATTGCTACAGCATGGTCAAATTGTAAAAAATTTCGTTGGCATCAAATCAATCTTCAGTAAATATCATCCCTCGAACAAGCATTAGTATACTCTTTTGGCAATGAAAGAATAAGTATATGCGGAGTGATAACTATTAGATCAAAACAAAAGAGATCTCTCCTCATAAAATGTTCGGATAGGAAGGAAGGCTTAAGAGGACCATAATTAAATCACTATTCAATGCAACAGTACGCCCACATTTCATACTACAGCTACTTATACTCTGAAATCAAACCAATAGAACAAGAAACAGAACGCATAGATCCACATGATACAGTTCAGAGAATTGATATTGATACTAACTCATCCTGAAACTATGCAATATGCGTATCAATAATAGTAATGAGTGCCAAAGAGGAAGAGGATTTCCATGATTCATTCTTAGAGATTTACTCCGCCCTCTTAGTCAACTGAGGCTAGAAATAAACAAGTATAGAAGAAACGAAATTGATCGAGCTCAGTCGCATCGTTCCGCGAGGAACCCGCAATGTTTTAAATGTCCCTATACAACCTACATGGCCACGGCCATCGTGTAGAAAATAAAACGAAATAAATACTTTCTACAGTGAACAAGAGACAACTCGTGCAAAAAATCGTTTGGAATATTTTGGAGAACCTGTGTAATAACGAATGACGGCAATAAGTCGAACGAAGTCGCCAGAAGCAAAGAAATTGGCTGTAACAACTTAGCTATGATAGCAGACTTTTATATACCTACAAGGAACAGAAAATGCTTGTTATCAGAAAGTTATTGGTCCATAACAAAAGGTATCCACCGAAAGACCGTATACCAAAAACGAAGTTAGGAGGATTGGTACCTGCGGTATTAAGATGGGAGCGAGACCAAAATCCTGGAAACAAACACAGCGATAAGGGAAAGGTTAATGGATTTGCTCACGGGATGATATAACCAACTTTTACAAACTTTGAGATGCGTTTTGAACCTGATGGCTAGCATGTCACGATAAGAGTCGACCAGGTCGGTCGCTTTCAAAAGAAAAACCCCTATTCATCATCGTGAGACCTGCAAGAACACATAACTCGTCGGAGTTAATAGAAATCTCTTACATGAACCATAGGTACAACTCAGAATGAGATTAGCCGAGACACATACAGATCCAGCATTCTTTAGTCAAACCAAACAAATTTAAGTATGGAAGACAGAGAAAAGAAAACCATTGACCATAAACGATAATACCCATCTTACGAATTTCTCTGGAGTAACGTTGTGAGTCATTTCAGGAATGCCATCTTGAGGGCTTCGATCCTACGCGACTGTAGTAGAGGGAAATCAGAACTTATGAACCAAGTCCGAGCAGGATAGTTCACTGAAATTGCTCCATAATAGAAAGAAGACATGAAAAACAATACTCGCAGACCCGATAACCTAAGGAAAAAACAAAACTTACCTGTTTTGATCGAATGAATGAATGCCTGGTAGCAAACCCTCGTAATTGCAACCCTGTACGAAAATAGTCCCAAGGGAAACGAGGAATGCCATTCGGGAAAAATGAAATTCTAGAATGGAAAACAGGAGCTAATAATGGAGTAGGAACCCTAACTCCAGTAATCGCGAGCCGTCCACGTGTAGGGATGATCGTGGGACTAAACTCGGATTTGGGATTCACGACAGAACAAGACTCAATGGAGGGTACGCCAAAAATCCCAAGAGGGATTGTAATATTAATTTCAGCAGGAAACCATTGTACAAATCATAGCGTGATCTGTATTCATAAACCAGAACCGTAGTACTACGCATCCATAAAAAAATTCAGAGAGGCGAGAAATTAAATGCATATAGATCACAACGTCCCAAATGCCAAATCATAATTCAACCCCTACCTGACATGCCAGTTATTCATCACCAATATACGAAGGAATAGTACAATAGTTGTTGAAACAAAAAAATAATTTACCCGACTGGCACCGGAAAGGACATGATCCTGGAATAAAACAATAGCTTGTATAATTGACTAATACATAGTTTATAAAACATCGAACTATGGTAATAAATAAAGGGTCAGCGGGGTGGTTCGATCATATCATATACATAAGTAAAGCCTCGATTTATTCCTGTATAACGTCAAATGTTAAATGAAAAAAAAGAGTTAGTGGTGATGGGTTATACATTCCACTTTATATGAGAGTTATCATATGATTAGATAAATCAAGGAATACGTAGTATGGTGATGGAAGGAATTATATATAATTAGCTTTGTTAATGTTTTAAAATGTATATTGTGTTTTATTTAATTTCATGTTTTTCCATCGAAGGAAGGAGATGGATGTAGAAGAGTTAATAGGGGACAAGTTAAATTTCACATGAGGAAGCGAGAAGAATTTTTTTTTTTTTTGAGTAAGAGAGGGAGATGTGACAAAAGGTCATGTGGACCTAAAGGAAAACAATATATGTGGACATATTATATTTTTTTAATTTTATAAATGTGTAATTATAATTATTGTGCAAAGACTAGAGTATATTTGGGACCAGGATTTCATGTCTATGAGGATGGAATTAAATCCAAATACTTTCCCAAATTCTCCAAAAATTCTTGGAGAAATTAAAATAAATTAAAAATATTAGATTGGAGATAAAACCTAAAAGATACCTCATTAAAGTGAAAATTTACTGAGAAGAGGTGAAATGAAACTAGAAAGAGGAAAAAACTAGTTTTAAAGTACTTTTATGGAAAAAACAAAAGTAAAGCTTAGGCAAAAGGAAAACATCATCCTAATTTAACTAGACACAGTTATGGAAACATGTTGAAAGGAAATCAAGATTAAACAATCTATTCCTTGGTAGAATGAGTAACTATAAACAAATGAGCATGCTACGAGAAGGCTCAATGGCCTGGGTGGAGAACCAGAGCTGAGGCTTTTTCGGCATAAACAAATGCAAATGAAAATCTAGAAAAGGGTAAGTCATTGAAAATCCAAATGCATAATATGGAGGGAGATGATACGACATTATCCTCACATTGAACGTGGCCTTCATCCACGGTGCAATGAAATCGAAACAAAACCATAGGCCATGTGACGAGTTAATTCATGAAGTATGATGCATTAAAAAGTTTATAAACATCGACCATAGAAATGACCTTCAAAGAGTCGTCAAAATTTATGGAGGGATACGATGGATCATGGAATTTCCATAAATATTGCCATATCCAAACATTTAAACCTTAGGATAATATGTCATGACAATTAAACGATACATAGGAGACTTTGAAGTAACCACTCAATGCAATATTATCATGAGGATAGAACTATATTAAATACATAGTCTTAGAACCTCATAAATATTACATGTAACTATGTAATGTTAGGGTATATGATTGAGTTAATGATAAGTGGAAAAACTAAAATGTAATTCGAATAATGTTGTAGGATAGAGTAAGGGTTGTATAGTTGAATGTCGTATGATATTAATTATAAATACTATCCATATACATTTTTAATAATTATGGTACATAAGTTAATAATTGGGTTAAGAGCTAAGTCCATATGTGGATAAATAGCCTTGATCTTAATCCTCAAAATGAGATTAAAAAGGTATGAGAAAAAGGAGGAAAAATAATTAGAAGGGAAACCTTTGAGGATAGTTAAAATGTTAGAATATAAGTAGATATTCTAATAAAAAATTTAATGTGATTATTTCAATAAGAATGCTAACAAATGCATAATCTTATGAAGATATGACTAATTAGTAAAATAAGTTACTACTATAATAAAAGTGGGAACAGTACAGAAATGTTGCAATGACAGACAAGAGAGAAAGAGAAATAGTGGAATCAGTGAATGCTGGTATAAGGATCATTAACAACATAGGTTAATTCTTCTCATAAATAATGATGTCATTAGCAATAGTCTAATGGCAGAAAGTATACATCTGTTGAAATATCGTAAGATTATGAAAAGTAATAAATTCAAAGGATGAAAAATTAGCATAAAGAGTACAAATAGAAAACAAAAAAATGGGTAAGTAGAGTTGTTACATCAGCCACATATTATTTGGAGGGTAACGGATTTTCGGAATATTCTAATAAATATTTAATCAATATCATAAAGAAGATGTTGGAGGCAAACAAAAGGAATTGGCACAAGCATCTTATTAATTCTTTGTTGGCAAACATGGTAAGTAGTAAGAAATACATAGGAATGTCTCCTTTTCAATTGGTTGAGTAGATATTGCTTTTCCTACATCACTTGCAATCCCGATTACTAAATTATTGCAAGAAGCAAGTAGTGAAGAGAATGATGTGCAACGTCGAATCAATTCGATGATCCATCTTCAGCAAACAAGAGATGAGGTCTTTCAAAAAACCTCAAAGCTTCATGAAAGGATAAAGAAGGTATATGACCGCAAGATAAAGGTAGATATTTCAACATTGGAGAGGTGGTCCTTTGTTGGGATGCTAGAAATTAGGAAAAGGGAAACACGGTAAATTTCAAAACCTGTGGAAAGGACCATATAATATTTCCACCTCTCGCAGACATCATGCTTTCCTATTGGAAGAAATGAATGAAGAATATTTCTTAGGAGGGCCAGTGAATAGTAGATTCCTTAAGCATTTCCTTTACTGATGCATATTTCTGAAAATTTCCCAATTCCATTGTACATATCACTTTAAATTTTCTGTAAAGTATGAATTGGAGAATCATTATATCTTGGAGCCCGAGGTTAATGCCATAAAGTTCCATTTATTTGTTGTTGATTTCAAAGTTTGGTTAAATTCAAGTTAGACCATTTTGAGTCAGTTTATCATGTCAATTTTCAGTTCTAAGTTTTCAGTTTGGTTTTTAAACTTTTGACTCCATGCCCAATGGATAAGGCTACTAGGTCTATAGTGTTCTTGACACCTCTAAGGAGCTTCCATCTGGGCCAGCTGGAGCTACTATTAGTGTTAGTATTTGCATCCTATCACGAGTGATCAAATGGACTCTTATCTCATTTTGTTAGCGTCCCATAGTCAATTTTTTTCATTTGATTAAGTCTTCAAGAAAAAATTTGGTCACTGGTCATTAGGTTTATGACTATTTTCCACCCTTTCCAAAACATTAAATGATGGTAAATGTCATCAAATAAGCTTATTCTATCAATGAGTGATTTTCATCACCATTTCAGTCATATCCATCATGATTCCATTTAGTTAAGAGTCCCCATTAGGTCATTAGGGTTTCAAGGTCACCAAAATTCCATTTCATGCATAAAATCCAGCAATTACTGGGGTGGTTATAGGAAAGTATCTTCAAAAGGTTTTGATTTCAAATGTAATTTATGTTTGCATAAGGGTCCTAAAGTGCAAAATGCTAAAAGAAAATATGAATTGGTGAGGTGGGCCATCTTACCTCATTAATTACTAAGACATCAAAAGAAAATTATAAAAGCCTATGCAAGAGCTCAATTAAACTCATTTTTAGTTTACATGTCTTTAGATCCCCTTGACATCACTGTTCAAATCAAGAGAAGGTGAAATTTGTGGTAAAGAGGGTTTTTCTACATTTTTAGAGAGTCGCTACCTTTTTTCCGGGTGCGACCCTTTCTTTGACCCATCTACCAGGCACAACTTTTTCGGGACCCTTCTGCGGAACTTCCAAGGTTTGGAAATGAAAAGCTTATCCATTGTTTTAGGGTGAAATTCAAAGTTTCCTTAGATTTTGAAGATTTTTCAAAGATTCATAAAGCTTCCAAACAATAATAAGTGATCATCCAAACATATTTTCAATCAATTTCATCAATGATTATGTGATTTAGTCTCAGGGTTTTCTCCAACGGAGTGTTATATCAGTTTTTTATTCTCCATTGTCCTAAGTGAAAAAACCTAGATTTAACTTACCTTCATTATCATCGATCCTTCACGAAATCCCTATCATATTCACTTCCTAGAACTCACTACCTATTTACCATTTACCTCATTAAAACTTAGACTTCTTTTATCTCATGAAATAAATTTCACCACACCATTTCATCTCATACTTCCATTTGTCTCCTCAAGAACCTTGAGGAAACTTCCATACCATCACTACATTTTCTCTATTTCCAAAAACACTGTGACCTATTATTAAGAAACCTAAACTTGGCTAGATTATATCCTTGAAATATAATTCATGGAGATTGAAACAGAGAGTAAAAATAAATATCACAAGGGAAGACATCATTCAATATTTGAAACAAGTAGTTTGAGTGAAATAAATCCTTCTCCATTTTATAAAACATGTCTTATAAATGATGGTCGTATGAAGTTTTTTGAGATCATCAAAGAGTTTGGCTCTTATGTTCCTTTCACCATCCTCTTTTCCCATAATTTTCACATAGACAGAGTTGTCATAGTAGGTGTAGAGTTCAATGTTTTAGCAGACATCATTTCTTCATGCACAAGTATTCAAAATCATGATGAAAAATAGTTCAAGGGCATGGAATTACAACTTCATGACTATAAAATGTTCCTAAAACCTAAGTTCATAGATGATCCTAAGCGTGTTTTTCCTCTCAGATTTCTCCTTGAAAACTATGCCCCTTTGATGAAGCTCATTAAAAAATATTTTACATGTGAAGGGAGATTTTCTTGATTATACAAGTATCATGTTAGGTTACTCATTCACTTTGCCTCTACAAGAAAACTTGTCAAATTTTTTGTTTTCCTTTCATGCTTCTCCCACTAAATTTGGACTGGCGCGACACTTTTGAGTGATCTTGGAAAAATCAAGTTTGGATGCTCACTCGAGGATACGTCTTGGAACGTGATGGTGTATTGGAAACTAGAAATGTGGGGCTACTTGACCCAGTTTTCGTAATGCATATTGGATTCATAAAATTCAGCCAAAATCAACTCTCAACTAGCGTGGCCCTTCTGCTAAAAATTCTTGTTTTTGTGCATGTTGGTGCAACCCTTTTGTCCTTGGTGCGACCCATGTGGTCTAAAAACCTTTTGAGAACTAAATGATAGAATATTTTATATATTGTTATAAATTTATTTTATTTTAGGCTTCTTAGTTGCTTTTTTCCTCACTCTATAAGAAAAATTGTAATTAATGAGGAGATAAGCTCTCCTAAAATTTATCTAAAATCATGGAAGTTGTTTCAACTATCCCAGTCTTTAGGTGAGGATTGATCAAAGGAATTTATGATGAGCCTTGAATATGATTTTAGAACTAATGAGTTATCCTATGTTGTATTTTCCTATATGAGATAGTTTGTAATCATTTACAAGCATTGGCACATTATATATTGAACTACTATATTCTATTTTGATCAAGTAATATACTGAATATAGAGAAAATTTGCAGCTTAAATTTAGGGATTCATGTGGTGAGCATGTATGGATATGTTTCTATTTTTAGGTCACAACATTGAATACTTTTTAATTCCATTTCATATCTACTACTTTCACTCATTTTCATTAATGTTTTTTTATCATGATTCATTAACAGTAATGCATGCCCTATTTTGATGAGATAATGTTGTTGTGTTGATTTTCTTCTTAAGGAATGAATTCATACGTATATGCTTGTTCTTGATATTTCTTTTCATCCTAACATAACCATAAAGCCTAAAGTGTCATTTTATCTTGCTTACCTTGCCCCTTTATTCCCCTGCAATTTTTTTTCTTGTAACACTACAAGATTTTTCAAGCCTAGCTCTAAAGGTCCATTTTCATCCAATTAAAAATCCCAAAATGAACCAAACACTAGAGACTACTATACCTAGCCCAAAATCTTCATTATCTATTCAATTTGGTTGTGATTTTATTGAGAGAGCCATCTCAACCTAGTAGTGCTAGCTACTAAGTCAAAGTGGTTAGTGGTTAGCTTTGTTGGTCTCCTTCTCAGCGTTCGATGATCCGACGGAGTGTTAACAACACCAACACCTGTGTTTGTACAGATAGTAGCCATAAATTTGAAACCCACTTTGTTACACAGTAATTTGTCACCGTCCCGACCATTCCCCGTCCCGCACATTGGAGGGCCCATTATGTGACCTGTGAGCAATGTCATGCCATGAAACCATTATCATTGCATTCCTCTAAACATGAGCTTCAATTTCCCTAAAGACATCTCCTTGCAAAAAACCATAAAAACATCCCTTTTCACATTGGCGCGGGTAGCCAGTTCATCACTCGCGCCAATGAGGAAAATCCTACAAAGAGGCCACGCCAACTGGCGCTCTGTCCCAGAGTCGCAGTCGTGCCAACCAATTTAAGGAGTGTTTTTTAAATAAGAATGGCAGAAGTTTCGTTTCAACCAACTCAGAAACAAGTACCTATCTTGAGTTGGGAAGTTTAGCTACGGATTTCCATAGAGAGGAAGTGGTTTGCCACCTCTCATGGAAGCTTCCTTGATGATAGGGCCAATCCCACAATTATAGGGATCCCAACTCCCCTTCCTCCTATAAAATCTTTCCCATTGCCATTGCAAGCTAGTCTTGAAGTGCCTAAGCTTTGAATCTCCAAATTCCCAAGTGCCCTCATTCTTCCCTTAAGGCCGAATCAAGCAAGGAAACTATCGTCGAGAGACTCTAAGAGAGGCTTGTCCCATCCCTGGCAGGCTTTGCCAGACGTGCACGACTGGAGACCCTTTCGAAGGAGACCTCAGCGTCAGAACATTGGTTGTACTCTCTTTCGATTGATTATTAATGAATGACTACTGGTTATGGTTCCACTCTATTTTTCACGTATGATAATGATGAGTTATATCCTTTCTGACTGATATATAGTTGCGTATTCTGGATTTTATGCTTATATTCGTGTTGTTTCTTGCATGTGCAGGTGTCCATCCACGGAGATCGTGGGGATTGTGATCTGCCGAGGCTGAGGAACGGGAACGCTATCTCTTCTACGAATCATAGCACTGGACTCCAAGTAGGCCTCCATCATTGGTCTGTTTATTTGCAATTAGGAACTTGCGCTGTAGCATTTGATGATTTTTGCTAGACCCGTGTTGGGCTAGTAGGGATCGCCTCTGTCCACAGAGGGGATTTACCTCCTCAACAATTTGGCGACTCCAATGGGGATCGTCTAGTTTTGATCGTCTCGTTTCGATTGTCTCGTTTTGATTGTTTCGTGGTTTTCCTTGCTTGATTGGCCTTCTGGGCTGGGTTCTTTTGCTGTTTCTTGCTTCTTGGTTTGCTTGGATATCATTGATCTGCTTCTGGAATAGTTCTTTTTTATTTTTGGCTGAGCAACTCGACTGGCGCGCTTTTTAGCTCGACAGTCGCGCCAATTGGCGCATGTTGCTTTTGTATTGCCCATGCCAATTGCTTTCTGGCGCCAGTTACAGCCTCACAGTCACGCCACTCCTGTGAGGCATTAGGGTTTGCTCAGTTTTGAGCTCTCTGGGTCTGATACGTGTATTTATTTTTGGTTTTTCAGCTACCTGAGTGTGTTGGAGTCCTGTTTGACTGGGAATTTGCCTTCGTCCTTTGGTTGTTTGCTTTTCTCCATCGATTTCACGTTTTAAGCCCTAGGGCATCTAGTGGCTTTGTGTATCGAGCCCTCCTTAGGAGTTTTGGTGTTTTGTTAGTCCAGTCAATTCTCTGATTGCTCCTCCGCATTCTCTTAGTAGTTGTTCACTATTTCGTTGCGATTTTTGGGTGATTGTTCTTCTCTTCATTCAAATTTCGTTTGGTCTTGCTTTGGGCCTAGATCACATGGTCCATTGGAGCCTTTGAGACTTTTTCTTGGTTTTGAGAGACTTTGGTCGATTTGAGATCTGATTGTTTGTGTCATTGAGTGAAATTTGTTTGTTTTTCTCTCTCAATATCGTTTCTCAAATTGCTTCTCTTTTGTTTTTAGTTTGTTTAGTGCATCTAGCTATCAAACATTGAAAATTAAAAAAAAAAAAATCTCTTTTGCTTTTGGTTGATTAGTGCAAATTGAAATCTTTTCGATTTTACTAGTAATTAGTGATTTGAATGAAAAGTTTTCGATTTCATTAGTTGCATTAGAGATATCATTGATTGTCTTCCGATCATTTTGTTTGTGTAGAAACTCTCAACTCTTCTGTAGCTAGTTTTCATCGAACGAAATGATGTACTGTGGCATGTAGCTTTGCATTTAGGAGTTTTTGAGACGACACATTCGTTAGGGCCTGAAAACTGAAACGTAATTGAAGATCAACTTTAAAATCTACTCAATTTACACTAAGGTAGCATTGAAATCTAACGAAACACATTTAGAGGTCTAGGCTAGAGACGTGTTCTGGCGTCTTAAAACCTAGTAGCTGTCGTTCGCCTCTCGGCTTTAGACAGCACTAGTACGGACTTGTGCTCCCCGTACCGTCGCGTATATAAAGGGAGACCCCTCTAGGTTTCAATCCTTTATCCATAGGAAGCCGAGTCTGCCGCCCTATACCCGTGATACACCGGACACAGCATTCGGGGAGATTGCCTGCACGTACGGAAAGTCCTTGGTTGATTTCTCTTTCATTATTGAAACCAAGGTGTATATTGTAGTTCACGGTTATTTGGTACACCCTTTTGCCTAGTATTCCTGAGTAGTCATTTTGATCCTATCTGACTCCCTAAATTTGAAAGGATCACCAAGCGCTTGTCCTTTCACACTTGTGTCAAATCTGAAAGAGATAGAGTCACCTTTTTTACCGTTTCTCGACTCTTAAAACATGAAAGGGTGAAGTTTCTTATTTTTCAATGTGGTAAAAATTAATTACCCACGATTACACACCTTGTTAGATTTTGTTTGTCGACCATTTGATCGTGTGTCTTGACTCTTTTTCAGCCCATGTGTGTGTTTGTTCTTTTTTCTCTTTTCATTTTCCACAGTGGCGGAACCTTCGGTTTCGTCTACTGGTAGTCCTTACATGGATGATTCTTCAGAGGTGTCACAATCCTCTGCTGAACCACAGCAGCCCACTTTTTCCGAGTTTCCTGACGGGGAATTGGTTCTTTCTGAGCAACCCTTTGGGGGACTAGTTGAGTTCGATTGGCCCTCTTCGGATCCTGTGTCTGAATTGAGATTAGGAGCTGATTTCCTTTCTCTTACATCGGGTTCGCCTTTTATTACTGCTGTATTTCCTCCTAGTCCTCGCCGTCTATTACGAGATCTAGCAGCAGGCTCAACCATGAGTGATTCTAGTGAGGAAATCCCAATGTCTGGTGAAGACTATCAGCTCTTCCCACGAAGATTGTTTCCGGGAGACAACTCTGAAACAGTTGTCATGTCAATGTCCAGTCCCTCATTACCACTGAGGTACAGGTCTTTGGGTCAGATCATTTCCGCCGCAGCCTCTATGGGAGTGTCAGCTCCTTCTCCGAGGCCAGCTGCTCCTTCACCGGGGGTGTCCCCTCAGACACCCGTTACTTCTATACTCGTCTGGCCCACTGTCTGTGTGCCTGCTTCTGCACCCGTTGTCACGGCACCCTCTGCCAGGGCTATGCCGTCTCCTGAAGATGTTTATTTAGCAACTGCTATACTGGAGAACATCTCTCCGAAGGAGTATCAGTTGTCCCTGCAACAGCCGAACCCCGAGGTTGGACCATCCTCCCAAGATCCCAACCGCTCTTACTTTTCGCACTATGCACAGGATGGTACGCCCGTGTATGCTTTTCCAGGTCATTATGATGAGCACGGGGACATTTTACGTCTGCCCGCTCCTGAGGCTTACCTCCATGCTCAAGGTTTACCTTATAACCAGGCTTATAACCCACAAGGGCAGCCTTTCCAAGGCCAACCTTCGGGCCAACCTGGCTATCCTTATGACCCACAGGGGTAGCCCATGTAAGGCTATCCTACGGGCCAGCAAGGGTCGTCATACGGTCCATAAGGACAGTATTATAGCCCTTTAGGTCAACCTGTACAGCCTCAGCCGGGGTACCAACCGGGACCGGTCTATGGTCTTGGGGGGCAAATCTAGCCTTCTCAACCTATGCAACTGCAGTATCCTGTTGTTTCTAATGTTGCATATCAGCCGGGACCATCCTATGGTTCTGCTCCAGGTAAAACCGGTTACCAGCAGTCACCTGGCCCTATTCCTCCACCAGGCCAACCGGCTCATCCGGTACAACCCGGTGTTCCACCTCCAGGCCAACCGGCCCATCCGGTACAACCTGGGGCTCCTTTACAGCCAGGTCAACCTGCGCAATCGGCGCCGCCTGTCTATCCAGGTCAACCTATTTGCTCAGGTTAGCCCTCTCAGCCGGGTCAACCTGTTCATTCAGGGCAGCCTGCTCATTCCATTAACCCTGCCTAGCAGTCAGTTTATTCGACGCCACAGCCAAATCAACAGCTGCGCCCTAGTTATCAGGCTCCGCAGGGTTCCACCTATCAACAGCCGACTCATCCTCAGGGTAGTTATTATCCTCATGGTCAATCTCAACCGAATTATAATCAGCCCCGAGGCTTTCAATATCATCCTCCTCCACCCAGTTTTACCTATACTCAGCAGACAAATCCAAATGCTGCTTACACCGGGCCGACACATAATCAGGGTCCGTACTCTGGTTATCAAGCCCCACACACTGGTTACCAGCAGCCAAATAAGTCTAGTTATACGACCTACACCCCCTACGGTCAGAATCCTACGGGACATAACCCATGGGGGCAAGGATATTCACAACCATTGTGGAGTACAGGTACCGGTCCTCATCCCAGGCCTGGCATGTCGGTTAATCCGCCATTGCCGTTCCTGGCCACCTTGGAGTTGCCGGATGTTTCAAAACTGACCAATGATCCGATTTTGCATAATCCGTATTGGCCTCCGGTTCCTACCAAGATACCAGGTGATTGCCCCAAGTTTGAGGGAAAAGCTGGAGAGGACCCCCAAGCGCATGTGATGACGTATCATCTTTGGTGTTCGTCTAACTCTTGGGTCAACGATTCAATTCGTCTGCGCCTCTTCCAGCGCACTTTAACTGGAGCTGCTGCTAAGTGGTACATCAAGTTATCCCGTGGTATCTTCCAAGATTTCAATTCCTTAGCCATGGCTTTTCTGACACACTTTCAGTTACCGGTTCGTTATGAAGCCGGGACGCACCTCCTGACTTCTTTGAAGCAGGACAAGGCCACTCACATCTCCGATCACATTCATGAGTGGCGGCGCCGTCGTAGACTGATCAAGTTTCATATACCTGATCAGATACTAACTCACTGGTTCACCACCTCCTTCGTGAACAAAATCGCCCAAGATATTGCGATGGGAGCGTGTGTGACGGAGGAACAAGCCATTGCGCGTGCCCAATATCTGGATCTTGTATATTCTTAGTCCGGCACGCTTTATGATATCTTGCCTAATGCCCCACGGTCCGGAACCTCTAAGGCTCCACCTACCCCCGCAGTGGATGGTGTCATTGGTTCTGTATCTCAGAATTCGAAGAAATCTTCGAATGGGAAGCAGAAGTCTAATTCTTCCAACAATACTCCTGCTAGTCCCGCTCCATCAGATTCTGGAAAAACCGCGGAGGTGAATTCCGTTCAGGCCAATCCTGCGAAAAAAGCCTCCAAAGGGAAAAAGAAGGGCAAAGGTAAATCCAAACCCGATGCCCTGAGGCCAGAATCCAAATCTCGCACTGAGGATGGCTCTCAGCGTAAACCGAAGTACCCTTGCCTCATTTATGAAGGGGACCATTATACTAAGGATTGTCCACGATGATCCGAAGTTATTCAACTTCTCAAGGGCTCAAAAGGGCCTCCGACAGTTCTTAAGGAGCCATTCCCATCTCAGCAGACCCAGATGGTCGAACAGCCGTCACCATCTGCACCATTTGGGTCCCAAGTTTTCATGATGAAGAGTGTTGCACCTATCTCTGTCGCTACGCGGTCGAAGGATTACAACGAATCGCGGCAGGCACCCGGGAAGGCAGTTGCGGATGGACCGCCTCCCCTACCTGCCTCCGGTTCGTTGGAAATCGAGAAGCCTACTCCTGAACCCGTTGTGAAACCACCTTCTAAAGGTGTCCTTCGAAGATCTTCTTATAATCCGAATGCTCGTGCCGCTCAACATTACAACATTGTTGAGGATTTGGCACAGGCGCCGTCTGCCATGTCTGCGCTAGAAGTTCTTCAAAGTTGTCCTTCGCAACGGAAGGCTTTACTGTCTGCGATCGGGGGCATTGATCCCGCCGACTCGAGTCTTCTCACCTTCGATTTAGAGAATTTCACTCCCCGGCTTCCACATCAAATCGCTCTTGTTATTCAAGTCGGGATTAACGGCCTTAACATTCATAGGGCCGTTGTGGATGAAGGTGCCTCTACTTGCGTTATGTCCTCCGCTTGCTGGAAGGCCATCGGCTCTCCAGCCCTTTCGTCATCTCCCAATGCCCTAGAGGCATTTGATGGTCGGGAATCCAAACCCCTGGGTGTTCTCGAGAGTCTAGCGATCACTTTACAGGGGAAGACTGTCAACGTGGAAGTAGAAGTGGTTGACGCCAAACTCAACTACAATATACTTCTTGGCCGCAGCTGGACTCATGCCATGCTCTGCGTGCCGTCCACCGTCTTTCGACTCCTTAAGTTCCCTCACGAGGGCAAAATTGTCACGGTGGATCAGTTGTCATTTTTCACCTCTACCTCTGAGAACAACGTGCCATACGTGGATCAAATTCCAAATCCCCCGGACAGTGTAGGACCTGGTCTCTTCAAAGACCCAGTCCTCATGGGTATTTTTCCCGCACCACCACCACACACCGCTCAAGTTAACATGATTTCCAGGTCCGATGACCCCTGGCTTATTCCTACGCCTGAGCAGGTGTTTGAGTTTGGAGAATCAATGCCCTTGACTCCAGTAGAGATCAGCTACTGTGAAATTGTTGCTGCATCTGATCCTCCACCTCCTCAGCATGCTCCATTGAGCATGGCTCTCGACGTCTACTCTCAATCCCCCTGGCTTGGTCAGGTCGATTCACCTGATCCTCTCAAAGAGACTTTTCCTTCCGATGAAGCCATCATTGAAACTATGTCTCTTGAGGAGCTGCCTTGGGGCGATGGACATCATCGCTCCTCTTTTATGCCTAGCTTGGGGGCAATGATCGACTATCCGACGTTATGCTTCTCGTGTGTTCCTACCTCCCCCCTTCAAATGTCCATCTCGACGCACCTGGCCTTTTTTTCGGAGGGAAACCTGAGTAACATCACTCAAACCATCCCGATCAACATCTCCGTTAAACTGGGGATCGTTGAGAATATTCACGTGGGAGTGACTTGTTCTCCCGATGAGATTCAAGTCTATACTGATCTTTTTAAATAATTCAGAGATGTGTTCGCCTGGTCCTACGAGGAAATGTTGGGGATCGATCCCAGTATCATAGTGCATGAGATTCCAACCTACCCTGGTGCGAAGCCCGTGCGCCAACGCTTACGCCCCATGCATCCTCGGAAAGCCGCCGCAATTAAGGAAGAAGTTGAAAAACTTCTGAATGCGGGCTTTATTTATCCCATCCCCCTCACAGAATGGGTTTCCAACATTTTCCCTGTCGATAAAAAACAGGGTACGATTAGAGTCTGTGTTGATTATCGCGACATCAATCGCGCCTGTCCAAAGGATAATTATCCCACTCCGTTCATAGACCAGATCATTGACGAATGTGCTGGAAGTGAGATTTATTCCCTGATGGATGGTTTCTCAGGATATAATCAAATCAATATTGCACCTGAGGATCAACACAAGACGACATTCATCTGTCCGTGGGGTACATTCGCGTATAAAAAGCTCCCGTTCGGCTTGAAGAACGCTGGAGCCACTTTTCAGCGTGCGATGTCCTACGCTTTTCATGACATTCGCCATATCGTTCAGCCTTATCTGGATGACTTGCCAGCTCATTTAGCTAAGCGAGAGGACCATCCCGAACATCTCCGCCAAATCTTTCTTCGTTGCAGGCGCTACAATATTAGGCTCAATCCTCATAAGTGCGTCTTCAGCGTGGATTCTAGCCGTCTTTTGGGATTCATCGTCTCCAAAGACGGAATTCTCCTTGACCCTTTAAAGGTTGAGGCCATCATTAATCTCCCATCACCCTCCTCCCTATATCAGTTACAGAGTCTGCAAGGGAAAGCGAACTTTCTTCGACGCTTTATCCCGAATTATGCCGAGGTGGCCAAAGGATTCACTCGTCTATTAAAGCAGAATGTTCCCTTCCACTGTGACGAAATCGCTCAGCAATCCTTTGAGAAGCTGAAGACGTTGCTTGTCAATGCTTTGTTGCTTCGTCCTCCGGACTACCACCGCGACTTCACTTTATATCTCGCCGCAGCATTTAGCACCATAGCCATGGTCTTGGTGCAGGATGACGATGACGGTAATGAACATGTTGTTTATTATCTGTCACGAAACCTTCTCGATCCAGAAACGCGTTATGCTCATGTCGAGAAATTGGCGTTAGCCGCAGTACACGCTGTGCAGCGCTTTCGCCATTACATCCTTTTGCGTACGATAACAGTGGTTTCGGATTGCAACCCTATGATGTATATTCTTTCTCGATAATTACTAGGGGGCAAGTACTCCAAGTGGATTGTTATCCTGCAGGAGTTCGACTTAGAGTTCACTACCGCTAAGTCAACTAAATCACTGGTTTTCGCGGATCCTATATGCTCTCTCCCTACAGACTCCGCTCCCTCACACTCTGAAGACCATATACCGGACGAAACGCTTTTCCTCATCAGTACTCGTGACCCTTGGTACGGTGACATAATTGTGTATCTTCAGACCTCGACATTTCGGTCTGAGTCGGATAAAGCTGCCCGCTGTCGAATTCGGCATCAGTCCCAGCCCTACCGTATAGTAGGAGATACCTTATACCGCAATGGAGTAGATTCGGTGCTCCGGCGGTGCCTAACCTTGGAAGAGGCTGAAAAGGTCCTAAATGACTGCCACAATGGCGCCTGTGGTGGACATATGTCCGGATATGCTACTGCCCAGAAAATTCTGCGAGCAGGTTATTTCTGGCCTTCCATGTTCAAAGACTGTATTATTGCAGTTCGTAAATGTCATGCGTGCCAGATATTTCAGCGCAAGATGCGCGCGCCGCCTCTCCCCTTGCATCCTGTTATTACCGTCAGCCCTTTTGCAAAATGGGGCATGGATTTTATGACGTGTAACCCTCACTCGGCTAGGGGGCATGCGTATATAATTGTCGCCATCGACTACTTCACCAAGTGGGCCGAGGCGATGCCTACACTAGCTGCTGACGGTAAAACAGCTGCTCAATTTATATTCAACCACGTTATTGCACGGTTCGGGGTTCCTCAGGCCATCGTCACCGATCATGGTACTCATTTCCGAGATTATATGATGGCTGAGCTGACTTCAAAGTTGGGCTTGCGTCACGACAGCTCAACACCATATTACCCTCAGGCGAATGGTCAGGTTGAAGCAGTGAACAAGGTTCTGGTCACTATGCTTCAACGAACAGTTGGTATTCACAAATCCAATTGGCATCTCCAACTATTCTCAGCTCTATGGGCATACCGAACATCTGCAAATAGTGCAACTGGATTCACACCATTTCAATTGGTGTATGGTCTGGAAGCAACTCTTCCGGTTGAATGCGAGATTCCTTCTTTGAAGTTAGCTGTGGAACTTCTACCTGATACTTCTGTTGAGGAAGAACGTCTTCTGTATCTGGAATGGTTAGATGAAACCCGTCGTCTGGCTGCTTTGGTTATTGAAGCACAAAAGAAGAGGGTCAAAACTCATTTTGATCAATCTGTTTCCCCCCGTTCCTTTATCGAAGGAGACCTCATCCTCCTGTACGATCAAGCACATGACAAGCTTGGAGCCGGTAAGTTCCAGCCTATGTGGCATGGGCCCTATACAGTAAAACGCTTTTTGAAAAACGGGGCTTATAAGCTTATAGATTATGAAGGAGTTCTGCTGGCGCAGCCCAGAAATGGGTTGTACCTCAAAAAGTACTATGCCTGAAGTGATTTCTTGGTGTGGTGTGTGTACATAGGTGTGTGTTTTTCATTTGTGTGCATGTATGGTGTGGTGTGCATTGTAAAAATCTTTCTGTTGATCGGGTCTTCCTGGTTGTGCAGATTTCCATTCATCCATTTGTTGGTTTCGCGGATGGTGCCTCCCGCAGTACCAGGAATCTGTCTTCAGTAGCCTGGGTAATCTATGATCCTGCTGGTGAGTTGGTCAACCTGCAAGGTGTGTGTCTAGGACGTACTACGAACAACATCGCAGAATATAGTGCTGTGTTAGAATTATTAACCGAGGCAGTAAACCTTGGTATCCGTGAATTGCTTGTGTATCTAGATTCGCAACTTGTAGTGTTACAGCCGAACGGACACTATCGGTAAGAAACCCGTCCATTTTACGTTTGTATCTGCGTATTCGATTACTGGAAAGGAATTTTGACTACATTACATATCAACATATACCCAGGCATTTGAATACATTAACAGATGCGGTAGCTAATTTGGTGTTAGACAAACATTTACAAAATTTGTAAATCATCATCACATGTAAAGAAAGAAATAGATATGCATATATATATAGATATCGAAGTGTTTACATAGCGTGTGTCACATAAAGTCAAAAAATATACATAATCGTCTTAAATACATCCGGAGACGATATATCTCTCAAAAAAATATGTGTGGTAAAACCCCTAAGAGTCTAATCCGCATGGTGCTCATGATAACATGTAACTGCAGGCACTAAGCATCTCAGAAGTCGATAGAGTTGACTAGGTACTCCCACCGTATGTCGCTGGTACGCCATCGGTACATCTGCCAGCCGAGCATAGTCCGGGATCCCTCGGGCGATACCCTCGAGATTCTGGATCAACTCCTCTCCTCCTGTGCCCTCTGCTTGAGGATCAGGGGCGAGAAGAGTCCTCCGCGCGATTGGAGACATACCGGCTGGTCTCTCGGGGCCCACATCTACACACACATAAAATGTCTTAGGACGAATGTGTATTAACAAAAAATCATAAAATATAAAAATAAAAAAGATGAGGTCATACCCAACTCCTCGTCCCAGTCATCTCCTTCTGGCAGTGGGAGATCTGGGTCTCCGGTGAAATCGGTTCCTGCATATGGCCAGTCCTCCACTACGATCAACTGGCGCCGCAACCACCCAAAAAACTCCGGCCTCCACGACATCTATTGGCCTCCTCCAGCTCTGAGCATTAGTGGTGCCCAGCGAGCCATTCTTGGCTCTCGTGGAATCGGCTCAGCTACGATGGCCCCTTGGCCTTGGAAGATTGGTAATAGTTCCAGAATGAACGACACCAGGATGGAACCGTAGCTGAACTGTTTCAGTTTGGCTTGCTTGCATTTCGTGAGCTGTCTCTTCATGTTTATTGTTACTGCTGTAGCCCAGTCAAACAATAGGGGACTCATGCATTCTGAGGCCAGCAGGAGTTGGGCCTTTGTGGCCTCGTGTGGTGCCTGCGACCCTGCAGCCCGCGTGATGGTATGTAGGACTACCCTCAGTGCCAGATCGGAAATAGTGTGGATATCCACCTTTTTTCTCCCTGATCCCATTTGTGCCCGAGGGCACACTCATGCCATCACTTCTTCCATCTTCTCGCCGGATTGTCTGCTCCCAGTCAATATG